>JARHVA010002840.1:415000-832500 GCA_037957365.1 Torreya grandis | reverse complement strand
ACTAATTACTTTTTCAAAAAGAAGAGGGTGCTTAGCTTTGATAATGTTTGGGTAATCATGGGGATTGATGTTGATCATGATGGTTCCTATCATTAGGGTATGAACCCTTCCCTCAAACATGGGAATAATTGAGGTAATATGAATGTCTCAATAAATTAATCTCGAGTCGATGGAGCAACTTGACCTATTACTTGCTTTTGCATATCAAAGCATCAAATGATCACGATGGTAATGGTAGAATGACTTAATGGAAACCCCATTCTCATGTGATATTTATATAACATGGATATCAAGAAAAATGGGAGACAAGAGGCTTCCAAGGGATAATGGTATATCACCCCACCAATATGAGTTGATTTTTATTCATTAGATATCTCAACATATGGATATTGAAAATGCCAGATAGCCCCTCTTGGGGCCTTTGGTTTTGACACTTGGGAAGATAATGATCTCATCCCATTTATAGGGTTAATGGAATGGATTATGGATGTGTGAAAGTAATAGCCTCATGTTATGGATGAATGAATGGTATAGTCTCTTGTATCTCAAAGGTTTGCCTTCTACGCTCCAAGTCAAGGTAGGTAAGTGCCTCTAGGAATTTGAAAGGTTGTTTGCTCAACTTTTTCTTTGGGGTGGTAAGTATACCAACATAGTTAGGGTTTTGATTTGGCATAGGGAGTAGCTAAATGTAATTAGGGTCTTGAATTATTATAAAAAGTGCATAGGTATAATTACGTATCTTTTATTGCTATGGGTAGGTCAGTAGTGTCATTTTTCTTGTTATGTATAAGAAAAGCCTATAAAAATCTAGTGAGTGACTTCTCAAGGTCCTCATTTGTGAGAGGAGAAAATTGCCTCTTAAGGTATTTTTTAGTATTCATGGGTTTCTATGTTAATCTATATCCTACCTACCATCATAGTTTGAATCCTCACCTCGAGCATTGGTATGACCAATGGAGAAGGGACAGTCTAGTTGTATGTTGGCAAGCTGGTAGTGTGATGAGAAATACAATAAGGTGCAAGCTAGAGTATAATGGCTAATATCTCTAGAGGGAGTACACCTGATAAATTGTGGACTCTATAAAATAATTATATCCCTAGCATAGTGTGATCTAAAAGTAGACTTCAAAGTTGTTTATAAGTGACAAGGGTGGAATATGAAGTGTAATTTGTTTAGATACATTTGAGCATTGGGTGATAGCAATGATAGTCATTGAGATGGTTTTTATGAAGGGTGATCTCTTCATTCATAGACACCTCTACCATCCAAAGGTCTGGTAGGCTAGCTAATCCCTCCAAGCATTATTAGCCTCGAGATCTAGATAAATTTTAGGTCCCCACCCTGTGTGTGTTAAATGGGAGGATGAGGAGAGTGCTTTTCTTTAAGAGGATTATAATTTTGGTTGTAGACATAGTGGAGATTACCCATTTAGTGACTAGTTTTGGGTTAGTGGTCTTTTTGGTTATATTTATGTCTTTTTATTCCACTTTATCCTTTAATGTGGTTTAAGGTATTTCCACGCCTTCTTTAGGATGACCACTTTGGATTTTATGGATCCAATAACATTGACCAATTATGGGGGCTTTGTGACCCCATTGGTGGGTAGATGGTAGTCAATGTGTAATCTATGTTGTTTATGCATAGTTGCTTGTAACATGTCAATGGGTTTTGGATTTTATTGATCCACAAAGACTATTACTAGGTGTAATTATCATATTTATTGAAATAAGGTTAAGGAGATAGCCTTCATCCTATGTATCCAAGGCCTTCCTAAGATCATATTATAATTAGTGTCTTTGTCTATGACATAGAACTCTATTAAAATTGCCTTGTGGTTTAAAGTGACTAGGAGCATAATGGTCCCTATGGAATTGGATTCAAGGTTATCATAACCTCACAAGTAGTTACATGTCATGGAATTGGTTTCCCCATAACCCAGTTTATGTAAGAATAAAAAAGGGACAATGTTGATAGTTTCTCCATCATCAACCATGACTCTTTTCACATAATTATTGTAGATCCATACCTATATAAATAAGGTTGGATCTCCCTTCTTCACCATATCATATTTAGACATAAGGCTTCACAAATATAAAAATTAGCCATCATCCCATAATTCTTGACTTAGTAGAAACATGTCCAAATCAATGTGGTTGATCTGAGATTATGGAGGAGGAGTGACACCATATAAATACCCCAATGCTAGGGTGTGGAGTAAATATGACTAATAAGTAGGATAATTCTTGATCAATTCCAGGAATTTAATGTGGGAAAAAAATTTGGTTGGATCAAATACCAAAAATAGTTTCCCATAGATTTTAGAATAGACTATATCTCTAAAATATTTGAGGGATGGAGGGCCATGGATTTATATTATCTAGTTTGAGTGATGGTGTTTGCTTCTTCCTAGACTTCTAATTATATAGCCCCTATCATTCTAGTTTTGCCTTGCACTCCCAATAAAGGAGCTACATCAATATTCATAGTTCTAGAGGTGGAAGCTTCAGCATCATCAGTGCATGCCACCATTGGTTGGTTATGTAGAATAGGGTGATTTTGTGGGCCAACTTATTTTTGACTTTGGGTAATGTGTGTCTGGTGATTAGGGAAAGGGTTTTGATAAATTTGTAAATTATGATTTTGAGGGATGATAAGATCATTTGAAAAAACATGGGAGCTTATGTTATTGTTCCCTAAGAACATGTCTATGAATGTTTTCCTTTGATATTTTGGGATTCTTTGCATGAACTTATTATAATATTTTTAGCTCTGAGTATCATGATCGATAACTAAATTAAAGAGGTAATAAACAATGGGATCATAGTCTATAGGTCTTATGTCTTGCCCTTGTTACCTGAATCCTTATTGATTATTTTGTGGATAATAGTTTTGGTTCTAAAATTGGAGGTATTGTTCACCTAGTTGATGCTTATTTTGATTATGGTTCTACTTTTGTGCATTATATGGTGTTGGTCAGTTGAAGTTGACTTCATGAATAGCAGGAAATGGATTCTAGTTTCTATCCCCCATTTTGTTATTGATGGTGGTGTCATTTATGGGTTGATATTGGTTATTATTTACAAGGTTTGGTTTTTTTTTCTAGTCGATGATAACATTAGTAGTGGTGTTCTGATTTTAGTTTAGGATTGTGGGACCTTGGTTGTTAGCATTAATTGGACTTGCATTTTGAAACCTTCCATTATTTTGGTTTGGGGTGATAATGCACCCATTACGCTTATAGGTCTAAAAACCACTATCAATAGCCACCTAGTCAATTGGCAAAGTGCTCTCAAGGGATTATTCATAGGATCAATATGGGAACTTATACACATCCTCTCTCATCTCCTTATTAAGGGAATGGATGAAGAGATCACAAAATTCCCATTGATCCATATTAGGTGCACTAGTAGAGGAATATAATACTTATCACCATCTCATGATGAAATGGGTAACTGACTTGTTGTGTTCTTGCTTGATGTGCAAGAATTTGTGTATGGTAGTCTTAAGGAAATTGTTCATATTTGAATCCTTGACAAAATTAGCCATGAATTAGTGCAAAGAATGTATAGAACCCTCACAAAGGTGGTAATACCAATTGAGCACTATTATTTTTAGGGTTTTAGGGAAGATTTTGGCAACCACCCCATCCCAAGGGAGGAACTCCCTGATAATTATAGTACAGGCTTTAAAGTGTTTATTAGGATATCCTTCCCCTTTGAACTTGGGAAGGTATGGTAGGGGACATCAAATAGGAACCCCTTGTATGTTGGCATTGAGAGGTTCTTTAAGGTACTCAACATAAGTCCCCATATTGAAATATATCATTGTCATAGTGAGACTAAAATGAAAAATTGGTGTCATATAGGGGTTGGCTTGGTAACCACCAAAAGTAATAGAACAAACTTGATAAGGTGGGATAGAGTAGGTTGAAAAGTACTTATTTGACTGGGTGGATTTCAAATATATGTGAAAATATGGGGGAATATTATGAGATGCAAGAGGTGTGGTGGTTTTTTGTGGTGGGTGTATGTGGTTTATTATGGTGAGGTGTATGTGGTTTGTTTTGGAGGCATGTATATGGTTTGCATGTAACCTACTACTATGTAAGGTAGGAATAACTTGCTTAAATGGGGTACATAACTCAAAAGTGTGAAAAATAATGAATTATTGGCCCCCACATCATTTTGTAAAACTTAAGTGTATACGCACCCCATTGGTGTTTGAATGGATGTTTGATAAGATGCATGGGTTTTAGGGATGTTGGGTTTGTGGACCCTATGAGTAAGGATATCCCCAAGGGGTTGGTGAGAGATAGGGTTTTATGGGGGTATATGCTCCTATTGTAGTGGAACCATATAACTTTATTATCATTGTGGTGGGTGACTCATTATCTATACTAGAGAGGGATGGATGAGTTGATGTAAGGTAATTCAGGCCCATCCCATGACTTAGATTTTGTTTTTTATTCTATAGATATTGAATGTGACCCACCAAGGTGTTGATGAGTTGGTTAAAGTTAGTATCATCATTAGGCCTAAGGACCTCTTGTAAAAGAGGGATAGATACATGAGATGAGGTAGTGGGAAGAGGTTGGCTTGATTTGAGATCCCTAGAGTTGTAATTATAGTTTATGCTAGTGTGTTAGGTGCATCATTAATTCTACTAGGAAGATACATGATAACTTGCATATGATTGACCTCATCCTCTAAGTGATGGATACTTCTTAGGTCATGGTCGTATTTGACAATGTTCCTTGTGTCTAGGCTTTATAATCTAATAGATGGCTTCATGGCCATGTAAAGAATGATCTTGCATCCACCGATGAGGTTCATAGCATTAGAGTCAAATTGGTTACTCATAGTTTTGAGTTTATGGATGAGAGTAATCATAGATTTGGTAGTCTATATTAGTTTAAAAGGTTTTCTTGTTCCAACTCATTATCTAAGGCTCACTAGAGTTAAGTTGGCTTCTCCTATAGCTTTCTTGGCCAAGAGATCCACATATGTCCTATCCAGGCATATTTTTAGGGTATATGAATACCCATAAAATAAATATAAGGAATGAATATGGAGAAGAAATAAAATAATAATAAGAAAGGGATACACAAAAGGTGAAGTCTTCAACATCAAGTTCACCAATTTGGTGTGCATGCAAATAACACATGCTAAATTGTGAACTTGACTCCCCAAGGTCTAGTCAAGGTAGTCAACATAATAGATGGCTATAGATTTGGTTGGTTGTTGAGTGGAATGAGATTTGGAATGGGTGGTGGTAATGGGTTCTCATGATGGAACTAAAATACCTAAGTAGTGTCTTGATGCTCAGTAAGAGTGTCAATCTAAGTGGAAATAGAGCTCCACATTCCTTTTATCTCTAAAATCACAAGAAGGTGAAGCTCTTGGTTAATGCTACGACTAGGGAAATGGGGAAGATTGGAATGAATGACTCATGGGAAAAGGTATACTCTTTTAGGTTGACTATGCCCAGTCAATGTCATCCATAAAATGTGAATGATATTATACAAGGCTAGATCCAAGGAGAAGAAGGAAATATGTGTGGGAAACTAGGCATGAATTATTTTATACTGATCTATTTTATTTTAATAATGATGATGGTTATATCAGGGATTATTTCTTGTTCATCCAAAACAACCAAGGAATCAACAATAAGATGAGGAATTGGGGTAGAGCATAAAACATCATGTCTTAGTTCAATGTTAATATTATATTATGTGGTGACTATGGGAATGAGTGATCTAACCCTAGGTAATAAACCATGTTAGCCAAGAACAGGTGTTTTAGGAAGGATCATCCAAAGGAGGTTAGGCTAAATCCAAGTGAAAATCATATGAGCTTATTCAAGCAATGGATTGTTATGATTGCTTCATTGGATAATTAAGGCTTGGATATGACATGGATGGTTATATGTGTTATCAAGGATTGAATGTAATGTGGATTCTTTCATGTGTTGTCAAGGCTTGAATGGAATCTAAGTTTTTATATGTATTAACAAAGCTTCTTAGCATTTTTTTTTTGAGTTTTTATTATTTTTAGGTTTTCTAAATTAAATGTTTACTTGCCAAAAATGAAATTTTGAAAGTAAAATGAAAAATAGAGCTGAAATTAAATGAAATCAAATTTGAAATTAAATGAAAATAAAAAAAACTTTTTTTATCGTTTCCAATGATTTATAATGCATGCAAAAGAGAGAGGAAGAAACCTATACTATTATGTAAAAATTTTGATTTTTCTTAGCTATGTCTAGATGCAAACTAGGTGGTTTTGTTTTTGTAGTTTTTGTTCTAATTACATGAGGTGAAATAAGTATGGAAGCTATATCTCCTAGGAATGCAAGCAATGTAAAATAAATTTGATCTAATACAACAATGTCACAATTCTTTCTATTTAGTTTCTTTGTCTACAAATAAGATTTTGAATTTATTTGTTTAATGTAAACAAAGAATGAAATTTATAATTTTATATTTCTAAAATGGAAAAACAACACTTTGAATCTATTAAAACAAAAAACAATCAGAGATATACTAACTCTATTTGTATGCCTAAGGTTGGCTAAGTTCTTATAGTTGGCTAGTTGATTGTTTAGAATGCAAGAACTTGTTTTGATATTGAAAGTGAAATATTATGTTAACAACAAAATGTCTTGAGAGTGCACTAAATATTCCTATAAATGGTTTTCAAAAAATTTTGTTAATTGAAAGAGAATAAATCTATTTGAAATCAAACACAATCAAAACTAACTACTATTTTTGGTAGCAAAGATAAATGAAAATAAACATATCCCTTTCCCTATCAAATTTTTTATTTTTTTGAATTAAAAAATAAATATAATTCAATAACAAATACACTAATTTAATCTAACAAATAAATAATATTAGAAATCATAAAAATTCCAACCTGACCAAGGCATAGATCAACTGGAATGCATGTGGTATATTAATGAGAAAATCCTTGATATGCTAACTCCTTTTATCCTTATTTTGATTTTGAGAACTCTCTAATTGGATGATTCACAAGATCTAGAACAAATAGGGAATTAAGAGGAGACACATCCATAAATGGAGAGTAGCTAAACTGAGGATGGCTAATGCATTATCTTGAAAAGACTAAGTTATTGATCCAATAACCCTTCTTCCCATGTGGTAATGTAATTGACATGAAAATTATAGAGGATAGATCTTTAGGTAATTGTAGTAGGACTATGGTTGAAAGATATTCAAAATAACAATCTCTAATGGCAATTTTCAAATCTAAAATCAGACCAAAATGGCCTTCTTATAGAAAGAGTTGGGAGCTTGTATGGAGGATTTCAATTAAGTCCCATAGGGAGTTCAACTTGAGAGGAAATAATAATTACTAAGAATATAATATGGAGTGAGCTAGGCCTGATTGGAGGTGAACACAAGATGATAAAATAATAAAAATCAGCATTAAACTTGCAAAACACATCAAAACTAGAGTTGTGGGAGATAATTTTGGAAGACATTTGAATTGTGATGGAACCACCCATGTTTGTAGGGGTGGTTATGCAACTATTTCCCCTAAGTTTAAAACTA
Source organism: Torreya grandis (assembly GCA_037957365.1). Classification (NCBI taxonomy): domain Eukaryota; kingdom Viridiplantae; phylum Streptophyta; class Pinopsida; order Cupressales; family Taxaceae; genus Torreya; species Torreya grandis. Next base: position 824,926 of record JARHVA010002840.1, on the reverse strand, counting down.
CCCTTAAACATTATGTAACAACCATACATTTAAAATGAAACCACGTGTATATTATAGGTTTACCAAGGTGGTTTACATAACTACCCTAATGAACTTATCATGGATAGGGTAGTTTCATAACTCAAGTGGGTGATTCTATCACCAAAAATTTTGGTTTTATCATCCATAGAAGATCTTGGAGATGAGACTAATGGAAGATGCAAAAGCCACTAAAAATAGGTTTTGAGGTGTCTTGGGAAGAGAGGAGGAAGAATAGGAGGGATGAGAGCTATAGATTTCCCTATGGAGCACAAAATTATCAAATAATAATTTTATTTGACAATAATATTGGCTTTATCCATGAAAATGTGGTGTTTTATGAAATGGGAGTGTTCAACAAGGGCAAAACTATCTAATCGAGAATAATGAATGTCTATTGTGTGCTCATTGAGTCTCACTTGGAAAAAATTTACAAAGATAAATATTAAAAACATACCTAATCACACTAAAGGAAAGTATTAAAATATTTAAAATTGACAAAGATAGGGTGCTTAGAAGAATACCAAATTATATCAAATTTGTAGACTATCCAAGGTTGAAATCAGGAACAAAAAGGATTATGTACCTATGAGAAAGGATTAAAAAATAAGTTATTTCATGCATTAGAATCATAAAAATAATGATCAATCATAAATAACTATCATGTTAGGCCTACTCCCTCGAGGGGCATGGATCAATAGATTCAAGAAACTAGATAAGAAAAAACACAAGCAATGCCTTCTACAAGTGACTCTCCTCCAAGATTGATCCATTAATGATGTTTGTGCCTAAATTTGGTGCTAAAAGTCTTTGTTAATGTGGTATAACAAGCATCTCTAACATCTATATTTTCACTAATGTCTTTTGCTCTTGCTTTGATCAATTTCTATGGATGAGTGAAGCTCTCTAGAGATATTTATGCATAGTTTGTCTAAACACCAAAAAGAGCTTAATGGTTATGGTTATGTCACATGAATTTATAATTTTCCAAATAAATAAATTGATTTATGGCCCTCCATTTCAAGATCAATATTGTGGTCACAAATCCATCCAATTTTTGAGACCAATTACAATAAATGTGGAAATTGATATTTGGAAGAATGGAGCATTAATATGGCATGGGTAGCCTTAATCCTAATATTTATCTCCATTAATGCCTTATGGATGGAACCCCTATGATGATGTCATGAGTGATGTTATGGCCAGATATTTTGAATTAATAATTTCCAATAACTAAATATTCATTCATTTTCTATGGATTTTTCACTTAAGCTCTTAGTTGATTTCCTTTGATTAATGATTTTACTTAGTATTTTTGTAATTATTTTAAATTGGTCACTTATTTAATTAGAATGGTTGAAAATATCATTTTTCTTGGTTTCAATTTGACTAGAGTTGAATTAAATAAAGGTGATAGTTGTGTACATGTTACTACCCTAATAAGGGCAGTATAGACATGAATCAACACATGCACATGATGTGTGCCGATAAATTAGAGGATTTTAGTGGTCCAAAATGTCATTTTTATTGGTCATAGTTTGACTCAAAGTGAATTAGGAGAAGATAACAATTTCATAAAATGAATTACCCCAATCAAGGATGCATGGATACAAATTGGTACATGCACATGATGTGTGCAGTTGAATTGGAGCATTTTAGTGGTTTTTGTCTAATTTATACATTATTGTAAAAATTAATTCAGACTTACAATTTCAGCATGATAGCGATAGGAATTGGATGTCTATATTTTTTCCCTATTTGAGAAGGTGTGGTAAGACATTTAGTTGAAATGATAGATTTTTAAAGAATAAAAAGGTCGCTTAACATGATCATAATTAGAATAAGAAAATTATTCCCACTTTCCATTAAATTGTACATGAGTTGAAGAAAAATAGGGCTATAAAAATACCTCAAATAGTGTTTGGGTAGCCCATGATGCCCCCTCAAAGGGAGGGTAAAAAAAATTAATTTTGATGGGTTGGCCCTTGATCAAAATAAAGGAACACATCATTTAGAAAAATGCCAAAAATGGAGTAATTAAAATAAAATATCTCAAAAATGGATAAACAAGGCTAAAAAGAGCCTCCTATGAAGAATTGAGGTAACAATAAGTCTAGGGGAAATTGGATCAAAATCTAGAGATGGATGCATATTTATTTTCCATGATTATGTTATATTTCATGTTTATCATACAAAATATATACATCTGATTCCTGTCATTGTTGTGCCAAAATTATAAGTCTCAATGCCTTTCTACAATAATGCACAAATTAGATTGAAATCACCAAAACACTCTAATTCAATTGCACAAGTCATGAACATGTGCTAATTCACATATATGTATCCCTGATTGGGGTAATGTATTTTATAAAATAATTGTATTCTCATAATTCACTTTAAGTCAAAATGTGACCAATAAAAATGATGTTCTATACCACTAAAATCCTCTAATTCATCTACACATGTCACGTGCATGTGTTGGTCTACGTCTAAATTGCCCTTATTGGGGTAGCACCCTATATGTAATTATCACCTTCCTCTGATTCAACTCTATTCAAATTATAACCAAGAAAAATGACATTTTTAACCATTCTAATTAAGCAAGCAACCAATTTCTAATAATTGAAAAAAGACTAAGTAAAATCATTAATCAAAGAAAATTAGATTAAGAGCTTAAATAAAAAGTCCATAGAAATTTAATGAATATCTATTTTTTATAAATTCATAATTCAAAATATTTGGACCATGAAATCACCCCTAACATCATCACAAGGCTATCATCCACAAGGAATTAATGGAGATAAGTATCAGGATTGAGGCTTCCCATGCCTTATTGATGCTCCATTTTTCCAAATATTAATTGCCACATTTATTGTAATTGGTCTCCAAAATTGAATGGATTTGTGGCCATGCATCTTGATCTTGAGATGAAGGGCCACAAATCAATTTCTTCATTTTGGAAAACTATAAATACATGTGCCATAACCATAACCATCAATATCTTTTTGGTGCAGACAAATTATGCAAAAATATCTTTAGAGAGCTTAAATCATCCATCTAAATTGATCAAAGCAAGATCAAAATCCATTGATGCAAATAGAGATGTTGGAGATGTTTGTTTTACCACTTTAACAAAGATTTGGAGCACCAAATCTAGGCACAAACATGATTAATGGATAGATCTTGGAGGAGAGTCACTTAGGGAAGGCATCGCTTGTGTTTTCTTTATCTATTTTCTTGAATCCATTGATCCATGCCCCTTAAGGTATTAAGCCTAACATGCTAGTTATTTATGCTTGCTCATAAGTTTTATGATTCTAACACATGAACTAGCTTTTTTTTTAATTTTATCTCACATTTTGGCATGCCCAGAGGGACCACACACCCCACATACATTTTAGGAGTACTTTAGCACTCTTAAAAATTTGGAAAAAGTTCATTAATTGCCTTATTTTTAGATTTTTCCACTAATATTAACATGTTTGTGATTGACTGAAGATTTGTAAAAACATCCACTGTGAAACTATGGATTCGAAAGGAACTTCTATGAAATAGTTTATGTAAACTATGAAATCATCCCAAGAAATTGGAAAATTGACTTTTTTTGAACTCTACTCTATAAAATCATGAATTTGAAGCACTATTTTGCAAAAATGCCAAGGTAAACTATGAAGTTGTTCTATAGTTTTTTATTATTTTTTTCATTTCCTATGTTTTTATACATAATCATGAATTTGGCATATATAACTATGAAACCATAGAGAGAAATTGTGAAATCATTTTGTGTTGTTTATATGTTATGATGTCGGTTTATAGAAATAGTGAAATCAGGGCATAAGTTGTGAAATCAAATACTAAAATAGTGAAATCATGTTTTACATTTTTTTCACCTATTTTAGCTATTTTTTACATATTTATGAATTTATAGAGTTAGTTATGAACTTGTGTGAATAAATTATGAATTTATTTTTTTGTGTTTTTTATGTAGGATACTAAAATTATGAAGTTGGAAGACATATATATGAAATTATCAAACCTAGCCATGAAATCATAATAACAAAACCAACAAACAAAGTTGCAAAATCATCATCTAAACAAATTGTGAAATAGGCCAAAACATTTATGAAATCATCAAACATAGTCAAAAAATCATTAAACAATTGTGAATTTGCACTATAAGGTTATCTACATTTTTATTTCTCTATGTTTTTCATTTACCTTCAATTTCATAGTTTACACTTGACCATGTAACTATAAAATCATTCTAGAGAGCAGGATTTCCATAGTTTTTGAACTAAAATTGTAAGTTGCTTTTACCTTTTTGACCAAATTAAACTTCCAACAAGTTGTTACAGGTTTTCTCAAGCAAGGAGAAACCATTTTTCATCCCAAAAATCACTCCATCACATTTAAATTGGTGTTTTAAAAACTCACCCATATTTAAAATTTAATGCTTGAAAACTTGTTTATTTTGTCATTTGTTTATGCAAGGCTTAGTGCTTATTGCTTAGATAGTTTTTGTTTGGGTCAAATAATGCATATGCTCTCCCCTTTTGTAAGGTGACTTAGAAATGTAGTTTTACCTTGTTTTATTAAGATTCAAAGCCCAAAGAAATGTCACATATGCTCTCTCCTTGTTCCTAAGGACTTGGATGACTCAAAAATGACCAATTTCTGCTTTTATTTTTATTTGTCTTACTGAGCAAGAGTTTATTACCTCATCATAAGTTATTTAGGCAAGTATAGAGTATGATTACAAGATGCATTAGTATATGTGTTAGTCAATAAAATATCTATAAATAAGCATATAGACACTAAAACATCAATACCACTTCCTCATGGGGTTTTGCTAATGAATTCTAAGAGCTTTTTAAATAAGGAATACTACCAGACCTTCTAAATAACATCCATCCTTCCAAGAGTGGCCAAGAAGCATGTTTTCCCCTAGATTTTATTCTCCAAGTCTACATCAATGATGAGTAGCAATCTCCTCCATCACTTCTTAGTGCACAAATGGCTTAGGCTCATGAGTTTGATTAATTTGTGCAAATAGGTGAAGCTTTGTGAAGATAATTCTACATTATAACATTAGATAATTCAAACTCTTTTTAATCAATGGTGAGACCTTATATTTATAGTTTTCTAAAAATGTTCAGGATCAGCCATGACCATCCATCTTGAGATCAATATGTTTGGCCATGGACTAATTTAATTTTGGAGGGACAAGCCATAAATATGCCCATTAACATTTGGAATAATGGGGTATTGATGAGGCATGGGAGGGCTTAATCATGATATTTGCTTCATTAATGGCGTATGGATTCCACCCCATTGATGATGTCATGGGATGATGCAAATTTGAGAAATGAATTTCAAATAAATATATTTTCAATAACTTTCATAGAATTTTCACTTAAGCTCTTGATTTCATTTAATTTTCTTAAGTGACTTTGATTAATTTTATGTAATTCTTTAGAAATCTATCACATGCTTAATAAACTTAGTCAAAAATGTCATTTTCCTGAGTCATAATTTGACTAGAGTATAATCAAAAGAAGGTGTCAATTGCATATGAAACAAAACCCCATTTAAGGTATTATGGACATGAAGATGATGTGTGTTGTTGAATTAGATGAATTTCGTGGTTTAGAGCATAGTTTTGGATGGTCTTAATTTAACTCAAAGTGATTTGAGAAAATATAACAATCACTTAAAATATATTACCCCATTCAGGGATACATTAGCCTAAGTCAGCACTTGTACATGACTTTTTTGAACCATTTAAAGTGTTTTAGTAATTTGGGCCTAGATTATGCATTGTCACAAAATATTGTTTAGATTGACAATTTCAGCATAATAGTGACAAGAATTGAATGTCTATATTTTTCCCCTTTTTAAGAAAACATGGCAAGACATTCAGTTGAAGCAATGTCTTTTCAATAATGGAAAGGTTACTATAATTAGAAGAAATAAAATTCGTTCAAAATTTTTTTTTAAAGTTTGCATGAATTACAAAGAAACAGGTTTATAAAATGCACCAAACATTATTTGGGAGACCCATGATGCCTCTTCAAGGGGAAAACATAAAATTTGAAAATATTTTATGGGTGGGCCCTTGATCAAAATAATTATAATCTCATTAATTACAGTAAAAAAGATTGATAAATAGGGCAATTAGAAGAAAATACAAGGAAATTTTGATCACAGGGGCTAAAATAATAGCCCAAGAAAGAAAAATGATGCAACTATAGGCATGGGGGATGAAAATTTAGGAAAACATACTATATTTTGACCCCTAGGGGTTAAAATATTTCATTTTCACCCTAGCTATAGTAAATTCTAAGCTCGAGTATTTGTGTGTGAAAGAGCTAAACAAAATGGCCAACCTCCCACACCACCATCATCTTAGGGAGCACATGAGAGAGTACCAACAACCATCAGGGATCAAAGCATCAATAGGTACCTTTTTTATTTTTAAATTTATCATTTATTACATGTAAGAAGTGGTATATGGGGTGATCCTGCCATTTTCCCAATTGCAAAAATGGTGAGTTCACCCAAAAAAATGGTAGGAATTCCATGAGATTAGCGATTTTACCACTCTTTTGGTGTGATCATGAGTCAAAATTGTAATATCACCAAGATAATGGCAAACTCACATTTTGGGTGAATTTCACCCTATCAAATGGTGATTTTGCCAACTTCGGTAGGATCATCCTACCAATTGGTTGGAACATCCTACTAAATAACAAGATTGTGATAATTAGTGGGATCTCCCTAAATAATAGTGGGAATGCCTTCCTAAACGGAAATTTCACTAAAACAATGATGATAATGCTAGAAAAAAGTATAATGGGCCCATAGAAGATATGGACTAGGCCCACAATTAGTATAAAAGGGATAGAAACACATACAGGTCTAGTCTAGGTCTCATAATTAAAAGAATGTGATAGAAAGATAATTGACATGATGCCCTATGTTTGCTTTATAAGAGTAAGTAGTAGTTATCACATCATAGAGTGGTACTCTCAAGTACTATAGTGATAGGGGTTGATGATGGATGAACTCATGGGTGTCCTTGTTGTAGTAGACCTTTATCACCTAGCATGCTTTCCAGTGATCCATACAGATAGAAGATACTTATTAGCACTAGGAAAGAGGTGTCATTTTGAGACCTATAATTTTCATCTACTTATGAGGGATGCAATGGTAATACTAAGAGATGTACACTAGATTCTATGGGTACCTATGTGAGGACCCAAGATTACTTAGATGGGGGAGTGATGACAGGGCATACTCGATGATCTTCTAAGGGTAGTGGATCAGGATATTATGGATGAGTGCATAGGCATGGATGCACTAGAGGATTTCACTTGGCCTCAAAAAGGTGGATCAAGATAGGGGATAGTTCCCTTAGAGATGGTGGTTTTGATAGCTATTATCAATGGCCTTCTATTTCCTAATAAGAGTGGGCAATTCTTTCCCTTAGGGTTGATTAGCATGGTATATTATATGTTTGATCATCTAACATGGTTATCCTAGGGACAAATCATCCTAACATAGTTATATAGGGAATTTCATATGATTGCCTACAAGGGAAGGCATAGCATATTCCACAACACACTATTGTAGGTATGGGCTTGGGAACACATCATTATTGCACATCCCATGGGGTTGAGATATCAAAGGGGATTAGAGGATCTTATGGATTGGGTATGTTACTCGAGAGGACTAATAATATAGGGACACCTAAGGGAATTTCCATATTATAGATAAGACATTGATGAGATGAAATATGGAGACTTCATTTGGCATCCCTACTTAGGGACACAATTTTAATGGGTGGAGGACCTATTTGTGATCAGTAATATGATCACCCCATGCTACATTATAGGGCATCATGATTATGTGGTGGGGAGGTATAGTCTAGATTGAGTCTAGTGATATTTTTGTATATAATAGGACAACTCAAAGGGTCCACATTATTTTGTACATGTGATCATAGAGATCAAGGAGTGGGGGCCATCAGTGCCCAAGGTAGAAGTAGTTATTAACTATGATAGGGTGGTTCATGTTTTATGGGACTACATTGGAAGAGTGCCAAATGCAAGAGTCATTGATGCATATGTCACATGGTTTATAAGAGTGAGACCCATCTATCTTGCTAGGTCATTACCCTAACAATCAATTTTGAGACAAAGATGGGTATGGATGAGGAGGGACAAGGGATAGACCCTAATACAATGATGGGGATAGGTGCTCATGTATCTATTTATTCCTTATGCCATTATATTATAGGTGGTACAACTATAGGGACATCAAGATCCCATATAGAATGTAAAGATGGATGAGCTAGATTGTCAAGATGTGGATATAGGGGATGCCCCAAGTGGGGATAGAGGCCATAAGATAGTATCAAGATAAGTAAGGCCCTCTAAAATAAGTATAGGATTAGGATTTAGATTAATAGGGGTAGGTCCCTTAGGTACAGGGAAGTCTAAAAGGACCAAGCATTGATGATAGGCTCCAAAGGGAGATTTTTACGTGCCTCTTAGAGATAGCAGGGTTATAGAGCACTTTGGTTGGGTTATAAGTGTAGTTGGCTACTACAAAGGGAGAGACCACTAGGTTATAAGGTCTCATCATTGACAAGGATGCATATATTGTGGATATCAAATGGTAAGTGGCATAGTTAGTAAGGGTTCAGGACTAGCTAGCCACATGAGATGTGGAGTTTGTTACAATGGTTGGCGAGTAATACTTTACTCAGATGGAGGTTCATATGTTGATACAAGAGAGGGATGAAGCTCGTAGAGCTAGGATAGATATAGGAATAGGTTCAACTAGAGCCTTTGCTAATGTGATTATGGATAAGGATGATTCCTTATGTTTAAAGGATGATATCTTATGTTTTAAGTACAAGATAGCCTATTAGAGGTGAGATTATGAGGAAAAAACTCTTGTGGAATAGAAAGTGGCCTCCTATAAGGAGTATACAAGGACACAATGGACTATTTGGACCTCCAAGTCTAGATAGAGGATAAAGTCAAAGTGATTGGTGATGTAGCCAGCTACACAGTGGGTTGTCATGGGGCCTCTACCACCATATCCACTAGGAGCATCTACATCCATTATAGGTCAAATTTTGTCACAGAGTCCTCCTAAAGACAAGCATGATGAGATTTGAGTGTGTTAGCTCTTCTTTTTGTGTACTTATGATATGTATATATATTCATGTCATGTATATAAACATGATTTTGAGAGATATATTTGACATTAATTTTTGGCTTAATGATACTTGTACATGGACTCTTAATGTTCTTTTATTGTCACATGATATTTTTTAGTTATATTGCTTTTATTATGATATGTTTTGATATGCTAGTTTAGGAGTTGTGTGTCCTTAGTTATCACATGGATGTTGATGTTTTTAATCTAATTTATGTATGACTAGATGCTAGAATATAATTTAGGAGATGCACATCCCAAACTAATCATATAAATACTCAATTAGACTCACAATGCATGTCAAGAGATGCACATCTTGCATATATTCTTTTTTGTTTCCAAAGCTAGCCTAGGATAGATCCTATGTTAAGCATTAGGTATGGTGTGTTTAGAAATGATTTTTGGTGCTTCATTGACTTTTTTATTTGGATAACTTAGTGTTTACTATATAAAATTTTAAATTATGCATCATAAGTATGAGTAACTTACAATAACATTATATTTTTATTTATGATTCACCGGTTCAAATGTGAATATTTATAATTAAGGAACAAAATCAAAGTTACAACTATTTATGTTTAAACAACAAGCAAAAAAGACAAGAAAAATAACAATACAAAAATTTAACCTAACTTAAAATCAAGATATGAACAATCAAGATTTAAGTAGGAACAAGAATGTACAAAATCAAAACAAGAAAAAATTATGGAATTAACCTAAAATCAAGATATGGATAATCAAGATCCACATGTTTTAACAAGAATGTATTTGGAGAACAAACAAATAATAAAATAAGTCAAACACAACTCTAAACAAATTGAGCCTAAATGAAAACTAGACTAAAAATGTTTATAGAATGTATTTGAACAAAAATAACAAAACAATATAAATAATAAGACCAAATATTAAAATGAAAGATAAAAAGAGACTCATAACAAAACACTGAGAATCAAAATACTAACAAAAATGCATAAGTAACAAAACCACAACAAATAAAATAATAACTCAACAAAACAACAATGAAAACATAATAAATCAAAAAAAAATGAAAAGATAACAAATCAGAACAAAAAAATAATAAAGATCAAATAAACACATAAATAATGGTTAGTCACAATGTTAGTGCAAGTAAACAAAAAGTGAATTATTTCCATAAGTGTAATGAAGGTATTACACTCTGTGATAGGGTGACCCATAAGCTAAGAAATAACAAGACTGATACAACAATAAAATAATAACAAAGATAAAGTTACCCCTAATTAATAATAAATAACACACAAAATAAAATGGGGGAAAAGGAAGAAAAAGGAAGGGGTGGCCGAGCTGACTCTAAATGCACAAGGCAAGTGAATGTTGCCTACATAGTTCCATAAATTCAAGATCTAAAATGAACTTCAATCCAAATGAATTTCTCTCAAGAAATGGGATATAATAAAAGTGATGATAATAAAACATGATTGTATTTTAGAGGAATAAGGAAATGGGCTCACAAAATGATGAGTATGTAAGAGATAATTGCTCACAAAATGGAGAGAGTGTGAGATAAAAATAAATAAAGGTTCAAGGCAATGTTTTTATTCTTTTTGTGTATCATTTTCTAATTTATTTTTTTTGGGATAAACAATATAAATGAAATGTTAACAAAAGGCCCAGGGAACTACCTAATTAAGGAGATGCACTTCCACAAGTAAGAGTTCAAATAATAGCTAAACTGGTTGCAATGGGGCTCATGAATATAAATAATGATACAAGGAACTAACTAATCAAGGAGATGAACATCTAAGAGTAGGAGTTCCAATAACACTAAAGATAGTTGTAATGGCCCTTTCTTATCATGTCAAGGTGACAATGTCTACCAAACATCATCAAGATAATAATAGAACAATATGCAGTGTTGAATAAATTTGAAGAAATTTTCAATAGGTAAAACCATGTGTTGAGGTATCCTTATACACTTTTTTGTGAAAATAAGTTATGGGATACTATTCAGGATGAACTACTTGGTAGAACAGGTACTGAGTGTGTCTAAAATACCTATGAATCATAATTAGGATCATAATTGGTTATGGAATATAACTATCTAGGTTACAACAGTCCAAGATATGAAAAGAATATTGTTATAGGTAGAATGGTCCAAGTTATAATGGTCTAGAATGGGATGAAAATAAGTTTAGTGGAATATAAATGATCTAAAGTGCCAATAATCTAGGGGTACAATGGTCCAAAGTTACAACGGTCCAGGGTAGTAAAATAATACGGTTCAAAATAGAACAGTATAGGATAGAATGATAAAAAAATAAAAATGGTCCAGGATAGGACAGTTCAGAGTATAATAGTGGGATACATGACTTTGACACAAGTTTCCCCCAAATAAGGGATCTTGTAGACAATGGTTCAAAAGTTTGTCAAGCGTAGAACCTTTTGAGATGTATAATATTCATGGGTTCTAGGATTTCTTTACCATTTTGATTAGCCAATTAGTATTCCCCCAATCCATAATTTGTTGTGATGACATATGGGCCCAACCAATTCGATTGAAACTCACCCTTATTCTTACATCTAGCATTAGTGTTCCTTTGGTTCTCCTTCAAGACCAAGTCACTGATTTCAAATTCCTAACGGAAAATGTGTTTGTTATAGCTTTTATGCAATCTATTTTGATATGCTTTCAAATTGTCCAGGGCAAATAAATGTTTTCCATCAAGGAGTTCTAGCTCTTGTAACTTGTAAACTCTATAATCATCATCATCTTCAATGTTATCCAAGGATACACATAGTGAAGGTAGCTCGATCTCGACTGGGATAATAGCCTCTATGCCATAAACAAGGGTGTATGGAGTAGCTCTTGTGGGGGTTAGATGACTAGTGAGATAAGCCCAAAGGGTAAGAGAAATTTGTAAGTTCCAATTATGGCCAATGTCATTGATAATATTCTTGAGGATTATAACAATGGTTTTGTTAGACACCTCAGCTTGACTATTGCCTTATGGGTTATATGGTGTGGATTTATAGTGCTTGATTTTGAATTTGGCACAAAGGGCCTTAACATCTTGGTTTACAAATGACCTATCATTATCGAGTAAAATAAAGGCTAGGATACCATATCAACAGATGATATGTTAATGGATAAGCTTGTAAATCTACTTCCCAGTAATGTAAGTGAGAGGAATAGCCTCAATCCACTAAGTAAAATAATCGGTAGAAGTGAGAATATGTGTGTGGCCATTAGAAGAGGTTGGGTTGATTTTCCTGATGAGATCAAGGCGCCATATAGAGAATGACCATGGTGTAGTGATTGACTAGAGTGGAAATCAAGGTGCATGTATCAAACCACCATGTTATTGACAAGAAACATAATTCTTGATGTGAGTACAAGCATTTGTTTCCATCTTGAGCCAATAGTATCATTTTTTATGGAGTTTCTTGGCTAAGACTATACTATTAGTGTGGTCCCCACACATTCCTTCATGCACCTCCTTAACCAATAGCTTGTATTCTCCCAAAGATAAACAATGAATAAATATTCCATAATATCCTTTATAATAAATTATGTTTGCAAGGAGGGTATAATGGACTATGTAGTGAAGGAAGATTTTTCAATGATTATTGGAAAGGTTAGGTGGAAAGACTTGGTCATGGAAATAATTATAGATGTCTTGGAACTAAGGTAGTTTAGGTGGGGGATTGGGACCCACAATGGTGCATACCCTCTATGAATATGGTAGTACATGAGTAGGATGTAGAATAATTTCAATGAGAAACTGATACTCTTTATCATTGCTGGCAATTTGTATCATGGACCCAATTATTACCATTACATCAACATATCTATTATTATCCAGTTGTATTTGTTCAAATTATAGGGAGTTTAAGTGAGGCTTAAGATTATCCACAATGTGCTTTTAGGGTACAAACTTATCATCTCAAGTTTTATATTGATATGTGGATTGATTAATAATCAATTGGGAATCCCCATAGACCATTAAGTGTTGGATATCCCACTATACTTTAAGACAAAATCAGTCAATAAGGGATTCATACTCAAACATATTTTTGGTACAATGAAAATTAATATGAAAATATTTGAGAATAAAATCTCTTTGTGGTGTAATCAATAAAATGCCAGCCCTAAATCCATGGGATGTAAAAGATTCATCAAATCATAACTTCCATTATTAAGGTTCGTGTTGCACTTCTACTGTCATAATAGAATCATCTAAAAAATCAAATTTGAGTGGTTGAGTATCTATAATAGGATCTTTTTTAAGTTAATCTACAATGACCTACCCATTTATAGCCTTTTTATTTAGGTACTCAACATCAAATTCACTTCATAGCATGAACCATTTGGCCATGCAACCCATAAGAGTTACTTTAGACAATACATATTTGAGAGGGTCCACTTTAGCAATAACAGTGGTTTAGCCATTCAACATGTAATGTCACAACTTTAAAGAGGTGAAAACCATTAATAAAACATGCCTTATCCATAGGCATATATTTATGTTCATAAACTGTAATATCCCTTCGGATACCAAAATAAAAGCTCTGAGTTTCTTATCTATATAAATTGATAAATAAATCACAGTATAATCTCTTATTTATTTGCTCATATGCTTACAATAGAGGACCTCTGTCAGGTATACAATGAATATTGAAAATACAACCTTAATAAGCTGAGTATTCTACAAATTGGGAAATAAATTTGGATCTGGTACGTCTCAGCCTATTGTGTAAAAAACATAATCACCGTCGTCGATCGATATATTGTCGACGTCAATCACTGTGGGTCCTTCTCTGCCGACGTCAATCTTTAGTCGGTCGATGTCGGTCACTGGAGATCTTTACCTGCCGATGTCGGTGTCTGAGTGAATCTGCTGAAGCTTAAAAAAATTTCATGGATTTGTACGGACTTCGTATGGCTGCCAATATAGCTTAACCTGTATGCTTGATCCTGATCTAAATAACTATGGCCTAATACAAAGATCTATATCTGGATAATTCTTGAATCAAAACCAAAATAAAGAAAATACCTATAACCCTTGTGATAGCTTTTGTATGAAGTTATCTCTCAAACTTGTAAACCCCTGTGATAACTTTTGTATGAAGTTATCTCTCAATTCGGCAATAGATCGGCTGATCTCTCACAACCTCTGAATCGCACACAATGAAGAGTTGACGTTCTTCAATGCAAATGGAATCCTGAAACCCTTGGCTCAGTCTTCACAGAAGAATTTCTTAACAAGAATCAAAATCAATAATCAATCATAATACAAACTCTCTTCCATGAGAAACCCTTATACCCTCCAAAGGTGTGCTTGCTAAAATTAGATTTCCTTAAATTAGACTTAGGCTTCTTAAATTAGAACTAGGGTCTTAAAATTAGACCAAAATATTAATATTTAATTTAAAATTAGACCAAATAATTAATATTTGATTAAATCAATCGAATATTAATATCTCCCTTAATTCATGTCCCAAAAGAGCCCGAACGAAAGCCGAGCCTAGCTCCATCAAGACCATCTATCCATCCCATTAGCCTACGAGGGTCGCATAATAGGCTAATCATCTGCTCAAAAAGATGTCAACTAGAAGGGGACATGACAGTCCGCCCCTCCTGGAATTGCTTGTCCTCAAGCAATCTTAACTCTGGATGCTGTAGAATATCCTCACTTTCCCATGTTGCATCCTCCACTGGCAAATCTCTCCACTTTACCAAATATTCCCTGATAGTCCTCCTACGCAACTGTCTCTCTCTATACTCTAGGATAGACTCAGGTACTAAAATCAACTTTCCCTCATCATCTAAGGGAGGTAAAACTGTAAAAGGTATCACACGATGTCCTAATGCCTTTTTGAGGCGTGATACATGAAAAACATTGTGTACCTTGCTCTCTATCAGAAGCTCTAGCTCATAAGCCATCTCACCAACATGTCTCAGGATCCTGAAAGGACTGTAGTAATGTGGCTTAAGCTTCTCTGCCCCACTCTTCTTAAGAGTAGACTGACGGTAAGGCTGCAGCATAAGATAGACCATGTCACCCACATCAAAAGATCTTTCGGTCTTCCACTGATTTGCATACTACTTCTGCTGATTTTGTGCCTTAGCAATATTCTCCTTGAGAGTCCTCATAGTATCTTGACTCTCCTGCAATAAGTCTCCCACACTCAGCACTCTACTATCACTCAGTAACAAATCTAGAAAACTTGGTGCCTCATACCTGTACAATGCCATAAAAGGAGACATCTGAATGGTCATGTGGAAAGTCATGTTATAGCAATACTTGCACAAATGAATCCACTTGACCCAAGCTTTCTGCTGCCCTGCAATGTAGTTCCTGAGGTAGCCCTCCACCCATTTGTTCACTATCTCTGTCTGTTCATCGGTCTGCAGGTGGTAACTAGTGCTCGGTGTAAGCTCAATCCCACAGAGCCTAAACACCTCCTGCCAGAAGTGACTCAAGAACCGACTATCTCTGTCGCTCACTATGCTCCAAGGCAACCCATGCAGTCAGAATACCTCTTGAAAGAAAACTTATGCCACCTGTGTAGCTGTGTATGTGGTGGTAATCAGAAAGAAGTGGGCATACTTCGTTAACCGATCTATGACTACAAATATGCAATCTCATCCTTGGGATTTAGGCAAGCCTGTAATGAAATCCATCAACAAGCACTCCCACTTCTTATCAGGAATTGGAAGTGGCTGCAATAATCCTGCTGGGTATGTATTCTCCTGCTTGTTCTGCTGACAAACAGGGCACTCACGCACATATTGAAGAACATCTACCTTGAGTCCTTTCCATGTGAATCTCTCCCTAATCTGTCTATAGGTCTTGAAATACCCGAGATGTCTTGTAATAGGTACATCATGAAAAGCTCGCATGAGAATGTTCTTCACCACTGATCTTGGGATCAAATAAACCCTGTTCTTGTAAATGATCTAGTCATTCACAAGAGTATATCTGGTGTCAACCATCGATCCCTCAACAATGTTGGATGCCCATGTATTCCATAATCATATGTTGTCAATCCTCTGTAATGTGGACCATAGTACTCAAATACGGCCTGCGTGAAAGAGCGTCGGCCACTACATTCTGGGTGCCCTTGATGAAAGAGATGTCAAAGTCATATGCCTATAATTTGCTCACCCACTTTTGTTGATGATCATTGAGGTCTTGCTACCCCAAGAAATGTCTCAAACAATTGTGGTCCATTTTGATGCAAAATGTGCTGCCCACAAGATATTGCCTAAATTTTGCCAAGGCATGCATGATAGCAAGCATCTCCTTATCATAAATGTTATATAACCTCTCTGGTCCCCTAAGCTTATGGCTCTCATATACTATGTGGTGCTTTTCTTGCATAAGCACCGCTCCAATGCCCTCGCCTGAAGCATCGCACTAAAGCTCGAAAGGCTTCAAAAAATTAGGTAGTGCCAAAACTGGGCACGTAGTAATCAACTCCTTAAACCTTTCAAAACACTCTTGTGCTTTAGGTGTCCAACAAAAAGCACTCTTTTTGTCAAATCTATCATAGCAGCTACATGTTGTGAATAACCATTCACGAACCTATGATAAAATCCACACAAACCTATAAATCCCCATAGCTGTGTAAGGTTTGCCGGAATAGGCTAGTCTATGATAGCATGGATCTTCTTAGGATCCATCTGCACTCCCCCTGCACTGATAATATGACCCAAGTATAACAATTTGGTCATCCCCAAATCAGATTTGGACTCCTTGGCATATAAGGATTCCCTCTCCAAGATGCTGAGTACAGTCTCCAGATGAGCCAAATGCTCCTGCCAAGTCCTACTGTATATAAGAATGTCATCAAAAAAAACAAGTACAAACCTCCTCAGCAGTGAATGGAAGACTCTATTCATGGTGGACTGAAATGTTGATGGTGCATTAGTGAGCCCAAATGGCATCACTATAAACTCATAGTGTCCACAATGGCAATAGAAAGTTGTCTTCTCCATGTCCTGCTCATGAACTCTGATCTGATGATAGCCTGACCTTATGTCTATCTTCATGACGTAATGTGCAACATGGAGCTCATCAATAAGCTCATCAATATGAGGTATAGGATACCTGTTCTTAATGGTTCTCTTATTTAGGGCTCTGTAGTCAATGCACATGCGTAGGGTGCCATCCTTCTTCTTCACCAGAACAACTGAAGAAGCAAACGGTGATTTGCTAGGCCGAATGTGACCCATAGCCAGTAACTCCTTAATTGTCTTTTTGATCTCATCCTTCAACCACTTAGGATGTCGATAAGGAGTAATCATAATGGGCTTAGCACCCTCCTCAAGCTCAATAATATGCTCAATGCCCCTGTCTGGAGGTCTCCCTGGTGGAATGTCACTAAATACCTTATCATGCTTGACTCTCAACTATTGAATGTTAGGATGATACTCGGTCTTCTGTTGTCCCTCCTGCATTGGTGCTAGTGTGCACTCGGCAGCCCACTCTACCATGTCATGTGGCATGAGCCTCTCCATCCGATGTAAAGAAATATTTTTGATGTTGCCATCCCGTATTGCCTTAAGAATGTGAGTCTTCCCATCAACATCAAAATGGATCTCCATATCCTTAAGACTAAGAGTGACTACCTCAAGGGAATAAAGCCACTTCATGCCTAAAACCAAATATATATCCCCCATGTTGACCACATAATAATATGCCTTGAACTCATAGTTGTTCAATTACAATGGGAGATTTCTGATCATCCACTCACACCTGAGGGTGTAACCATCAGCTACCTTAACTCTAATGCCCTCAAACTCTTCTGTGGTGAGTCAACGCTTCTCCACAAATCTAGTATCAATAAAATTATGTGTGGCTCCCGTGTCAAGAAGGGTAATGACCCTCTATCCTACCAAAACTCCCTGGAGTCTGAATGACCCCTCGTGCTGGATGCTAGATAGGCGTGCCTCCTAAATTTGGAGCTCTGACTCGGCCTCTACCCTAGCCTCTAAAACCTCAGCCTCTGGCTCCTCAGAACAATCATGATGTTCAAAATCTTTTGATTCCTCATCCTCATAATAGGCCCAATCACCTGATTTGCCTTGCCCTTAGGCCTCAAGGGACAATCGTGATTAGCATCATAGGGACCTTTACAATAAAAACAAAGCTTCTTCCTTTGTAGATCATTAAGAGCCTCTCTATCCAAAGGTGGTGCTATTAGATTGGCCTTTGAATCATTCTTAACACCTGATTTATCTATGTTGAAACCTGGTCTTTCTCTATTCCTATTGAAGCCCTTACTATCCCTAGATGAAGAAGTACCTTTGGAGTTAGATCTGCTTGATGGAGCTGTCATCTCCATACTATGTGCCTTCTTCATAGCTTCTTGTAATGAAGGAGGATCAAAGCCTTTGATCCAACCTCTCAATGGTTCTGTCAATCCCTCCATGAAAAGTACTACAAGTCACCTCTCTGAAATGTTAGGAACCATAACTGATAACTTTTGGAAGTCACCAATGTAAGACTCTAGACTGCCACTTTGGCACAACTGTGCCAACTCTCAGAAATAGGACTCTAGATCCCTCCTATCAAAATGCTCTACCAGCCTATCCACAAACTCTTGATAAGATGTGATCTGATCATGATGGAGTGTCACCATCCTGTGGTGCCACCAATCATGAGCTACTCCCTCAAGATGTAGTGTCGCATATCTGATAGCATCTTCCTCAGCCATCAGATGCAATGTGAGAAAGGTGTCTAACTTACTAATATAGGCCTGCACTGTGACCTTGCCACTACCATCAAACATTGTGAGTGTGAGCCTGCTCGTATCATGCTTAAGATCATTTTTTTGGTGTCTAGGTCTCCTGTTTTATCTAACCAATCTGTAGTGCTCTCCCCTTAGATTAACAAAATGATCAAAGGATGTCCTCTCTTGAACATGAGGAGGTAATAAGTCCCACTCATCATTTGCAACCATGTAAACATCTGCAAATGAGGAATCTCTTGCCTCCTCCTCTGCTGAAACTTCTGGTTCCTCTTAAACAAATGTAGGACATGTAGGTCTATCCACTATTCTGGAGTGGGCCTGCTGGGGTCTCTGATTAACCGTAGCACTCCTATTATCTCCTTGTTCCCCATTCTATCTATTAGGTGTGTTTATCCTCCTTATCATAGTAGTAAGTGCCTGTAGTGCCTGTGTCATCTCACGGTAGGTTTCTCTAGTACCTAGATCATCATTATGTCAGTGGCCCTTGGGTGGGCTACCCTCACGTCTGTCACTCATGATAAATGGATACTATTTTAACAACTGGGTACCTTCAAGCAAGGCTCTACTGCTTGTGTTATACCTGTGTGGCCCCAACTCTTATGGTTGCATAAGACTGTCAAACCCTCAAGATGGCAAGATTTAGCTTTGATACCACTGTAATATCCCTTCGAATACCAAAACAAAAGCTCTGAGTTGCTTATCTATATTTTTGCAAAATATCTTCAAATTGATAAATAAATCATAGTATAATCTCTTATTTATTTGCTCATATGATTACAATAGAGGACCTCTGTTAGGTATACAATGAATATTGAAAATACGACCTTAATAAGCTGAGAATTCTACAAATTGGGAAATAAATTTAGATTTGGTACGTCTCAACCCGCTGTGTAAAAAACATAGTCACCGTCATCGGTCGATATATTACCGACGTCAATCACTATGGGTCCTTCTATGCCGACGTCGGTCTTCAGTCGGTCGATGTCAGTCACTGGAGATCTCTGCCTGCCAATGTCAGTGTCTGAGCGAATCTATTAAAGCTTACATATTTTTCACAGATCCATATGGACTTCATACGGCCGCCAATATAGCTCAACCTGTATGCTTGATCTTGATTTGAAGAACTATGGCCTAATACAAAGATCTATATCTAGATAATTCTTGAATCAAAACCAAAATAAAGAAAATACCTATAACCCTTGTGATAGCTTCTATATGAAGTTATCTCTCAAACTTGTAAACCCCTGTGATAACTTTTGTATGAAGTTATCTCTCAATTTGGCAATAGATCGGTTGATCTCTCACAACCTCTAAATCACACACAATGAAGAGTTGACGTTCTTCAATGCAAATGGAATCCTGGAACCCTTGGTTCAGTCTTCACAGAAGAATTTCTTAACAAGAATCAATATCAATAATCAATCATAATACAAACTCTCTCCCATGAGAAACCCTTATACCCTCCAAAGGTGTGCTTGCTAAAATTAGATTTCCTTAAATTAGACTAAGGCTTCTTAAATTAGAACTAGGGTCTTAAAATTAGACCAAAATATTAATAATTAATTAATATTTAATTTAAAATTAGACCAAATAATTAATATTTGATTAAATCAATCAAATATTAATATCTCCCTTAATTCACGTCCCAAAAGAGCCCGAACGAAAGCCGAGCCCAGCTTCATCAAGACCCTTTATCCATCCCATTAGCCTACGAGGGTCACATAATAGGCTAATCATCCACTCGAAAAGATGTCAACTAGAAGGGGACATGACATAAACCACAAGTGTGCATCTCAAATAGTATACCGCATGTTCTTTTCCATGCTCATCATGGTTTTATAGGTGTTGGCAGTCTCAAAACTAGTGGGTTGGCCAAGTATGTTGTGATATTCATAAATCATTTTTGACATTCATCATCCCATTGAAATATGACCCCTTTCTTTAATAGGTGTGTAAATAGGTGGCATTTATCTACCAGTTGTGAAATGAACCTATGAATAGATTGAATCTTTCCCTGCAGGCTGTGGAGTTATATAAGATTAGAAGGTGGAAGCATTTCTATAATGGCCTTGACCTTAGTAGGATCTACTTCAGTCTCTATTTGTGACATAATGAACCCTATAAACTTTTCTAAAGTGACTCCAAAGACACACTTCTTAGGATTTAGATGAATTTTGTACTCATGAAGTCTCTCAAAGATTCTCTATAGAACATCAGGGTGTCCAAGACATGTTTTTGATTTTGCTAAGATATCATCAACATAGTCTTCAATAATATCATGCATCATGCCATGGAATATGAAAGTCATAGCGTGATGATAGGTGGCCCCAGCATTCTTCAAGACAAAATGCTTGGCTTGGTAATAAAATGCTCCCAATGGCATGGTGAATACAATTTTGTGTTGGTCCTCTAGAGCTATCTTGATCTAATTGTATCCTAAGAATCCATCCATGAGGGACAACACCTCATACCTAGTAGTAGAATCAATAATCATGTCAATATTGGGTAGAGGAAAATCATCTTTGGGACACACCTTATTGATGTCTCTAAAATTAGTATAGATGCATATACCATGTGTTTTTTGCTTACTAGGACTATATTTAATATTCATTAAGAATAGTCTAGTAGTCTGATGAAGCCATCCCCTAATAGTTTCTCTAGTTCTAATTTTAAAAAAAGAGTGATGCATGGATGCATCTTTCTCAATTTTTATTTGACTTGCTAAGCATCTAGATGGAAAATAATTTGATGCACAACGAAGTCAGGGTCTAAGCCTAGCATGTCAAAATAAGCCCATGCAAAGATATCAATGAAATATCTTAGAGTGGTGACAATGTGGTCACATTCTTCATCATTGAGGGAGGCTCCAAGATAAATAATTTTGGGATTATCATAAGTCCCTAGGTTCACTTATGTGGTGTTTTCTATAAGGAGTGTAGAACCATCTTCTAGAATAGTGGGCAGTGTCTGATCCTAGTTCTCTTCTTCCACATCAAATTTTGGTTATTCTTCTAAAATATTTGGATAATGAGACAAATCTAAATCTACCAATTTAGGTAGTGGCCAACAAGAAAATATATTTGGAAAGTCAAGATCAAGATGATTGAAGACTTTATGTTATTCTGATGTGATACTAGAATTGGCAATTGAGCTAGGACATGGTGGACATTATACGTCCTTCAAAGATGAGAAAACTTCCTCATCTAAGAGTGCCTAAAATAAGTTTTCACTCAAAGGCTTATCTTTTTCTTTACTATTTCCCTAATCAAAGATGTCTCAAAGAGGTTTTCACCTAAAGATCTTGATGTTTTATCTTTTTCATGACCAAGAAAGTTTGCTTACTCTCCAAAGTAGGTATAAGAGTCCAAGGACAAGTCAAAGCCTTGCTTATGATCACCAATCGGTAATATTTCTCTAAGGCCCATGTACATAGAAATAGATTCCTCATTCTAAAATTCATTTATGGGTATAATAGAATCCTATTGGTCCTAATTCATGAGGTTAGGATGATAAAGGAAAAGGGGATAATGAGATGTGATAGTCATAATGGAGTTGGATTCAAATAGATCAGTGTCAGCAAGCTAATCATAAATGTTATAATGGGATGTTGCATAACTACCAAGAGTCTCGTTACTAGTCTATTAAAAAGAATCACTATCTAAATACATGGGGTCACCCACAGGTGGTATAGATATTAGACCTTGGCTCATGCTAGGTTTACCAGCTAATAATGGTTCCAATATTCCTTATTCTTGTGGCCTAAGTCCTTTATCTATATAATCAAAGCTGTCCATACTCTGATTAGGGATAGGATACTTAGTATTCTAAAAATAATTAGCAGTGTTATCAGAATATAACCAGTCTCCTTAAATGAAAGCTTCCTAATCTTGATTTGGTGAAGTAGTAGGTATGAATACCATTGGTGGTTTTGATGTACCTTTATTATTTTGCCAAATCATGTTGGGTCTATAAGGGTTTTGGGTAGGCTTGGGTTTGCTAAAAGATTTAAGAGACTTGGATAACTTAGCAATGTGAAAGGCATCTTTTAAATGTTATGTGGAAATTCCTGCATCCTCAATAGTGACATGTTGTACAAGTATTATAAGAAATAGATCAACTGAAGTAGAATTAAGGTCAATTGGGTTGATATAATTGTATTTGGGTGACTAAAAATCTATTTCTTTATTATTCTTTGTGACAAATTTAGAACCAGGGCAATAGTTATAAATTCAACCTCTAGGTGTTTGTAATATTGGTAGGGCTATAGATCAATAGGATTGGTGACTTAAATCCCATCATGGGGGAACTTGAGGCACTAGTGTAAGGTAAACAGGATAGCCTATATTTCATGAATCCAAAGATGACCAAGAAGTATGTTATAAGGCAATTCAATATCTAAAATGTGGCACAAAGTATGATTAGATATAGACCCAATAATGATTAACAAATAGATAGTTCTAGAAGACTCCCTTTAAACATCATTGTATACCTTGATCATGATGGTCTTTGGCTAGATGTCTTTGATAGTATAACCTAACCATTATACTAGCTTGAGTGATACTATGTTAACCCCTAAATCATTATCTATAAGAACTTGCTTGATTTTGTGATTTTCAATAATGACCTCAATGTATAAGGGGTTGTTATGGCTTGCACCAAGAGTATATATATCTCGTTGATCAAATTTAACTTGTCAAAAGGTAGATAAATGCCCTACTAGTGTTTGAAATTGTTTAGGGTTAATGTCCTGGGGAATAATGGACTATTAAAGGAAGTCATTCAAAATAGTTTGGTAGACTTTTGACATATGCAAAAGATATAAGATAGAAATTTGCATAGGGGTTTTACTTAGTTGGTATGAGATACTAAATGGATTTTTAATGGAAGCACAATAGGGTTTATCCTTAACTAGTATAGTGTTTAACTTGGGATTTAAAGGCATAGTGTTCATGTTTGGTCTAGTGTTGGAAGAGGGCAAAGGGCCTTAGAGAGTGACTCGTGAACATCTAGTTGTGATTTCACAATCTAGAGTTGGTAAGGAGTTATTATAATTAGAAAAGAAGTAAAATGGCCGTGGATGATGACTCATGAGCATCTAATTTCCTTTTGCACAATTTTTAGTTGGTAGGGAGCCATTAATATTAGAAGGGGATCCAAAGATAGTAACCTATAGAAATTAGGTGTAATAGAATTTCTTAAACCTGATGTGACATTACTTAAAGGGGAGGGTGTTGACCCTATAATTTGGTGTCTATTACTTTGAGAAGTGTTGGAATTTTCATGAGATTTGATGGTGATGGTGGTAATGTGATTTGAAAAAATGCATCCCATAGTGCTATTATAATCATATGGTATGTTATTGTAACCCAAGTTATTAGCATGGGTATTATGATCATGCTTATTATGATTTTGGCCTTATGTTTGTTGACACTTGTTCTACCCTTGATTTTGATTATTTCTTGTTGGTTTTTTATTGTCTTTAGGAAATGGGTCATTATAAATGCCCATGTCATGATAAGTGTTTTGCATCATGTGTTTTACTTCAATTTCACTAATTTTGATCAAGTCTTCAATAAGATGCCTCAATTGAACACATAGATAAATGTCATGGCTAATAACATGATGGAAATTATAAAACTCATCTTCTCAATACCAATCATGATAAGGTTGATATTCAAGGAATAACCATGGTATAGGCCATATAATCAGAGTGACTACTATGAGCTTTTGGAACATGACCTCAATAAGCTCTCCCAATTTCTTAAATACTCTATATTTATTGAATGCTCTTTTTGGAGGAGCTCTTTAAAAAATGGTTGATAGATTAGGTAGAGCTATTTGCACATTTAGAGCTGGCAGAGCTTGCACCATTTGCATATGTCTAGATTTCATAATTCTATTTCCCACCATGTTTTTATTTTTATTAAACCCTTTAGTTTTCTATATCAAAAGCTTCAACACGCGATTGGGTCTAATTATATCTTTGACACTATGAATAAATATTGATAAGGCCTTTAGTAATAAGTTCCTTCTCAATCTACACACCCTTGTTTATGATTTCCTTGAATGTGTTTACACAAGCGAGTCATAGATTATGAACCACCTCAAGGTGTAGGTTTTTTGAAAAAATATTATCCAACTATTTATTTGGAAAAATGTGTTGAAAGCACCCATTCAATACTCTCCATAATTGTAGATATGTTTTGAATCTTTCCCCATCTTGTTATTTTACTTTGCATGAGTCAACCACAGTCAACTCATGTTCAATGTTGTAGGAGAAATGGTTGATAATTTTTTTAGATAAATCATTCCAATTTACTACTAACCCTTTACATAATTTAAGGAGCCAATCCAAATCTTTCCCAACCAAACTACATAGAAACAAGCAACGTAGATAAACATTGTTATAAGTTACTTCTTAGCACAGTATGAAAAAGGTTTGGATATGTTCTCAAGTCACCCTTCCCTTTGTATTTATCAAATTTGGGTGCCTCAAAATGAGGTGGAAATAAAACTTGGAGAATACTTAAGTCAAATGGATATGGACATATCTTATCAAACTTATATTTCTTGACTCAATTTCCCATCTCCAGCCTTGACACTATTTCCTTTATTGAATTATAATCCTACATGTTTAGTGTATTTATAAGTGGAATATAATTTTATTGGGCTGGTATGTGCCCCTATTGCATTGTTTTGTTAGGGATATAAACCCTACAATCAATCACTTTTTTTTGGTTTACTCCTTGAGTCGAGTAGGTTGGTCATTAATTCCTAGGTAGTTGATGGACATTTCCTAAAATCTATTACTATGAACTATAAGGATATTTTTGGTTATGAGGGGTATGTGGTCAGTTAACTAAAATACATGATGGTTATGAAGAACTTGAAAAAGTGTTTTAAATAATACACCCAATATGTGTTGAGTTTTTTGTCCCTTAAATCTATGAATGGATAAGAACCTCTTGGTGATTGAAGAATGTATGTTCCATGTCTGGTGAAACATGTTGTGAAGCATCCCTAGGTTTATTTTGTTTAGATGAAATGTTGGGATTTATTATGGATGCAGGCTAAACAAGGGTATGTTAAGTTTGATCTATTACATTCTCTTGCTCTTTAAAACCATTGTTGGTGATCGAAGTTAAAATTAAAGAGTATATTAAGTCTATGATAAGTTGTTTTGCTTACTGTTGACTAATTTTCTTGATCTTGGTATCAATATCTTGATTGTTGGGTGTAGACTCTATGAGTGTTTCTTTTCCCTTGCTAGAATAAGAAATATTGGATTTTACAATGTGAGTGGGAGGTTGCTCTTATTTTTTTTCTTCTACCCTAACAAGTGTGTGCCTTATTCCATCAGTAAATCTAGTGGTAACCTAACACCTAATTATATCAACCTTTAGAGGGATTTATCTTTGTGTTGTAAGGGTTTATGTTCATAATAATATTCTTCAAACCCTATAGTGTTTGGGATATCTTTGATCATGATAAAATTATCTTGTCCATCATAAAAATTCTCCTCCTCATAACTAGGTTCATAAGATACCCCACTACGATTATACCTTTGTGTCATGTTATATTTCCTGTGTTTGCTAAGATGTGGAATGTGTTTTGCAAATGCTTAAAAAGATTGTTCAGATTTCTCCAAAAATTTGACAAGGTAAAATGAAACTCTAATAAAATAATTGGATTAGTATCACACAATTAGAAGAAAGTGGTTATGAATTTACTCAACTTTGGTGGGTTCAAATCATTGAATTAGAAAAGGGTAAGATAAATTGGGAACCTAATGTGCAGGCTACCACAACAAACCTAGGTCAAACATATGTCAATACCATAAAATATAGATACAAATAGGATGAGTTACAACTATAAAATTAGAATAAGGTCTTTCTGATTAGGAAGATAAAAATTAAAACCAAGAAGCTCAAAATGTGAATTAACACAAGAACTCGTAAGTATAAAGCTAAAACTAAATGGGTAGAACAATGGTACCACATCACAACAAGATGTAAAATGGTACATAAACTTAAATCATGAGTGAATGCAAGATAATCTAAGTCCACAATGAGAATAAAATGATGATGAGTCTAGGTAATGCCCTTTAATCCAAATGGGAAATCATACCTAAGTTTCTCAAACCAAGTGTGAAAGGTAAACTGATAACACCTTGAATTAGAACTTAGAAAGGTGAGATTTTGAATTTAGACAAAAATGAAGGACTTTGAGATTTTACAAATTAGGTAATAAATGGTCTAGACTCAAATGGATAGCATAACAATGCTATCAAAAAATACAAACACAATGTTTTGAATAATGATTTGAATAAGGCAAAATTTGATTTCAATTTGGTCAGCCTAATGCCTCTTTGTTCAATAAGAATGGTGTATGACAAAGTGTTTTTTTATTTGACATGCTTTCAGATTTCATAGAATAGTTTTTAGACTCAAAAATACCAAGCAAGTAAAGGATAAAATGATAAACACACCTAAGTGTAATGTCCTAAATCTCAAAACTGATAAAGTTACATGGTACTATCAAATTCCATCTATATATGCACTTGAGAGGATTTTAATTTTTAATAAAAAAGTAAAATCACATGAAAATTAGGGTTTTTAGGCCCCCTCTTCTCTCAATAGATTGTATAATGACATTAAACTTCAGGCCACTCACCCTGCATCAATAGTATGTTCGTGACAAGTGGGGTTTATTTAAAACTAAATTTTTGTGAGTCTATATGGTCATAAATGTGGCTAAAAATAGAGATGCTTGTATCAATTATATCCACATCAACTAACTTATGTGAAAAGGTCTTGTCATTTTCACAACCACTACATTCATCAATTGCTCAATGTTGTGAGATGTCTTAGTTGCCCCTACTATCCAAGGCTAGTAACCACTAATAGAGCTTGTTTTAATTACTTAAAACAATCATTTGAGTGGGTCACCCTAAATTTATATACCCCACCATGGAGTGGGGTTGAAACAATGCCATAAGATGAATTCTTGGGTCAACGCTTCCCTAAAGAACCCATGAGGAGGTGATGAATCCCTGTTCACAAGCCAAAGTGCTTAAAAATAAAAATAAGTGAAAAGACTTTATGGTCATTTTAGGATCACCCAAACCATATGGATTTGAGGAGGGCCCTAGAAACTTTATTTTCACACTTTTGGATAAGGCACCAAATGTAAAGAATGATAATTTTTTGTCACCTGAGTTCCTTAAAGGGGATGGGGGAGAGCATACACAAGTAACTCATTTTGCTTTAAATCAAGCACTCTAATCAAATAATAATAATAAAAGGAAATCTTAAGAGTGTTTAGCTAATATGAGAGTTCTTTTTATGACACCAAAATGAAGTATGAATGACTTTTACCTTTGACTTATTCATCAAATGGAAACTAAGTGACTTAAATCCTACAAAGAAGATGTTAAAATTTTGAAATCAAGGTGTACAATTGTAAGAAAAAATTCTAGCTTGTTGTTTTAAGTCTCTATTTTATTGTGCAAGTCAATCTCACCATTCCATATGGTATTCCCACCATTATATAGATCAATCTCACTAAAATAAAAAATAAAAAAGACACTGGTTTATGATCTTGTTGATTGATAAGATGATATTGATAGTTAGTAGGGCATTCCCATCGAAGTATAGGGAATTTCCACTAAAATGATAAAAATAATAATAATAATAATAATAATAGTTACCTATCATTTTTTGGTCCAAGATGATCTCACTATTTTATAGGTCGATCTCACAAATCTAAAGAGCAATCTCATTGATCTATAGTGCATTCCCACCATTCTACAAATCAATCCCACCAATTTGTAACACAATCCCACTGATTTTATAAAAAACATAAGGAGATAGAGAGTGAATAAAATCAATCCCACCATTCATAGATGCATTCTCATCATTCCACATGATGATCTCACCAATGTTCAGGTTGATCTTATCGACTTCCAGAGTGATCATGTCATTTTATAGGTCAATCCTATCATTTTTATCACAAGCTATAGAAATATAAAATGAGAGAAAAATAAATGAAAAATAGCCTCCAAATAGGGTCTAAATGCAAAATTAGAAACTATAAAGACTTGTGTGAGGTGTGAATCCCATCGAGCATGCCAAAATGTAGAGTAGGATTACAAGATGCATTAGTCCATGTGTTAATCAAGAAAATCTCTAGAAATAAGCATATAGACATTAAAACATCAATCCCACTCCCTCATGGGGTGTTTCTAATGAATCCTAAGAGCTATTTAAATAAATAATTCTACCAATCCTTCTAAATAACGTCCCTCCTTCCAAGAGTAGCCAAGAAGCATGTTTTTCCTTATATTTGGTGCTCTAAGTCTACGTCAAAGATGAGTAGCAAGATCATCCATCATTTCCTAGTGCACCAATGGCTTAGGCTCATGAGTTTGATTAATTTGTGTAAATAGGTGAAGATTTGTGAAGATAATTATGCATTATAACATTATACAATTTAAGCTCTTTTTAATCAATGGTGAGACCTTGTATTTATAGTTTTCTAAAAATGTTCAGGATTAGCCAAAACTATCCATCTTGAGATCAATATGTGTGGTCATGAACTGATTCAATTTTAGATGGATACGCCATAAATATGCCCATTAATATTTATAATAATGGGTCATTGATGAGGCATGGGAGGGCTTAATCCTGATATTTGTTCCATTAATGGCCTATGGATTCCACCCCATTGATGATGTCATGGGATGATGCAGATTTGAGGAATGAATTTCCAATAAATAGATTTTCAATAACTTCCATGGAATTTTCAATTAATTTCTTGATTTCATTTAATTTTCTTAAGTGAATTCGATTAATTTTATACAATTCTTTGGAAATCTATTACATGCTTAATCAACATGGTCAAAAATGTCATTTTACTAAGTCATAATTTGACTAGAGTATAATCAAAAGAAGGTGTCAGTTGTGTATGGAACAAAACCCCAGTTATGGCATTATGGATGTGAAATAACACATGCACATGATGTGTGATATCGAATTAGAAGAATTTAGTGGTCTAAAGCATCATTTTTCAAGGTTGGAATTTGACTCAAAGTGATTTAAGAAAATATAATAATAAATTAATATGTATTTCCCCATTTAGGTATGCATTAGCCTAAATCAACACTTGTATGTGATAATTTCAAACCATTTAGCATGTTTTAGTGATTTTGGCCTAGGTTGTGTGTTATCACATAATATTGTTTAGATTGATAATTTTAGCACAATAGTGATAGGAATTATAAGTCTATAGTGGTCATTGACATGAGGTTTCATCTCTCAACATTTTTCAAACCCTACTTATCTAATGGGGTATACAAATTGAGTGTACTATCTGCTAGGATAGAGGTTGAGTGACTAACTTGACTAGCTAAAAGGGGTCTCAGGTTATGCGATGATCTAGACATTGTACTTCATTAATAAATACATGGTTGAAGTGGTTATAAAATGGATAAGACCTTTTAAAATTAATCAATATGGTTTGAATCCACTGATAAATATTTATTGTGCCCAAATGTTTTTAGGCACTTGTGGGCCATATAGAAATCCACTCAAAAAATTAGATTAATTGACCCCACTTTCCATGGATTCCTTGAGCATAAAAAATACTATCTATATATTATATAGTGTCTATGCCATGTATAATTCCTTGAGAGATATAGGGGTTAATCACTCTAACTTTATTCACTTATTGGATTAACAAATTAATTCCTCTTAAGAACTAGTATATCGATGTAATTTTATTAGATAATATGAAAACCTTATGTTAATCATTAAGATAGGCACGTGTGATTTCTTGAGTTCAAAAAACTATTTTACACAAACAAAATAGGACTTAAATCCTCTCAAACCAAATTCAAAGTTCATTTTCAAGTATTCAATCTTAAGACAATTATTTTGTACTTGAGTCTTGCCTATCACTTGGGATTGAGGGTTATACTCTTTATGTTTAAGTACCATCATTTGGATTAGATTTTGATTTGATTTTATAACCTTACCTAAGTGTAAGTCTTGTTTCTATACTTTACACTTTATCATCTATGTACACATTAAGGTGTTACATTGTCTGTATCACCATTTGACACTTAGCCATTTCTCACAACATTGTGTCTATCATTTGAAAGAATAGCCTTTGTCTCACTTGGTACCTTACACTAACCATTTTATTTTTTATTTCAAACTTAGGTTTTCTTGTGTTAACCTATGCCCTAAGTTCTTAGATTGTTCAAAAAAAATTCTATTATGTGACATTATATTGCCCATTTTCTTCTAAAGTTTGAAATTAGGTTTTCTTACATTAGCCTATGTTCTGAGTTCCTAGACCATTGGACTTTATTATAATTTGAAAATTGAGACCAACCACGGTCTCATTGTCATTTTATAAAGTACTAACACATTTTGGACTTAGGTTTTCTTGTGTTATTTAACACTCTAAGTTCTAATATTATTCTACGTTCTTCTAATTTGTTAATTTTTACCAACCAAGGTTAAGCATTCCAAAGACTTATCTTCTTTTCATTTTGTGTCATTAATTTTCCAAGCTAATTCTAAAGTTTCTAAAGACCATTTATTAGTATTTTTAAATTATAAATTGAATAAAATCTATGTTTTAAACATTATTCAAAGACTGGGTACTATTCCAACCATGTAGAGATACACTTATAATGGGGTCTCTTATGGCCCTAGTTACGAGGAGGAAAACATTTATGATGGAGAAGAACATTTAGTTGTGTAAAAATAAATCCCTCCATTATGGGATAAAATCAAGGTCAATACATTGATAATCAACCAATTAAAGACCAAGACAAGGCTCTTTTAAGATGGATAGAATCAGGAGATAATCTCCCCCTAGATTTTTCAAGAGAACAATTATATACCCTAATTTGAATAGAAGAGAAACAATACGAACCAATTATTGAACAAGAATAACCTTACACTCAAGTTCCCAAACCAACCATTGCTTATTATGAAAAATGGAAGGATCTATGGGTGTATTCCTCCCAAATGGGTCATATTTTTACATTTATTATACAAAAAATTAATCAACATTATGCAAATCAGCTTACCATTGACTTAATGACTTCTTTCATTCTGACTTTGTTTAACAATATTATGTTTATAGAGTAAAATTAGTTACCTAAACAATTGCAACAAGACCAAACTAACCCCATCCATGAGTTATATCCTTAATTTCCCTCAAATAAGTTATGTCAACAAATGCTTCACACCAAGTTCACTTGATACATATCACATGTTCTTCAACCATCAGGAAACCATTTTCAATGCACGACATGTACTTGATACTTCTTAGTAAGTGTTATATCACTCCTAATAACATGTCATTAATAATCAACCACCTCAATAAGTGGTGGATAATTCATATAACACAATACCAACTTATTCTAATTTGTGACAACAACAAAATTTGCTTGTGAACTAGTAATGAAAATTTCTTCTTCTAAATTAGCACCAGGTTCCCCAAAACTAGTAGATTCCCTATAAATCACAATAAAAAATTCCTTAAAATCAACATCAGATACCTATAAATTATCAAAAAAACTTATGAATTAATAATGTCATACCTATTCCTATACACATTATAACCAAAAACAAACAATTAACCAAGAGTAGAACTTAGGACATAAGATGCACATTCCCAACATGACCATGTAGGTAGGATCCATTCCTACCCATGCCAACCCTGACCAAACCTATCAATTTATGAATAATCAGTAGAATTATCTCCTTCCACCACAAATCACTCCAAATATCCAAGAGTACAACACAATAAATGAGGTAGTCTCAATGCTTCAAATAGGTAACTAGACCAAAAAGTACAAGTTCAATGAGATATCCCCATATCCATTTGACATGAGCACCCTTCAAGTAACCTTCCCACCTAGTTTTGAGTTACCTAAATTTTATAAATATAAATGAAATGGTGTTTCTAGAGAGCATATAAAATCCTCGTTTGTTGCACGCCAAGAGATAGCCCATGTAGCTTGGATGGATAAGCCTTAGAGTGGCTTCTCAAATTTC
Source organism: Torreya grandis (assembly GCA_037957365.1). Taxonomy (NCBI): domain Eukaryota; kingdom Viridiplantae; phylum Streptophyta; class Pinopsida; order Cupressales; family Taxaceae; genus Torreya; species Torreya grandis. Next base: position 791,867 of record JARHVA010002840.1, on the reverse strand, counting down.
TTAGATAATCAATGATGACTTTCAATGATTTATCATAAAAAAATCATTAACCATTTTTCTTACAACATCAAACATGAGTTGATATTGGTTGACTTATGTAAATCCAAATAGAGGGAATGAGAAAGCTTCATAGCCTATCTACAATGGTGGAGAGCACTAGCTAATAATTACCAACACAATCTACCAAATAGACAACTAGTTGATATCTTTGCACAAAACTTACACCCCAAGATCATTCATAATCTAAGACTCACTCATGCCAAAACATTCAAATAAATCATTGACAAGGGCGTATAGATTGATAAAACACTTATTACTAAAGGCTTGGTCAAAATCTATTCCCAAGTTCAAACTTCACATCAATCCCAAGCACTTATTTATACCAATACCACTAAGAAGCCTAAGACCAACAAAAATAAGAACATGGTAGGTAATTGGGTTATCAAATCATGACATGTGAAAATAAGGCAAGCACTACCTATTCAAAATATGCATTTGAATCCATCACTCACACTACAAAGAGATTTACCATGTAGAGGATATGCTAGATGCAGGACATTCAATGACTTAGTAGAGCCCATTGAGTCAATGTTCAAGAAATTAGTTGTTACTAACATAATTATTTGGCTTGTGCCAAAACCCTTTCTTGAGGATTATCCTAAACCTGACTAGTATCGTGAAGATGAATTTTTTGATTTTTATCATGTTATTGGCCATGTAGTTTACAAATGTGTGCAACTAAGGCACATTATTAAAAACTTGTTATATAATGGAGAGATTGAACTAGATAAGAGACCTCCTAACACCAATCAGGATATGGGTATCTACAAATATCCCTTTCTTAAGCATAATAACCAACAACAAAGGAGGAATCTAAACTAAGGCCAAGAGTGCAATTAGTAGTAAAATCAAGGTCACAATCAGAATAAAAATTTGAATAATAACCATAATCAATAATATGACACTTAAACCAATAAAATTGACTACCATAATAAGCTCTATGATTAAAATAACACCATAGGATGTATTACTAGTAATCATGTCATTACCATTAAGATTAAGCCCCATGTACTATCTAACATTGTTCAAAAGGTTGGTCCCTCTATTTCAAGATCACTATCCCTTACTTCAAGTAATTTTGCACTGGGTTCCAGCACTTTGCTTGCACCTTAGTTTTTGCAGGTTATCATTCCTAGACCTCCTCATTCTTCTAATTATAATAACTCTCTTCCAACTTAAAATAGTGCATTCATAACTAGATAGTCAAAAGTTATCCTCAGTGGCCCTTTGCCTTAGTCCAACACTAATTATGAGTTATACATTATACTGATTAAGACCAATCCTAAACCAAACACTGTATTGATTAAGACCAATCCTAAACCAAACACTATATTGACTAAGACCAAACCTACTCATCCCATTATTGAGAAGCCATATAGTATTAGTGAATAATAAAGTAAAAAGCCTATCTAGATCTCTATTTTGGATCTCTTGCATACATTGGAAGTTCACATGACCATACTAAATTATTTCCTTCAACAATCCATTATGCCTAATGACATTAATCCTGACCACTTTTAAGTGTTTATGGGACATTTATATCTATGATGGTAGTTTACATTTGACCAATGAGATATGTCATCCCTTGGTCCCCTGCATAACAATCCCCTGTACATTGAATCCATTATTTCCAATCATAAAATCAAATGGGTTCTTATAGATAATTGATCTAGATTAAACATAACATCATTAAAACTAGTCCAAAATTTAGGGTATATGGCAACAGATATGGGACCAAATACCATCACCATCAAGGTTTATGACAAGGCAAAAATAGAATCTAAAAGAATCATTTATTTACCAATCATTATTGATCTTGTTACCCATGATACCCCCTGCCATGTCATTGATATAGATCTACCTTATAATTTTCTTCTTGGTCATCCTCGAATATATAAGTATGAGAAATTTTATCCACCCTACATCAATGCATCAAATTCCCCTATTATAGTTTAGAGGTAACTATTTATGCTAACTTATAGCCATACTAATATTACAAACATCTATAAGTTGAGTATGAAAGCTACACCTATTATCCTAGCACTAAATTGGTAGGCAAAAAAGGTAAGGGGGTGGTTTTTTAACCTTTCAAGTCTAATTATATTAACCCTCGTATCCTCTCTTCTACTTCTATTAATCCATTTCTTGCTACCATGTCCACCCATTTCATCATTAAGGATGATGGTATTGTCACATATAGAATTTATAATGTATTCCACACTAACAAATTTCCTAAATCTCTTAAGTCTTATAGCCACCCTAAACCTTCTAAAAATCCTAGCAAACCCAACATGATTTGGTAAAAAAATCCAAGCTCGCTTTACAAGATCCACTCATATTTATACATGATACATCACCCAATTGAGATTAGGCAACCAATGTCAAGGGAGATTGGTTATATCATGATGCCTTTGCTAATTATTTATAGAGTGTTAAGTACCCTATACCAAATAGAATCATGAATAGACTGGACTATATAGGAAGAGGATTGGGACCAAACACACAAAGAATTTGTGAACTTATTTCAACCACTAAACCTTTAGGGAATTGAGTTCTTGGATTTACACCACATGTGAGTGACCCCATTAACTTTGATATTGATTCTACTTCATCAACTGATAATGAAACTCTTAGCATTGATGTAATGTCCCATTAGGGTGGTTATAATGAGATGGTAGATATCTATTTATTTGGTTTCAATGCCATCATGACCATTAAAACTCATTATCCACTTACCCTTCATCATCCTAACTAAGTAAATTATGACCAACAAGATTTTGTCATATCATTGTATGACTTTCAGAATGAAGAATCTATTTTTAAATTCATGGGCCTTCGAGATGGATTTCTAGTTGGTGATCATAAACAAGGATTTGAATTCTATTTAGACCCTGTTACCTATTTTAGAGAGTAGGCTAGCTTCTTTGGTTATAATATAAGTAAAACATCAAGATCCTCAGGTGAAAACATTTTGAGGTGCCTTTAGGTCAAGGAAAAAGTAAATATAAAGACAAGTCCATGAGTGAAAACTTAATTTAGGTGATCTTGGACTAAGAATTCCACCTCTCTCTGTAGGAAGTGCAGTGTCCACATAGTCTAAGGATTATCATTTATTTTAACATCAGTTATGAAGAACATCATGTTGTTGAATGCCTTGCTCAAGATTTTCCTAAAGCATTTGCCAACTGGCCATTGCCTAGCATGGTTAATTTAGAGTCCTATATGGGTCAAAATTATGATCAATAGGTAGCTAAAGAGGATCCATTTTCTTCCTTGCCTACTATTCTTGAGCACAGATCAATATTACTAGTTAAAGATACTATGGATTTCAACACTAGTACATATGATAATCCCAAAATTGTTTATCTAGGTGCATCCCCTAATGATAAAGAGTGTGAATTCATTATTACCATTTTAAAATACTTCATTGATATATTTGCATGGTCCTACTCAAACATGCCTGGTCTTAACCCTTCATTAGTGGTACATTACTTGGTTATCCATCCAAATGCCAAACCAGTCAAACAAAAATTACAAAAAATGCATCCATGCATAGCCATCTTGGTCAAAAAGGATTTATAAAAGTTGGTAGATGCAACATTCATTCGACCACTTGACTATTCTAAGTGGATCTCTAATATCATCATAGTTAGCTAAAAACCACAAGGCATTCACTTATGTACTAATTTTAGAGACATTAAAAAGGCATGCCCTAAATATGATTTCCCTATACTTAACATCAGCATGATATTCAATTCAATAGTAGGCTATGAAATGTTTTCCCTCATAGATGGCTTGTCATTGTATAACCAGATTAATATTACACTAGAGGACCAGCATAAGACCACATTTACCACTCCATGGGAAATGTTTTGTTATCAATTCATGCCCTTTGGCTTAAATAATGTAGGTTCAACTTATCAGTGTGCCATGATTCTCATCTTCCATGGCATGATGCATGAAATCATTTAAGACTTTGTTGATGATATCTTAGCTAAATCAAAAACATGCTTAATCCACCCCCAATATTCTATGAAGAATCTTTGAAACACATTGTGAATACAAAGTGCATCTTTGGCATTACCTCAAGTAAATTGTTAGGGTTTATTGTGTCAAAAATAGGTATTAAAGTAGGTATGGCTAAGTTCAAGGCTATTGTTGAAATTCCTCCTCCATCCAATTTAACATAGCTCCATAGCTTGTAGGGTAAAATTTAGTATATATGTCATTTCATATCATAGTTGGTCGATAAGTGTTATCCTTTTACACACCTTTTAAGAAATGTGTCATATTTCAATGGGATATATATTGTGAAAAAGAATTTATTGAATTGAAGACCTACTTGGCTAATCTACCAGTATTAACTCTACCTACACTAGGTAAACCATTACTTTTGTACATTTTAGCAATAAAAAATGCCTTTAGGGCACTTTTGGCCCAGGATGCAAAGAGCATGTAGTATACTATCGTAGTAAGACATGAGTAAATTATGAGCATATCTATACACCTATGAAAAGGCTTGTCTCACAATGGTGTTCACTTCCCAAAAGTTATGACACTACATATTAAATAACAAAACCATTATGATATCCAAGATTGATCTACTTAAGTAACTATTATCAAAGACCATTCTCACAAGATGCATGACCAAATGGGCTATGTTGCTAAGTCAATTCAATGTGGAATACTAGAATCAGAAAGCCATCAAAGGGAAAGTCCTAGAATATCAACTCATTGAATCTCCTTTAATCAACACCAAGCCTCTTTCATTTTATTTTCTAGATGAATCAATCATGACCCTCGACAAGGTAACTATTGATTCCAAACATTGGATGTTATACTTTGATGGCTCATTCACATCTCATGGATCTGGAGCTAGAATTTTACTAGTCACACCATAAGGGGATCTTATTCTTGAAGGTGTTTCACATAGGCTTCCATTGTACCAAAAATATAGTTGAATATGAATCCCTTATTGTAGGAATTCATCTTGCAATACAGTGGGATATCAATCAATTGATGATATATGGAAATTCTCAACTAATCATAAATTAGGCCACATACCAGTACCAAATAAGAGATGATAAACTTGTACCTTACAAGCGTATAGTGGATAATCTTAAACAACACTTTAAATTTCTTTAGTTTGAGAAAAAACTATGGTCTAATAATCGAGTGACAAATGCCATGGCTACCATTGGGATCATGATACAATTTTTTAATGATGCTAGAGAGTATCAATTCTTTATCAAGAATATTTTATAACTAGCTCATGTGCCATCAGATTTAAAGAGAGTATGTAATATTATTAGTCCCATTCCCCCTTGGTACCAAGACCTATATACTTATCTCCAAGATCAAACCCTTCTATTGAACCTTTCAAAGAACCAAACAAAACTATTCCTTCATCAAGTATCTCATTATAGCATACTAGGAAGCACACTCTATTGTAGAGGCTATGATGGAATGTTGCTTCATTATTTATCTTTGGGATAATATGTGTTGGTTCTTAAAGAGTTCCATGAAGTAATTTATGGTTCCCACACCATTATCATGGTCTTGATTAAGAAACTCCTTTAGATAGGATATTATTGGCCCAAAATGGAGACATAAGCCTATAACTATGTCAAGAAGTGTGTTACTTATCAAAAGAATAGCCATTTGATACACACGCCTTCACTACCACCCCATCCAATTACTACACCATGGTAGTTATTAACTCAGGGACTTAATGTTATCATTAAAAATAAATCCTACTTCCTTTGATGGCCACAAACACATCCTCACTACTATGGAGTATTTCACTAAGTGGATAGAGGCAATACCCCTCACTTATATAACTAGTACGTAGATAGAAAAATTCATATATTTTAATATTATATGTCACTATAGCATCCCCTCCAAAATCATCTCTGATAATGGTGGATTTTTTAACAATAATGATGTCAAATCCCTCTGTACCCAGTTTAATATAAACCATAAATGTTACACACTATATAACCTACAAGGAAACAATCAAATTGAGGCATTAAACAAGACCATTATCATAATGCTTAAGAAGACTATCAATGACATTAGTATAAATTAGTACTTATAATTATTCCCTGCCCTCTAGGCTTACCAAACTAGTCACCAAACACATAGGGGAGCTACACCATACTCTTTAGTCTTTGGTTCAGAGGCCATCATTCAATTCAATATCAAGTTGCCTTCATTTTGAATCTCACTACAAAACATTGTTGATGATGAAGAATGCATAGTTCCCAAATTAAAAGGGTTGGATATTCTAGATAAAAAATGTTGGTTTGCCTTAGACCATTCATAAGATTATCATAACAGGCTACGTCATAGCTATAACAAATGCATTCTCCCTAGAGAACTTGAATTTGGTTACTTGGTCCTAAAATAAAATTAAAAAAATAATAATGTTGAGCATAAAAAGAAAGGTAAATTTGAAGATAATCAATTGGGTCCATTTGTGGTCACTATAAATTATGGTTCCAATGCATATAGGCTAGCTACTCTGGATGGACAAGAGCTCGAGGAACCCATGAACATATTTCACCTCAAGCATTTCCATGCTTGATTTCTATTTTGTTCCATTATCTATGAGAGCCCTTGATTTGGGGGAACCCGTTGCATATTATTTATTGGACCATTCTCATTACTATACCACCTAAAACATTTATATATTGTTACCTAGACCATGTGTACCTTGTTATTACAACATTCCCATGCCATTACTTGGACCATTTATACTCACCTACCTAGACTATTCTATTATTACATAGACCATTATATTATTACCTATATCATTATATTATTACTATTAACTAATTTGACCATAATTCAAACTAGGTCAACCCCATATATATTTAAAACTTGTTACAGGGTCTCCTAGAGTGAAATATGTGCCATGGTCTTAAGTGGGGTCATATAACGTGTTTTATCTCTTGTCATATTTGTTAGTAGGCCCTAAGTCATTTTATGTCACCTTTAGTCATCAAAAGGAGGTTGTATGATTTCCCATGAAAGACAAAAGTGTTAAGGTGTAATATAACATCCCATATGTGAGTTAGATATTAGATGGTAGTTTGAAAACTAACATGATGTAGGTTTAATGTGGAAAGAAAGAGATCATTACAAAATAGGCAGTTAAAGGGAAGTTGTATGGTCAAGGATAATATAGCTGACATGTGTGAGGATTCAATAGGGTCCCTTCATATTCCCACAAGTCATTTTAAATCTTGAGAATCTTCAATAGATCTAAAATTTCCAAAAATTGGTATATCTCTCTCCTCACTTCCTTTGCAAGTTCAAACAAGTCAGTTGGTTATCAATCAGTATGGACAAGAGGATGAGAGTCTAAATGAGTAAACTTAGGTAATATTATTAACCTTAATATCCTTCCCTTTCATGGTAATATTTAGAATACTGGTGATCTATTCTCTATGAACCATTTATAAGAGTGTTAGCTCCTCTTTTTTGCCTACACATCCCCAACACCTTAGTTTTCCCTCTTTGTTTGCATTGATCTAAACAAGACAAGTGTTTTACATGATACTAAGGAGTATGATCATCCTTATCACAAGTTTTTATTCTATTTTTCATGTGTGGTGTGAACTAATAATTAGATACACCTCATTTTGCTAGTGGAAGGCACCATTGGAGTTTGTAGACAATATTCCATCAGTTGCAAAGCTTACTTTCCTACATTGGCCTTTAGAAAAAAAGGAGATATGTTGTTTCCAACCTCTCATAAGCATCATGATCAATTTTTATTTTGGAAGTTTAGTTTAAATAGTAGTATTGATGGACTGGATAGTCAGAATACACACACAGTCAAGAAATCCTACAATTATCACCTACAGTCAAGTAGAACTAAGCCCTAATCATTACATTGATGAATCAAGAAGGTTTCAAAGTTTTGAGAGGTTTATAAATTAAAGAAAATAAGAATTATCTATTCAAAGGGGTAGATATTGGTTATGATAATGAATTCCACATACACAATCCTATAATGTCTTCACCTATAGGGAACCTCCAATAGTGGTCTGAGTTCAATCCAAAGAGGTAGAGGAGTGTTGAAATGAAGGGGTTTTGAACTCATTTAAAACCTCCATTGAGGCATGAGAATGTATAAAACATCATTATGAAAATGGTGAATCAATTATATGTAGGTATACTTAGGTTCTTATTCACAAGTTTAGAAAGTTATAATTGAGATAACTTACCTTAATTTCTCTGAATCAAGTTTTGCTCATACACTTGGTCTTTTCATGGTGAAGTGTCTTGAGATCTAGACATGCCTACTAGTTTACATCCTATACACCAATCCTAAGAGTCACATTTTAACATGATAAGGTTTTTTATTGATTAATAAATAATGATGTTTGAATGTTTTCTAACTTAGACAAGTTCTGACCTAAAACACTCAGTAAAACACTGTACTGAAATGATTAAAAGCAACACAACTTGAAAACCTAGGTGTGTTAATGGTGAGAATGGTTGAATGGTCTCATGGTATGAAATAAGTGACTTCAGGAGGTTGTCATAATGAAACATAGTGATCATACATATATGATCACTTATAGGGTCTTTGTATCTCCTATATTATCACCTACAGTCTAATTGCAGACCCACAGTCTAGTGGTGGTAGTGAGAGATGATAAGCACATCCCTAGAGAAATAATTGAGTCCATTCAACTATGGAATGATCTTAGATAAAATAAAGAGGATATAATATATTACTTTCATATAAATGATCACCAATAAGGGTCTCATGACTTCTACCTAATGTACATCTACAAGTGACACGGTTTAACACATATAGCAAACTAGTTCTAGCTAGTGGATAGAGGAAATTTGGAAAGTTGGAAGAGGTGGGTGATGGGTAAATAATACTAAGATTACTCTAATAGTAGTATTGACACATTAAAAATTGCTCTCAGTAAGTAAGGATCTTAAACTATAGTCATAGCTCAAGGTTCTCAAGCCCAAATAGAATTATGTGCACAGTCATCAAACCTAAAAGCTAGTCAATAAGATTTGAAGTATTATGGACTCCATAAGGATGATCTAACCATGAAATTTTGTGTGGAACATCATAATGACCTATCTCAAATATATGGCACTCCAAGAGTAAGAAAATTATAGGTTTGGTGTGTGAATGAAGAAGGGGATGAAATGAGAAGTCTTGGGACACTATATAATGATGTAAAGAGTTGACGTAGAGGTAAAAAGGTGTGAATCCTCACCTACAGTCACTGAAAACCACTCAAAGGTGGTCATAGGCCATCAAACATAGTTAGGCCTATTAGGCCTAGAACTAGACCTAAACCCTTAGGGTGTCTAGCTCTATTTCCATGACCATATGACCTTTCCAATCCTACTGAGAGCCTTTAAGGGGAGGTATAAGGTTGATTAGAGCTATTTTTTTGCATAGAGTTATACCAAGTTGGTCATTTTGACCCAATTCTATGATAGGGGTACCTAGAATGCAAGAGAAAGATCAAGAGGCCATTTTCAAATGCTCATACCTATACAGACACATTATATGGTGCCTCAAGGAGATAGTTTTAGTTGAGGAGGGTCATAAACCCCAAATTTATGGAATTAGTTCTAAGGTTAAATGTATAACCTTTATGAACTATCAATAAGAATCAAAACCTCCTAAAATCCTTATCTAGACCCGATGGATAAGAAACAAGTGAATTTGCATTAAAAATTGGTCAAATGGCCTCAAAATTGATTAGACATGTCTAATACTCTCCCATGCTTCTTCCCACCCAACTAGTCTAAACTATCACTTATACGGATATACCCATTTCAAGGTTTTTTTTAAGTTTTGGGTGTTCTACAAGTAAAAAAGATAAATAATATGTGATATCCATTTAAGGAGTTTAATAGGGACTTATTATAACTCCTTATATTCATTTCTTACCATAAATTAGCATGGAAACCTCTCTACTAATATGTTCACTATTGGCAGTCTTGGACAGATAGTGAAGATGACAAGTGACTGCCTAGTGAGAAGATGAGAAGTTTGATAGTGGATCATTTTGAGGTTTTCCTACTAGAGTGTAAGGTAAATGGGTTCTAAAAATTTTCCTAACACCTCTTCTAAGAATTTCCTTAAACAAATTCAAGTCACCTTGATGATAAATGTGACGATTGAAGTAAAGAGGGCTGATAAATGATTATAGACAATGAACACAAGTGTCAAGAGGAAGAATATTAGTTAGGGAAGTATTTGATGACTATCACATATTTTTTCCAACCTCCCTAAGATAATTCCTATGTGTCAAGACTTCCTAGTTCAGTTTCAAGTGATCAATTGAATTCATCACTAAAAGGCAGTTTCAAGAAGGCTATTTGAGCTCTCTACACCAACATAAAGAAGAATGATGAACCTTACGTGGACACTTGTCCATGAAAACCTCTTGACCTCTTTTTTACTTCATTCTCTTTAAATTTAACTATTTCTCATAGCTTGACATTTGTCCCTGTGACCTTTCCACTTCTCTTCTTATCTCTCTTCTCATATGCTTTATAAATGCAAGCCATTTTGGCTTTTATAAGGAATCCACACTTGGTATAGTGAAGCCCTAAAAGTTTAAATACAATATTTTCCTTTGAAATAAATATTTCCAATCTATTTTTTATCTCATAAAAATTTTGTCTAAGTGTGTGAAGTGGTGTATAGTGAAGTGTCAAGTGATAAGTATCTATCATTGCCTCCTCTTTAATCTTCTATGTTTGATACAAGTATTTATCCCTCTAACAGGTCATATGAAGTGTATCTAATGTAGTTTTTTATCTTTAAGTATAAATTAGTATCATTAGTGTCTTAAACATAACCTCATGTTCACTCACCTTGAGTAGTGTAATTCATATCACCTTCATGTTTGAATTACTTATGTTAGAGTAATTTAGGATGTTAAGACTAGTGTTGTGAGTTATGTTTCATAGTGTAAGTGTATGGTAGTCTAGTGGAGATCATCCCAGTGTATCACCTCATTGTCATAGGTTATTTTTCATGTTACTTCTACTACTTTTCATTCAAATAAGCAAGTAGTGTAGGTGATAAGTAATCAAAATCTAACTCTTGAACCTAGAGGTTTACATATACTATAAGCAACCCATAGGCCTACAGGTAATCCAATGTTTCACTGAATATAGAGTAGGATTAAAAAACCATCTATAGGGTGAAAGATTGAGTGACAATAGTTCAAGCATGCCTGATGGGACTATTGTCTCAAGTACATATTGTCAAGGTGAATGTTGGTCTTGATAACATCATAGTTGCATATGGTGTTCTACTCAGAATTTGGTGACTCCATTCAAGGTAATATTTGGTTTTAGACCAAGTTTTATCATTCCTTTGTTTGTACTTCATGGTCCTTTATAGGTGAACTACTAGTATAGGTGCCAATCCAATAAACCCACTCCTTCAACCTGAACTTCCTCTTGAAGTTCAACATCCTTAGCCTATCTTGACATTTGAAGAGCAAAAAGATTTTTTAAGCCAAGAAGATCAATAGAATGAAGAGGATCTTGAGGACAACATGTAAAGGCAACATGCCTTCCTAGCCTTTAACATAAAAAATCCTATACATCTCAATGCATATGATGATATACCTCTTAATGCTACCAAGAGTGTTCCCACTTTCAATAGGGAAGGTCTAATCACCCCTAGTGAGCATATTTGGGACATATCTAACTTCTATGACTTTCACAATGTCACTAAGGTCAATATTTTAATTAGACTACTTGTCATGTCCCTTAGGGGTAAATCTCTTAACTAGTATAGGACATTGTTGGTAGGATGTATCACCCCTTGGGATGAGTTTGGAGAGTTACTAACCCAAATATTTGAAGACAAAAGTGATCATGCATCACTCATTCATTAGTTTAATATGATTCAAATAAGTCCTAAGAAGAATATTCATGACTTCAATGAGATATTTAAAATAACTTGGTATAGGTTTACTCCTCACATGAGACCACCTACAAGCTTTATTTTCCCTATATATCTAAGGGCTATTGGAACTGATATAGCCATCATGTTGGAGTCCATGGGTGGTTACACCTTACCTGAATCTTATGACCTAGCTATTAGAGTTTAGAATGGCCTAATACAAGATGGTAAAATTCCTCCAAAAGTCTCCATGCCTCTTCTACCCAAAATGTTTGTTGTTACTCAAAGTGTTGCTAAAATTTCAAATATAAATACCAATTCTAGATTTCCCCCAAAGAAGGTAGAAGATACCATTCATTGGGAGGCAAGGTATAAAGCATTAGAGGCTCAAGTTGGGCAACTAAATTTGTAGTATATAGTTAACCAAAACCCTTCCCCCTATCCTTAATAAGGAGAAAGGTTCCCACCTTAGAAATATGGTCAAGGGAGAGGGAAAGAATATCCTAACTTCAATAGGCCACCCAATGCATATAATCCAATTTCTACCTCCAACATAAGAGTTATGGTCCTAGTTCATAGTAATTTGGTCTAAGGCTAATAATGTTATCAAGGAAAATACATGGATGCCAATGAAGGTGAGGGATAAGATTTGGTAGCTCAAGGAAGAGTTACCCCTTAATTGACATCAAAAGATGAGAACTTTATGCAATCAAAATTTAATGAAGGGTGTGGTAGTCAAAGAGTGAGCTTGGAAAACTTTCTAATAGAAGACACATTTATCATAAACCAAGTAACTTCAATTATAACTAATGCAAGAGAAAAGAGAAAAGGTTTTTTTAGATATTCATGGTGTTGACACAAGTCCAAGTAACCCTCCTACAAGGCAACAAGGTGTGAGTACAAGTGTGATAGTCCCCACAACTTTTATACCTCTCTAAAATCAAAATGTTGGAAGGGTGACTCAAAGTGTTCCATTGCAATAATCTCAAAACACTCCTTCACCTTCAATAATGCAAGAAAAGGTTAATATTATTTATTATTTGAAGAGTGCTAAGACTATTCTATCTCTTTGGGAAGTGCTTCACATGCCAGGTCAAAATGAGATTTTTCGAGAGCATTTATCCTAAATTTCCCTCAATCCTCAACCATCAAGACATGGTGATTTTGCACTCACTAATTCTCCCACTCACATTATTTATCCCTCTTCCAAATCTAAAAATCCCCCGCCTTTCTACCTTACTCTCATTATAGCAGACAAGATTTTTCATAATTGCATTATAGATAGTGGGGAAATTACCTCGATGATGCCCATTCTTATGGTAGATAAGTTGGGTTTGAAATATGAACCATAAATTAAGGGAGTGATACAAATTGATGGGATACTAGTTAACTTAGTGGGACTCATCAAAGGTTTGAGAATTTTCTTACATGATTATCCAACTTTTCCTATCCTTCAAGATATAATTTTTGTTGATTTGCATACTCATTTTTATATTTACCTCTCAAGGGATTTCATAGCCAAGATAGGAGGCTACCTCTCAACTGATTGGTCCTTCTTGGCCTTCAAAACAAGGTATGTGTTGACCAAATTTGACTTTTAAATCAAATTGGGTCACCTATAGGTAGAAATTTGACTTTTTAGGTCTATATGGGGTGTAATATGGATGTCACAAGGTGTTTTATAGGTAAATTAAGGTCATCCAATGTTGTACTAGCCTTGATCATTAGTTATTTTAGTCCTTATATCATTTTTGGGTCATTTTAAGGTCAAAAAAGGTGCATTAAATGCCTTATACGGGATTATTTGGAAATTTGAAGGTTAAAATAGGTTATTTCATGTCCCATGTGTCCTTATAATTCTTAACCAAATTTTAGTAACTAAAATATGATAGGTTGTTCAGAGAAAAGTTAGTTTTCTTAAAGAAAAGGAAAAAAATGGCACTTATACAACCTCTTTGGGAAGTGTGCCACTTGGGGAAGGTTTAAATGTGACTATTCATCTTCCCCATACTCATATCCATGCTTTAATTGATCTAGAAGGGTCATTTATTTCTCAAAATTGTTATACTCTTATCTTGGCTTTCTAGACACTCAAAAGTAACTTGCAGGTTTGTACTTGGTACAATCAGCACAAGGGGTTTCAGGAAAAATGCCTTTGTTATATGATATTATGCTTATATGCCTTAATTTTAATATTAATATTTTTAATAATGATTAAATTTTCTTTATGAATCATTCATTTGAAGTTGACTATGTTTTTTGCTTGGAAATCTATGAACCCTACAAGTTTTGCTTCATTCTGGGCAAGTCTGTATAAACCAATTGCTAATTTGGTTATAGAGGATGTTTAATTTCTTCCCAAATTCTATCAATACTTATTTTCATGTTCCATGGTGTTTGGATAAGCAAATTTGTCTCATGTTACACGAGGAGTATCAGTTTGTATTGTGAGTAGTTTTTCACCATTTGTAGGATCTTCTTGATTTTATAAGGGTTTTAGAGGATGAATTTAGGTTGGTTTACATGTCTCAAATTTTATATCATCCACCTTAACCTATAAATATATTTTTCCAAATCAATTTATATGTAATTTTAGTTATATGCAACTTGCCTGGTCTGCCATGAATATTCATACACATGTGTTTGGAAGATGTCAAACATGAAGTGAAGTGTGGAGTCTTGAATCAAGATATTTGACATAATAATATACCATTTGAGCCTTTTAAGGACATACTTTTTATTATAAATATGCATGTTTTGTACATTACATGCTTAAACACACTGTCTAATTGCATACAACTCAAAATATACACCTACAGGTGGTGCTAACAAAGAATGAAATACCTTTTGGAGGTGTTTAAATAAATTTCCAAGCTCATATTAATACCTCACAAGTTATATTAAATACTAACATGTATATCTTAAATGATATATGTTTATACAATTTTAAAACCAACCTCCAAAAACTTAAGGGCTGTTTCAGGTCCTTTGTCCCTAAAATGTAGAAATAGAGGTCTAGAGCTTTTGTCAGGGTCACATTACAATGGTTAGAGAGACCCTCAGCACATCCAAATGATAATTACTTGAATTATTTATTAAGGCTAAGATATATTACAAATATTAAGTCAAGGTGATTGGTGGAACGAGATATTTGGAAAGTTCAAAGTTTACCTTTGGCCACTAAAACTCTTCATTAACATCTACAAAATTTTAACTCTTTGAGCAACTTTTGTTTCCCAAGTTGGTACTAGAACACACCCTCACATTTAAATGGCTCAAATTATTAACATGAAACTTTTATGATCTAAGGATCATCTAAAGAGGTTTGAATATTGTGTTTTACCTCTTATTAACATCCATCAGTCCATATAACAACCCATTGAACACCTATAGGTAGGACAATGGGCAGAGGATAGTGACCCAATTCGATGACCAAAGTAGTGTCTTAAGACATAAAATGGAGAATAATAGTTAAAATTAATATATTTTGACCTCAATGGATTCATGAGAGGTCTAATTGAGCCATTATCATCCTTAGATGAAGCAAGGTAACCTACAAGAATCAAAAGCATATTTCTCAATCAAAATAGGGTAGAGACTCAGTCTTACTATCAAAGTGCTTGCAAAGAGGTTAAGGGAAGGTTGACATGATGTCTAATGCCTATAAAATTTTCATTAGTGACATGATATTCTCCATTATCTTTTTTTCATAATAAATAAGCTCATATAGATTCCTTTGCATCCAAATGAGCACCTATAGTCAGCTAGAAATGACTGAGTAGATAGTGAGATAGATATGGCATTTAAGTGTTGTATTGATTGAGTTCAAGGTAAATAGTGGAATAACCATTGATAAGTCAAAATATAAATATTAAATTGAGGTTATTGAATCATTTCATCAAGGATAAAACCATTCAAGACACCTACAGGGGGTCTTTTTGAGAAGGGAGCAAGAACACACTCAGGGTAGTGGCACTCAGTCCTGATTAGACAATTAAAGGTTAAGGAAGATATGATGGGATTCCCAGCCATAAGTACCATAATATCCTTTATAATCTCTTATTATATAAATCAAATAGATAAAAATAATAATGACACATATACAGTCCACTTGGAAAAAGCTCACACACAATCCTTACTTGACTAGTCCATCTTGGAGTTTGAGAATTTTAGATCAGAAAATGACTTATTTGAAGGATTATTTTTTGTTTATAACATCCTTAAATCCTTTATATAACCCTAAAATTTTCACTTTCATCTAAATAAATAGGTAAGTACCCCCTATTTTCTTTCAGACAAGGAGTACTTCCCCTTGTGCATAGACAGGCAAGTCTGAAGAAGGGAGGTGGTAGGGTGAATTTTAGGTTGTGTATATATTTAAAAGGAGTGTTTGGATTTTAAATAAACATATTCCACATAAAATACAAATCATATAAGGATTAACTTCAATAGAGTGATATAAACCACAATAGTTGCAGTCAGGCTCAAGAGCACAGATTAGGCCTAGGAGCCAAAAAGAGGGTCATTATTAATTTTACCTTGAGAGTAATATTATAACTTGTTGAAACATGATTTTATGGTGACATAAAAAAAATTTAGTTTATTTGGATGAAATGGAACCATCAAAAGTTCATTTTGAACTTCAGGGGCAACTCGGGCCTGCTTCACATGATTAGGCTTAAAGCCCAAATGAGGAGTCATTTCCATTTCTAACATAAATTAATAATATAAATGGATTAAAAAATGATTTTAAGGTCATATTATAATTCTTAAGGCCTTTTTAATGAATTATAAACCTTTTAAAATAATTTTTTGGCTCAAAAACCCATCAAGCCTATTGGAATGATGGAAACAAGCTCGACAAGAGAACTTTGAATGCTCACACATTTCATGATGATTTGAATGGATAAAAAATAAGTTAAAATAATTTAGATAAGGCCCCCATCAACTAATTTGTGGCATTATTTTGAAATTTTAATGTCTAAACTTTATGAATAATGTTTAAGACCAAAAATAGGTCTATAACCCTTGAAAACCCTTGCTAGAGACCCGATTGGGAAATTCAAGTTGAAAATATAATATAATGGCATATTATTATCATGAAACATATTTTACCTTGTATAATACTCACTCTATCTCCCTCACATGCTACCTAGTTATATAGACTTGTATATATGGGGGCAAAAATAGGGTTGTTCTCACTATTTTATGTGTT
Organism: Torreya grandis; assembly: GCA_037957365.1. NCBI lineage: Eukaryota > Viridiplantae > Streptophyta > Pinopsida > Cupressales > Taxaceae > Torreya > Torreya grandis. The sequence continues at coordinate 774,672 of JARHVA010002840.1, read as the reverse complement.
TTTTAGGTTGTATGAAGTTTAAATAGATTAAAATCAATGGATTGAAATATTAAGACTTAATATAACTCCAAATTTCACTCTTATTCCTTGAAACATCTCCTCATTGTATAAACTAGGTGTTTCAACTCAGCCAGTCAAAACTGGCCTATTGGACAAGCTAGTGAGAAGTGTGAAAACTCTAAGGGAAAGTGATTTAAAGGTGCCCCTAATTCTTCCAAGTCCATTTAAGGTATTAAAAATTGTCATTAAATAACTCCCAAGTATTTTCATGGAAAATTTAATCCAAATTTGAGGCCAAATGTGCAGGGTACAAGAAAGATGAGTTTTCTGGATAGCAAATGATGATGGTTCACTTTCAAACATTTATAAAGGACTAAGAATGAAAATAATGCATATAGAGGCATGTATAATATTATCCCCTTCCATTCCAATAATTTTACCTTATCCTAATTAGTTATGGGGCGTTAAAATAGGTCCAAATCATGCAGGCAATTTTTTTGAGCCAGAATGAGGAGTTTCTTGCCACTTTTCATGAAGTTTGTGACTTGGATAGACACTTTTAGATCCTAAACTTACATGGTTAATCCCATATCCTATTCACATTCACAATTAAATCATTTTATCATATTTACAAGTTTCTTTTCAACCTTTGGACTTCTCTCTTCTTCTCTCTCTCACAAGTTTTATAAGAACTAGCCATTTTGGCATTGTATTGGATGCTCCACCTAAGTATGGAAAAGCCTTGATCAAATGTATACCTTTTTATAAATAATAATAATAATTTTTATCTCCTCCATGAATATTATTAGTGTGTTCATTTTTAATTTTTTATTTCTCATAAGTGAAGACTATGGATTCCTTAGCATGTTGTTTCATTCTTTCATCCTATTTGTAGTTGGAAAGCTTCTTATTGCAGGGCATGTGAAGTGTTCAAGGAGATGTCATGGACTTATTGAGTTAGTATTTTCATTAGTTCTATCATATTCCTCTTGTCTAGTCCTCCTAGCTTTGCACATTCATCCATAACCTCACAATGTAGCATTGTTGTGAGAAGATGAAGATTGGAGAAGTGTATGTTCAATTTGTCCTTTGATTTCAAGTGTAAAATGCATATGGTTTGATGTCATAATATTATTTGTTGTATCAACTCCCTTATATTAGTTTTATTTTAGTTATCTCTCTCCCTTTCAGCCCATAAGTTTAGTAGTAGTTTCAATCTAAAGTGGTACATCAAGTGAGCTAGCCTTATCTAGAGATTCACGTCATTCCTTAGGCTTACCGTAAGCCTAGATGTGATTCCATTGTGCCACTTGGATGAGGAGATATTTTCATCTCCTAAAAGGGTGAAAATACAAGTTACAATAGTATGTATCAAAGGTAACTATTATAAATCAACCAATGCCTAAGTTTCATATTGAACCATATGTGAAAGCAAGCTATAATCTCAATTGTACCAACAATGATCAAGAAGAGTATGTTACGGATGATGGATCCTCCTCCAAGATTGAAGGTATCTCTGACATTTTCTTTGATGAGTATGGTTTTGATACTTATGGATATGATCCATACAATTTTATTGAATAGACTAATCTTGGCACATACATCATCCATTAGGAAGGAGATGAACAATCTGAGGTAAGCATTGATAACTCTTTTCAATAAGTTATTGATGGTAATTACTTTGTCCATATGCATGATGATTATGGTTTGAAAATAATGGTAGATCAATACAATTAATAATACAAATCCATTATATCTACACAAGATAGAGGAGTCCATGAAGGTGATATCCATGAATAAGAATATGACCTATGGCAACAATTCCATGCCATAGTTAAAGAATTTAAACAATTGAGTAAGTCAAATACCCTTCCTAAGAAGTATGAATCTGATGATAAGGTTATTGATTAATATCCTAAGCATGAAGGAAAGTGTCTTGTTAAGCATAAGGATGAATTTCTAGTTACTTCCAAGAAGGTTGCAATCATAAAGGAGTCTAATGAAGCCAAAATAGAAAGTCAAGTGTTTGAGGAGAAGTCCAAACCTTAGATTGAGGTTGAATCACTTTCAAACATGATGGATTAGCAAGTGGACAAGTTTGATTATTCTAAACATCAAGTGCATCATGTTCTAGAAGAAGTAGAAGTTGAGGCAACTTTGATGACTTCTAAGATTTAGTTTGAGAAGTGATAATTGAACATGGTAGAGTTAAATCAAGCTTCAAATATAAACAAGACTCTTAAAGGGAAAGATGGATCATTCATTAAATCTCCAAGTGACACAGTTGCAGCCAACATAAGATCTAAACATGGTAAGTCAATTGACTATCTACACAAGCAAGTGTTTATCGATAAGTATGCTTCACATAATGGATTGTTTTCATGGAGCAACAATGATGCAAGAGGCATTATCTTTAACTTGGTTAAAACAATGGTGAATTGTTCTTCAGCTCAACTGTTTGAGGTCTTGTATAAAATAGGATAGGTGATTATTTTTGTTTATGTTGTGTGTGTTTTCCATAATTATTCTTGAAAACACAAGTGTGTTTACTTGGTGTGTGGTATTTTGTGTTTGTTTCCTATTGTTTAGTGTTTTTTGGTGTTCTTTCATAGGCTTATTAGTGTCAAGTATAGTGTATAAGCAACTCTATAGTCCAATGGATAGGAGAAGGCTACTGGTCTTTAGCATAGCTAGCTTGCCACCCCTAGGAAATTACCAAAATGTTGACTAATTTGAACAAAAGTCAAATTAGGTCAGTCCCCTATATATTTGAAAATTTTTATAGGGTGTCCTAGTTTGAAAATGTGTGACATGGTCTTAAGGTAGGTCATATAATGTGTTTTATCTCTTTTCATATTTGTTAGTTGGCTCTAAGTCATTTTATGTCACATTTTATTCATCAAAATGAACTTATACAATTTCCCATGAAATACAAAAGTGTCAAGGTGTAGTCTAATGTCCCATGTGTTTGTTAGATGTCAAATGGTAGTTTTTAAACTGACATGATGCAGGTTCAAAATGGAAATAAAGAGATCACTACAAAATAGGTAGTTAAAGGGTAGTTATACAGTCAAGGATATCTAGCTAACACATGTGAGAATTAAATAGGGTCCCTTAAGACTCCCACAAGTTAGTTTTAAGCTTGAGAAGTGTAAACAACTCTTAAAATACCAAAAAATTGCTTTATCTCTCTCTTCACTTCCTTTGCAAGGTCAAACAGGTCAGTCAATTTTTAGTCAATATAGACAAGAGGATGAGAGAGTCTAAAAAAGTGCACTTAGGTAATGTTAGTAACCATCATGTCCTTCATTTTCATGTAAATATTTAGATGATTGGTGATATGTGCTCTATGAACCACTACTAAGAGTTTTGCTACTCTTTTTTACCTACATATCCCCAACACCTTAATTTTCCCTCTATTTGCATTGATCTAAACAAGACAAGTGTTGTAAATTATATTGAGTAGTATGATCATCCTTATCATAAGTTTTAAATATATTTTTCATGTGTGGTGTTAACTGATAAGTAGATGCATCTCATTTTTCTAGTGGAAGGCACCATTAGAGTCTGCAGACAGTCTTCCATCAGTTGTAAAGCTTACCTTCCTACATTGGTCTTCAGAACAAAGGAGATATGTTGTTTATAAACTATCATAATCATGATGATCAATTTTTATTTTTGAGTTTTAGTTTTAAGAGTAGTATTGATGGAGTGACCAGTTAGAATGCACACATAGTTAAGAACTCTTGCAACTGTCACCTGCAGTCAAGTGGAACTAGGCCCTGATCATTACGTTGATGAAGCAAGAAGGTTTCAAAGTTTTTAGAGGTTTATAAATTGAAAACAATAATAATTATCTATTCAAAGGGGTAGATATTAGTTGTGAGAACCAATTCCACATACACAATCCTATAATGTCTTCACCTATAGGCAACCTCTAACAGTGGCCTGAGTTCAATCCAAAGAGTTAGAGGAGTGTTGAAATGAAGGGGATATAAACTCAATGGAAACCTTCATTAAGGTCTAAGAATGTATAAGCATCATTACGACAATGGTGAAGCCATTATATGCAAGAAGACTTAGGTCCATATTCACATGTTTGGAAAGTTATAATTGAGATAACTTACCTTAACTTCTCTAAATCAAGTTTTGCTCATACACTTGGTCTTTTCATCATGAAGTGTCTTGAGGTATAGATAGGCCTATTAGTTTCCATATTGTATCCTAAGCCTAGGGGTCACATTTTAACATGATAATGTGGTTTATTTATCAATAAATCCTTATGTTTGAATGGTTTCTAACTTAGACAAGTTCTGACCTGAAACACTCAATAAAACACTGTGTTAAAATGACTAAAAGCAGCATAACTTGAAAACATAGGTGTCTTGACGGTGAGAATGGTTGAATGGTTTCATAATATGAAATAATTGACATTATGAGGCTTTCCTAATGAAACATAGTGGTCATACATAGATGATCACCTACATGAGTCCTTATTTCTCCTATATTGTCACATATAGTCTGACTGCAGACCCACAGTACATTGATGGAAGTGAGAGGTGATAAGCACAACCCTAGGGAAAGAATTGATTTAATTAAAATATGGAATTAACTCATAGATAATAAATAGTATATAATGTATTAATTTCACATAAATGAGCACTATTAGGGGTCTTATGACTTCTACCTAATGTACATCTACAGGGGACATAGTTTGACACATATAGCAGACTGGTTCTTGCTAGTGGAGAGAGGTAGTTTAGAAAGTTTATAGAGGTGTATGATGGATATATCATACTAAAACCACTCTCATATTGTTATTTACAAATTCCAAAGTTATCTCATGAAGTAAGGATCCTAAACTATAGTCACAGCTCAAGGTTCTTAGGCCCAAATCATCATACCTAAAAGCCAGTCTAAATGATTTGAAGTATCAAGGACTCTAGGAGGATGATCTAACATTGAAATTTTGTGCATAAAATCATCATAACCTATCTCATACTCCCATTTCCTCAATTTGTCTAGGAAAATATTAGATATGCCCTCTATTTTGTCTCAAATAGAGGGCACTCTGTGGGTAAAAAATTGTAGGTTTGGTGTGTGAATGAAGAAGGGGATGAAATGAGAATTTTTGGGACACTATATAATGACTTAATAATTTAATTAGAGGTGAATAAATATTAATCCTCACATACATTCCATATAAACCACTTAGAAGTGGTCATAGGCCATCAAACATAGTTAGGCCTATTAGGCCTAGAACTAGGCATAAACCCTCAAGGTGTCTAGTTATATTTACATGACCATATGACATTTCCAATTACATTGAGAGACTTCAAGTGGAGGTATAAGGTTTATCATATCCATTGATTTGTAGATATTTAAACCAAGTTAGTCATTTTGACCCAATTCTATGATAGGGGTACCTAGAATGCAAGAGAAACCTTCATAGGCCATTTTAAAATGTTCATACCTAAACAGACACATTGCATGGTGATTCAAAGAGATATGGTTAGTTGAGTAAGGTCATTAAATCTAAATTTGTGTAATTTATTCTAAGGTTGGATGTCTAACCTTTATGAACTATCACTAAGAAGGAAAAACTCCTAAAACCCTCTCAAAACCCTTGTTTAGACCCGATGGAGAAGAAACACATGGAGATGCATTTAAAAGTGGTCAAAATTATTATAGATTTATTGGTACTTGTGTAACACTCTCCAATTCTCCTTCCCACCCAACTGGTTGATACTATCACTTATATAGGCATACCTATTTTAAGGTGTTTTTCAAGTTTTTGGGTGTTTTATAGGTATAAAAGAGAAAGAATAGGTGATAACCATTAAAGGAGGTAAATATAGACTTATTATAACTATATATTCATTTATCACAATATATAAGCATGGAAACCTCTTTGCTAATGTGTTCACTATAGGAAGTCTTGGACAAATAGTGAAGATGACAAGTGACTACCTAGAGAGAAGATAAAAGGTTTGATAGTGGATCTTTTTGAGGTATGCCTAATGGAGTGGAAGGAAAAGGGGTTATAAAAAGGTGTCTTAACACCTCTTCCATGGATTTCCTTAAATAATTTCTAGTCAGCTTGATGATAAATGTGAGGATCTAAGCCAAGAGGGATAGTAAATGACTGTAGATAGTGAACACAAGTATTAAGAGGAAGGCTATCAGTTAGGGAAGTATTTGATGGCTATCACATCTTTTTTCTAACCTCCCTAATATAATGCCTATGTGTCAATACTTCATATTTTAGTTTCAAGTGGTCAATTGAACTCATCACTAAAAGGTAGTTTCAAGAAGGCTATTTGAGGTCTCTAAACCAACATGAAGAAGAATGATGAACTTTAGGTGGACACTTGTCAATGACAACCTCTTGACCTCTTTTATAATTCATTATCCTATAATTTAACTAATTCTCATAGCTTGACATTTGTCCCTATGAAATTTCCACTTCCCTTCTTCTCTCCCTTCTCATATGCTCTATAAATGCAATCCATTTTTGCTTTTGTAAGGAATCCACACCTAGTATGGCAAAGCCCTGCTAGTTTTAATACTACATTTGTCTTTGAAATAAATATTTCCAATATAGCTTTTATCTCATAAACTTCTTGTCTAAGTGTGTGAAGTGGTGCATATTGAATTTTCGAGTGATAAGTATCTATACTTGCCTCCTTCTTACTCTTCCATGTTTGATGCAAGTAGTTTTCCCTATAACAAGTCACATGAAGTGTAACTAGTGTATTTATCTATCTTCAAGTGTAAATAAGTAGAATTAGTGTCTAAAATTTGACCTCATGTTAACTTACCTTGAGTAGTGTAATGCACATCACCTCCATGTTTGAAATACTTATGTTAGAGTAATCTAGGATGTTGAGACTAGTGTTGTGACTCATATTTCATAGTGTAAGTGTAATTTAGTCTATTGGATATGATTTTGGTGTATCACCTCATTATCATATGTTAATTTTCATGTTACTTATACTCCTTTTCATCCAATCAAGCAATTAGTGTAGATGATAAGCAATCAAAGTCTAATCTAGGGAGCTAGCCCTTAAACCTAGAGGTTTAACTTTGTTATAGGTAGCCCATAGGCCTAGAAGGTATTCCAATGTTTCACTAAATATAGAGTAGGATTGAACAACCATGTCTAGGTGAAATATTTAGTGACAATAGTTACCTGAACTATTATACTTCTATTAGAATGATAATTTTATTTCCCTTGGACCAATCCTAATTTTTATTATATGTTTTTCTAGGCTATTCTAATCCTATTATCAGTCATGATCTTGATTATGAACCTATTGACCCTTTATGTTACACTAAAATATGCAAAATTCATAAGATATTATATAAGGGATTTCATGCTTGCACAGTGATGGGTCCATCATAAATAGGCTTAAACATGGATGTTCCCTACAAGAACCCGAGGATGATAGTCGATGTAGATATACACCTTAGTTAAGTGTCTATGTGTGCTTATGAAAAGAGCCTTTTTGTGTGCCCCTACACAAATATTTATGTGTCCTTATGTTGAACACATAATTAAACATGCACACAATCTTATGTGAAAGGTCCTCAAACTTAAAGGAGTGATAAGAAATAAAGTGTGTAGAGTGTAGGCTCTAATTGTGTGTGTGCATGTAAACTTTTTGTTTTTCCTGCACACTCATAACATAAAAATTTACATCTATATTTACATTATTCATATATTATACTCTAGACTACACATTGATCCCTGTAAAGGTTTGTAGCTCTCAAACATATTTGTGATATTATACTTGAGTGCCTAGCCTTCTATAGTAAAGTCTTACATGCACCTTTGTGAAAAACATCTCAAGTTTTATATGTGAATGGGTAAGATGCACAAATTTTAGGTTCATATTCATAAAGTGTACACTCCAAGTATACCTTTTTTTTGTCACTCTAATTTATGAGATTTATCACACTCAATGGTGAATTTTTGTGCTTAAACACAGAGAATTTCATCTATGAATTCATTATTCATAGGTTTAAGTCTAAGTCACACATCATCTCTTCTATAGACTCATAGTTATTAAAAGACTCCTTGCATACCCTTTAGAAGCCTGTGTCCAAGTCAAAATCATGTGTATGTCCCAATGCATACTTGATCTTCAAAGAAATGTGTGTTTTCCTTGTTTACACTCTCCATGCATAACTTGTACAAAAATCAATGTGCATAGTCTAGTGCACACATGGCCCCAAAGATAGGCATGCATGAGGTTTTCCTGTCACATGCACAGAGATGACAAAACAAGATCTAAGCAAATCTTATGTAACTTATACACTAGGTGAGCCTAGAAGGATATACAGGTGGCAAGTAGGCAATGGTGGTAGTTGAGTTCAATTAGATGTGAAAGAGGTTGAGTTAGAGTAGGATTGAATGCAAGGGTAGTTATCAGAGTATGCACACATGTCTCCTTTGACTATAAAAGTGTATCTTCCTTGATACAGATGTAGACCTCTTAAAGATATAAGAATGACCTTCCAGCTACTTCCATGATCTGATTATCAGACTAAAATAAATGAGTATAGCTTGTAATAGTTATTAAGAAGACTTTGGTGCTCTTAATTGACTTTTGGATTTGGGCACTATTTCAAATTTAAGTTCCTATCTACCACCTTGTAATGTCCCCTTTTTTGGCATAACTTCTTTGTGGACCCTTAGCTAGGTTTTGTTCCCATAAAGCTAAGGGAAAGAAATAGAAGGGAACTATGATGGGGTATATTCAAAGAGAAAGAAAAGTACTTAAGTATTCTAATTTTTAGTTGAGTTATGAAAAAAGTGCTTGTTATATAATTTTCACTTAAGTTGGGACCTTTTGAGGGTCATGGGCACTTAAGGCCTAAAAGTGAATTCTATATGGAAGATTTTTAATATATCTTTTTTAAATAAAAAATGAAACTCTCCCTCTCTATATTGGGTGCCACATTTAGAGGGGAGATATAAAAGGAAAGGGAAAGCTCATTTAAAAAGGTTATGTATTATTTATATTGAATTTGTTGTGCAAGTATGTCAAGCTTATTCACCATAACCTGAGGATTAAAACCTTAAAATGTGACAAAGATTTGGGGATGAAAACCTCCATTCCTACATTTAGGGAAACTCTATTCAAGGTTTGTTATTGTGCTTCAGATTTTCATGGTCGTATGCAATTGGGCCTAAGAGGGTGTTTTTGGACACCACCTTCATTAAGGATTGTTTCAAACCCTTCATAAAGCTATAAATTCATAATTTGTAGGCTATAGAGGTTGGTGAACTTGATTTAAGGAGTTTGAGTGATCTTGGAGGCCATCCTTAGGGTGGAAATTTAATTTGGGAGAGTGGCAACCCCTATCAAGAGGTAAAATTGGCTCTGAAACCCTCTTCTAGGGTTTAGAGGTATTTTGAGCAATTTATTCCAGATTGGTGAATTGTTTGAGGGTTAATTTGCACATGATTTGGGGTGATTTGTTCCCTAGATAATACTCTAAATTTTATTATTTATTTCAAAAATGAACTAGGGTTTTGATAATTTTGGGATAACTTTTGGTGGGTTTCCCATGATGGAAAAATTTTTATTTTAATTTTGTTTGATAGCTACTATTTTTGTGATCATTTTGAGATATCACTTGTATTTAAATTCTAAGTATTATAGAATTTGTGAATTTAGGAAACTCTACTACAATTTTTCAATAATAAATTCCAAAATTTTGAGTTTTGATTTTAGAGTGAATATTTTGACTTCTAAAATTAGTGGTTGCAAAATAAAGCTCGTTTCATAATTTTTATAGAGTTAGAAGTATCAAATCTGATTTTTTCCCTAATTGCCTAAGGGTTTGGTGGAGGAAATTACTAAATTTTGCTTCATTTTTTGAAGTGTGTTATAGGCTAAATTTATATCTTTAGATTCTCTAAAGAAAGGGGTTTTAGATTAGGTAGGGTTTGTTGGAAAACCCCCAACTTTGCCTAATTATCCCATTTGGGGACATTACAATGGTTTTAGAGCCATGTCTCTATTATATGTGGGATTTAAGATTTATATCAAATAGTAATATGGACAAGGAAGCATTGAAGGTCTTACTCAGGCCCAAGATCATGGGAATCAGTGCCTCAAGGTGTAGGACCATCCTTTGATTCATTAGGATTTGATGGAAGATTATGATGAGTACTTAACACTTGTACCATAGTATAGTAAAGGAAGGTGCTTCAAGTATTGGCTAGGTTTGAGATATGTACAAGGGCACCATGATCAAATAACTATGCATGATGACTTAGGGAAGACAGTTCTTCCAAATTTTGATGGTGATCCAGGTATTCTGGTGAGAGATTGGGTTGGCAAGGTGATTGACTACCTTGATTTGAGGCCTAGGGGTATAAGGGAAGCCTTAATTTTTGTCATATAATATTTATATGTGGATGATCATAAATGATGGCATCATGGATGGTAAACATAAGGGCACAACACCATTGGGTACCATGAGGAAATATTTGAGATAATCATGGATAAGTTTGGTAAGAAGAGGGAGTCATCTAAACCAAAATCACTAAGGGCACCAAGAAAGGTTTTCTAATTGGATGAAAGGAAGCCCTTAAAAAAATTAATCGAGCCTACTTTCCAATTATACAAGGGTGATCCACTCCACAAGTTTGTTAAAAATGAAAATTCAATCAATCATAGGCTCCTTATGATGGGCAATCAGCTAGAAATTAAATCAAAAAATTTAGGGAAATTGAAGGCATGTAAGGATAAATTCAAAGGGTAGCCACCAAGTGAAGGAAATTTAAAGTTTGGGCACCAAAATTTAGTCAATTATAGGCCTATTATGATGGACCATCAGCTGGGCTTAAAATCATAAAATTTAGAGAAGCTAAGGGCATGTAAAATTAGAATATAAGGGTAGCCACCAAAGGAAATACAATCAGAAAATTGTGGGCAAAGAAATGAACATATGAAGATGAACCAAACTAAAATTAAAGGACAATTACATGAATAAAAGAGGACAACCATTAGGTGATAAAGAAAGAGGTGTTTTCTACCCTAACTAGTGCTACTAGATGCCACATTTTTTATGTGAAAAGAACCATTAGAGGCAAAGGGGTAATTGTGTCAATGGATAATGGAGCCACTCACAACTTCATAGATGCTAAAATGGTTGCAAGACATAAGCTACCCACCAATGGAAATGGTGGACTTAAGGTAACCGTGGGGGATGGTTCCTCCATATCATGCATTTTCAACACCTTGGAAATAAAATTAACCATGGGCAAATATACCTTTGAAGGAGAGTTCAATGTGATAGACCATGGGGAGATAGATATTGGTCTTGGAGCCCAATGGTTTCAATCCATTGGTGAGGACACTTATAATTTAAAATAATCAAAACTAATATTTATGGTAACCAACAAGGAAATTTTTATACATGGTTTAAGTAATGGGACACCCATGTTGGTGACTTCAAAAAGGATGGAATAAGCTCTTCATAAAGGGCAGCCAAGTATAGAATTCCAACAAACTATGGAACAACTAATGGGGTTTCAAATGGCTGACATTAATGGGGAAGTTATATAAAAATTAGAACTTCTGAGTTTGAAGCAAATAGAAGTTGTTCGACAATTTCATGAGCCTAAAAAAGGTCAAAAGGGAAGCTTAGACAAGGACATCATAATAGAAAGTTATGCAGAGAAGGGAAGTTTTTGTATTATCCCTTTTCATGCATCATTTTCCTTGTCTAATTTCAGATAATAAAAAGAAGATTGGAGGAAACACTTGTTATATGTCTTGCTAAGTAAGCACATGTCCCAACAAAAAGGTACATAGTAAAGAGCTCCATTGATAGAGTGATGCCCGCAAGGAAAGAAGAGGGATGCACCTTGCATATAAAGGAAGGAGAATCAAATTTATTGATGGACAAATAATTAAGTTATCAACTTGGTAAGCATTCAATGTTTTTTCTTTGTGATTGCTTCTCTCATTATCTTGGTTGTAAAGCTTGTGATATCATTGAGGTGGTGGTAAGGGATACTCAAGGAGAAAAATAAGTCTTCCAAGTGACTTCAAGGAAAGGGCATGACAAATACCCCTCATGACTATGGGATCTAGGTGAGATCTATCAACATAATGTTGCCATCATGTATAGGACCAACATGGGGAAAGAAGTAGACAAGTAAAATCATGAAACATGGATCAAGGTAGTTGTTGTTTTTGATATTTTTATTTTGTATTCCATGAAGTTATTAGTCACCTTGGTCATTATGGGCACTACAAAGGTGAGCTTGTCACTTTCCAGCACTATAGGGATGATCCAAACATATAATAGTGGTTTTTCCACCACAAGGAGAGATTGGGAGAGAAAAAGGGCACACTACTACTAGGTTAATATAAAGCATGATGACATAATTGTAAAAGTGTTGTTAAATACTAATGTTTTTTATAACATGTTTGCTTCATGTGAGGGTTCATTAGTGAGATCGCTTGCCAAGGCTAAAAGTAATACAATGGATATGGTAATTTCCAAATAAGGGAAAGTTGTGGAGGATGATTTTTATGTGGTTGGCATAGGGGAGACCAATATGGTCCTTGGTATTTAGTGGTTGTACTCACTTAGTAAGTACACTCAAAACTATCAAACCATGGAGTTAAAATGCAAAGTGATAGATAATGAAATTGTTTTACATGGTTTGAGTGATAGAGAGGCCTCTTATTATTCTTCAAATAGAATGTTAGAAGGATGTTTCATGATCATGAGGAAGATCAAAAAGAAGGCTACCACTAGACATCAAATGCATCCCCTTCATTCCAAATTGGAACCCTCTACAAGATAATTGATAAGTGTAGAAAATTCTGATTTTTGTCATGTTTGTATTGGAAGGGATGAGATGAGAATGGATTGTCAAGATCAACCCAAAAATTACTATGGAAAGCAACCTATTCCTTCTTAAAAGAGTGGAAATGGAGGTGTTTTAAGGAAAATGAGACCCCTCTTGGATTTTGAATGGGTTAAAACTATAAGTAGTTGTTCACAAGGTTCAAATGGCAAGAAAGATTGGTTTTTTTTCTTACAAAAGAATGTGAAACATAGTTGGGCTTACCTATAGATTATTTTGGGAATCAAAAGTGATTTATTTGGCATATTGTAACCAAGAGAAAAAGTTGGGAAAAGATGGTTGAAGTCTAAATTTGTTAGTTTGAAATTTTCTAAGTCAACAAGACAAGTCTAACCACATGAAAGAATTAAAAATTATCACTTTAAGGGCATACTAAAACTTGTTATCATTCAAAACATGCACTCGTAGATGCTCTATGATATAGGGAAGCTTAGTGGTGGGGTGCTAAGTGCAAAAGCCCTATGTGGGGTGCAAGGATCTAAGGTATTGGGCATGGAAGTATTATCGCTCAGTTGCAGATGCAAGCATCAATTGTCTCATCACAACAATAAGAATGTCCCCAAGGTGTGAGACCCTTACACTCCTTGGGATGAGCCTCTAGATTAGGCCAGATTCTTTCTATTATAATTTTACCTACTTTAAGACTTTTGAATAGGTCTAAAGAGCAAATAGGTAAATTATTGCTAGTCTAAACCTAGGATCTTTTGAGGAAAAGGGAGGGAAAAGGTAATAGATGCATAAACATAAAAGAGGTGATGCACCTAGAATAGAGCGAGTGCTCCTAATACCTTAAGCACACTAAAAACTCTTGAGAACAAGATGTATCCACACAAATTCTACCAAGGATACTCAAAATGCATAAATGCTTCATATAGAGACATAGAAACACAACATAGTATTGAGAGGGATGATTCTTATCCATAGACAAAGCCTACATAGACCCTAGTGTGCATAGAATATGACCTATAGGTGAGTTTTAAGTTCAATGAGGAGGTTCTGGGAATGAATGACAATGAGAGGAATGAACATTACTCATATACAGAGATCAACAAATAGAAAATAACACATAGATCATTATAAGAACAAAAAGGGGTGAACTTAATTCTCATTAATCTACAAGACTTAGCCAATATAATTGCTCATGGAGGGAAATTTTAGTAGTGTAAGTTGATAAAATTTGTCAACCCTTTTATAATGGAAAAACTCAAGTTTTATAATAAATAATCCTATTTCACAATAAATGTTCCACTTGGGATGATAGATGTAGCATATAATTCTTTTACAACATTATGGCCATGCCCCTTGAAGTCTGTCCAGTGATTAGATCTAAAGTTGGTGGTAGGATGACTTTTAGATACTATGTGCATAGAGGAATGGAATATCTCTCTAATAAGGTCCTAGGGTGGCATGAATTCAAATATTGAATTTTGATATTCGCTTCTATATTTAATTATTTTAATAATGCCTCAATCTCCTCTCAACTACCTCTAATTACTTTCTTTATATTTGGTAGCTACTTGACACATGGTACTTCTTGATCAATCTCAGATGTGGAACTATGGGGACACATGTCATCTTTGCAGGCTCACAAAGGAGTCTCTTAGATTTTTAGGTAGGAGTAGCATAGATGTGACACATGGAAGATTGGTGCTACTTAAAAGTTTGTCAAAAGGGGCCAAAATTTGATGAGTGTCGAGTTGCCACATGGAGAGATGGAACTTCTCCTAGGCAACTAAGAACCTTTTTATATTTGAGCAAGCATCGAGATGCCACATGGTAACAATGAAAGGGAGCCTTTAGATAAGGGTGCACATAAAGATCAAAGATCTAAGGCATTCTATGTGATTTATAGATGCTTCATGTGTTGAATTATTTACTCAACCACTTAGAACTTGGGGGTCTTATATCTTGAATTTGTGTACTTTTTGACCTGCATGTCATAAAATCTTATGTGTGAGCATGTATTGAAAACTTTATATAGGTGAAACTCATCAATGCTTCATTACATAGACTTGTGCCTTTGTTTTGAGCTCAAACATAGACAAGAAGCATTTGTGATTACTTTAATATGAATGTTTGGGCCCTCATAGGTGTGATATATCTCTATAAGCCTTCAAAAGCCTTACACCAACCTGAGGAGTGACTTAAGGAGTCAACACTATTGATGACCTTTACAAGTTGCTTGCCTACTAAGTAGGAATCTAGTAGCCTTTAAATGATCCATTGGGCATGAAGTCTTTTGAACTTTTGGCTTTGGAAATAATTGAGATTCACTTGATAAAACAAGAACTATGCCAAAGGCACTTAGAGGAAAAGACCTAAGCTAAGAAAACACTATGCAAAAGTGGTTGGAAGAATTAAAACTATTCTAAAACAAGGTGCATGAGTCACTTAAGGAAATGAAAATCATCTACTATACTTATATAAAAATTATATAAAATATGAATGAAGATAGCATTTGAGATGAATCCCATTGACTAGGATAGGTAGCTCTTCTCCATTCATTCTGACAAGCTAGAAGGCATTAGACGGATTACAACTAGTTATGGTATATGGACCACTCAATATCACTTCAAATTTGGTGTGCCTTTCAGCCTTCACTCTATCTATGTCTTACTTGAGCACTAAGTCTCCCTCTTCAAAACTCCTATTGTATGTTTTCTTGTCAAAGATCCTCTTGGTCTATGCATGTTAAAGCTACATAGTGCATGTAGCTTGCACTCTAGCTTCTTTAAACTCCATTAGCTCAGCTAATCTTACCTTAAGGGGATCACTCTCAAGTAGATCCAATTTATGTGTGAGTTATAATGAAGGAAACTTGAGGGATGTTGATAATCTAGCCTCCATTCCATAAACTAGCATGAAAGGCAAATTTCTTAGCACTTTTTTGGGTGTGATCTGATTACCCCAAAAAGTAGTTTTAAGCTTTGTGTGCCAAGCTCACTGGTTATCCTCTAGCATCCTTTTTATGATGAAAATTGGGATTTTGTTTATGGACTGAGCTGAAACATTACCCTGAGGGTAATAATTTGATGAGGCACTCAAGTAGATGTTGTGTTTGACAACCCATTTTTTGATCCTAGTCCAAAGGAAGGCTAGCACATTGTAAAAGATAATGATGGATAGAACACCAAATATTTTCATAATACCCATGTAGAAGTTCAAGATGGATTTCTCATTAGCCTTCTTAAATGTAACTGCTTCTACCCACCTCATAAAATAGTTAGTGGATGTGATAATCCACTTATGTCCATTGCTTGATGATAGGTTAATCATGCTTATGAAATCACTGTGTAAAGGGTTGGTTAGCTTGAATTGGGCATAGTGGTAAGGCTATGAGCCTTTGTTTTCCTGTAAAAAAGGTGAATTTTTTGTAATTTCACACATACATATGTGCATATTTGAACAGAGTTGGCCAATAATATCCATCCCGCATGATCTTTATGGTAGTGGTCTTAGGTGATTAATGGCCTCCTACAAGGCCACCATAGAATTCTTGAAGAATTTTGCTTGCTTTCTCTGGATCTATGCACCTTAGGAGGACCCCATTGAGACCCCTTTAGAAGAGCACATCTTCGATGAGCACATAGGGAATGGACTATAATCTAAAATGTTTACACTTAGTTTTGTCAAGACTAGGAGGATATACCTTACATTGAGGGAAGGTCTTCATATCTTTCACCCAATTAGTCATGGTTTCTTCACATGTGTACTCTTCTTCATGTGATACTAGGACTTCACCATCCTCAAGTTTTGTTACCTCGATGAATTTTTTGTAGAGACCCTTTCCTTACACCAACTTGGTGACCTTGATGTCTATCGTATATTCTATTACTTTCATAATCCAATTAGATCTTTTCTCATTGATGTCTTTACTTAGTAGAAACTCTTTGATGTTTGTATATGTCACCATGAGTTGGATCTTGTTGTTGGACAACATATGCCTAAATTTCTTTAGTGCTCTCACAACTATAAGGGTATGCTTCAATATGAAGTTTTAATGCAACTTATAATCCTTTAGTGCTGAGCTAAAGAATGTAATTGGCTACTTTAGTTTGTCTTGGTTTTGTTGCATTAGAATGGTTGAGACACCTCTGGCTCTACCAAATGCATAAAGGATGAAATACTTGTTATAGTTTGGGTCGATCAAGGTGGGAGCTTCCATGATGGTGTGCTTAATGGCCTCAAAACATTCCTTTCCCTCATGTGTCCAACTGAATGTAGCATTTTTCTTTAACATTGTAGTGAGAGGCTTGCTCAAGATATTGAAACCAAGCACAAACCTTCTCAATAAGTCTATTCTTCCCAAGAAGCTCTAGAGACTTTTCTTATGGCTTAAAAGGTTAAGGGATGAGATGGTTTTGGCTTGATCTAGATCAATTGTGAGCCCTTCTTTAGAAATAATGTGCCTAAGGAGGTCACCTTTAGAACTATGAAGATACGTTTATTAGGGTTCAAAGATATTACAAACTCATGGCACCTCTGAAAGACCTGCTCTAGATTATCCAAATGATCTTCTACACACTTATACAAAATAGTTATGTCATCAAGGTAAACCAAGATGATATTATTAATTATATCTTCAAATGACATATCGATGGCTCTTTGGAAGTTCATGCTTACATTTTTCAAATTGAATTACATGCACTAGTATGCAAAGGTTCCCCACTTAGTGGTGAATGTAGTTTTGTAATGATCTCAATCTTCTACCTAAATCTAGTTATAGCCTGAGTAACCATCCAATAATGAGAATA
Organism: Torreya grandis; assembly: GCA_037957365.1. Taxonomy (NCBI): domain Eukaryota; kingdom Viridiplantae; phylum Streptophyta; class Pinopsida; order Cupressales; family Taxaceae; genus Torreya; species Torreya grandis. Next base: position 757,017 of record JARHVA010002840.1, on the reverse strand, counting down.
TCTCCATGCCTATGACCATTTTCAAGATTTGATCTATGGGTGGGAGAGGATAATGGTCTTTAAGGGAAGCCTTATTTAGGTCCCTAAAATCCCATAGAGGCAAATCTCCCCATTTTTCTTACGCACCAGGACTAAGTTGGCAACCCATGTGGAATGTTAGATTAAAAGTATTATACTAGCCTTAATGAGTTTGGAGAGCTCCTTACACATCAATGGCTCTATCTTTGGATTAAAATGCCTCTGCTTTTGGCATATGGGTTATGTGTCAGGATATAGCTTAATTATATATTGTGCTAAGCAAGGATCAAAGCTTATAAGATCTTTATAGCTCTATGCAAAGATGTCATCATATCTCCTACTGAATTGAATAAAGATTTCAATCTTTGGTATGGATCAAACCTTACCAACTTTAAGAATTTTACCCTCTAAAATGATTATAGGCACATAGATATCTTTCTTGGCTATCATGTTTCACCTTTCTCCTTTAAATTGGTCATCAAATTCAAAGATACTTTCTAGGGTAACTAGACTCTTTGGCAGCTTGTTTCCATTTAACTAGACAACTTGATCTTTGTATTGGGCTTATAATTTCACCAAGTTCATGGTACAAAACTATACCTCATCTTGTAGTAAGTTGATGTTTTTCTCATCACTCTCAAACACTTGCCAATTCTTTGTATTGTTAATAACTATTAGTCTAACCATGAGCTTGATGAGTTATTCAAATTCTTTCATTATGTTGTATGGAATGTCATACTATGCACCTATAGTCACAATCTTATCTCATCAAAATTCTACACTCTTGGTAAGGAAATGATGTTGAATGCATTGAAGCCTTATATTAGATCTCATACTCTATGTTTATAGGATTTTATCAATCCACTCTTAGTCAAGTTCTGTGCTCTAACCTGGTTGACCACCACTTCACTATCACCCAATACTCGTATCACCTTGATCCCTTTCTTCTATGTAAGATGAAGGCCTTGAATTAGTGATTCATACTCGGTAAAATTATTCATGCAGGTAAACTACAATATAAAGGCATGGAAGTATTTATCCTTTTTGGGTGAGACCAACATGACATCAGCTCCTACACCATTCTTACTTTGAGAGCCATCAAAGTATAGTTACCACATACCTTCAAGGTTCTCATACACCTTCATAAGTTTAGTAAATGTTATATTCTCTTCTATGATGCAATATATACCAAGCCATGTATCTAAATTATCATAAGGGTCACACTCAAAATGTTCACACATCCATTCATCCAATAGATCATTTAGAATTTCTTCTAAAAGTGTCACAGTCTCATAGAGGATTGAATTCTCCTTTTGGTCAAACATCATGAAATTCTACTCAATTAAGCTAGGTGAGTATGGTTCAATGTGGCTTTTCAAGATAAGTTCTACCCTGACGGTCACTTTTATCCCATACCTAGTTCTTAATAACATGTGTGACCAATTTGAAGACAAGTATCTACCTATCTTTGTCATGAAGTCTCTAGAAAGGTAGATAAAAAATTAGGGGGTAAATTTATGACTATGATATCCTATGTAATGGAAAGACTGGGGCATGCATGTAGTGTGATATTTAAATCTTTGATTATACCTAAAGCTTTGAATATCATGCCATCAAGCTGGTATACTCCTTTAGAAATAAGGGTATACGTAATTCCAACTAGATATGTGATCTTTTTTGACATTACTGAGCTACTTGCACCAGATTCAATCATTTAATTGATGAAAGTAAACCCATCTTGTGGTTGCACTATCCCTTAGATCCCTTCCTCTTGTGGGGTTATGTTGTTTGTTTTCTCTTGCAACTGAGGTATGCTTTGCACCATGAGCACTTGGTTCAAGATTATATTTATGTAGGTGGTTTGATTATGTGACTAATTTCATGGGAAGTACCATTCAAAATCCTGCACTAGATTGTTCTATACTAGAATAATGGATTTAGAGGTGCTGATAGCATCAATATTTTGTGCATAAGGTGTTCTATTATATGTGAGTTGATTTTGTATTTGATTTCCACCTTGGTAGGGAGGTCTATTTGACTTGTATTATTAAGTGTAGGGTTGATGATGTCTAGGATATTGTGCTTATTGCCTTTTGAGGGAAACTAGTTCATTCCTAAAACTTTGCAATAGCATCTTCACTTCATGCAATTCATTAGAAGGGACAATGAGTGGAGTAGGTGGGATTACTATAGTAAGGATAAGTGATAGCATAGGTTGCACATTTGCTTGATTAAGGAGAGGTTATGAAAATATAGGCATGGTTGGTTTAGGTACAATGTTGCCTACTTGAATCAAATAATTATTTGCATACATTGCCACTTTATAGCCATCAGGGAGGACCGTGCCTCCCATAAACTGAATCATCACTACTATATCAATGTTAAGATATTTTAGGAAATATAAAAATTAGTGTTAGGAGATGGCTTAAACAAGGGTGGTATTCTATCATAGAATCTTTAAAATCTAAAATTTAAGATAACCATCATCTCATGTGGGGCCTGCTTTATGGTCATGAGCTACTCTATCAAGGATAAGTGGTCACTTTAGTCTTCAAACTACTGGCACAATTCTTTGCCAAGTTCATCCCAGTTGTGAATATAATTTGGTCCTGAGCCTTGATACCACTGGAGGGCTTTTCCTTTGAATGAGGAAGCAAGCAGTCTTACTATGACATTATCCTAGGTGGCATGGTGCACTAAGTATATATTTTTAATGTCTTGGATGTGCTCCATAAGGGAGGTTGAATTCTTACCCATGAAATAGGACAAGATTTTGAGAGAGGGCACTAGAATTTCATCATACTATGTCAAGAATAATGGACTACCTCCATTGAAAGGCACAAATACCTCATTCCTTAATAGCATTGTGAATGGAATGGGGAATAGACCTTATCTTCTTGCGTAAAACCCTTTGAATGGAGGCGTAGACTATGCTCTAGGAGGTGATTGGCTTACACTATGTCTTCCAATAGGGGACAAGTATATTCTAACTCTCCTTATTCTTGAGGGTGCTAAAAACTCACTAAAATGGAAATCAATGCCTCTTGTAAATGATTTTGTTCTTATTGGCATGTAGGTAAAGGACTGATCTTTATAGACCAGAGATGTTTGGAGTCACCAGGTGCTCTCCACTAAATGTTTGTTACACTTATTAGCTAAATATACCACCAATTCCTTAGATTTTATTTATATGGTCCCACCAAGTATGGTATAAATTGTTATCATTCAAAATATGCACCTATAGATGCTCTATAATATGAGGAAGCTTGGCAATAGGGCGTTGAGTGTGAAGGCTTTGCATTGGGTGTAAGGATATAAGGCACTGGGCATGAAATTATTATCTCTCAACTATATGTGCAAGCATTTATTATCTTGTTACAATGATGGGAATGTCTCCAATGCATGGGACCCTTGTGCTCCTTGGGATGAGCCTCTAAAGTAAGTTGGATTCCTTATATTCTAAGCATACCTAGTTTAAGACTAGTGCGCAGGCCTAAAAGGAAGAAAGGTAAACTACCACTAGTCTAAACCTAGGATATTTTGAGGAAAATAGAGGGATAAGGTAAGATATGCATAAACATAAAAGAGGTGAAGTACCTAGAATAGAGCAGTTGCTACTACTGTAATCCCATTAAAAACTCTTGAGAACAAGATGTTTTCACATATATTCTACCAAGGATACTCTGAATCCACAAATGCTTCATATAGAGGTGTGGGAGCATAGTGTATCATTGAGAGGGATGAAGGTTATACACAAACAAATCCTACATAGACATTGGTACACATAAAATATGATCTATATGTGAGTTTTGAGTATAATGAGGAGGTGTTGGGAATGAATGACAATGAGAGGAATGAGCATTACTCATAGACAAATATTAACAAATACAAAATAACACATAGACCATCAGAAGAATAGAAAGAGGTAAACTTAATTCTCATTAATATGAAAGACTTAGCCAATACAAATGCTCATGGATGGCAATTTTATCAGCATAATGTTGTTAAAATGTGTCAACCCTTTTACAATGGAAGAATTGAGATTTTATAGTGAACAATCTTATTTTACAATAAATGTGCCACTTGGGATGATGGATGTAACATTGAATTCTTTTGTGGTGTTGTGGTCATACCTCTTGAAGTCAGTCTAATGTTTCAATCTGAAGTTGCTGGTAGGATCACTTTTGGATACACATGCATAGGGGAATGTAAGATCTCTCTAAAAAGGTCAAAGGGTGGCATGAATTCAAATCCTTAAGTCTAATATTTGTTTTTTTCATTTAATTATTTTAACAATGCCTTGACTCTTCTCAATTGCCTCCAACTACTTTCTTTATATTTGGTAGCTACTCAGTACATGGTACTTTCTAACTGATCTTAGATGTGGCACTATAGGGATATGTGTCACCTTGCTAGGCTCATAGAGGAGTCTCTTATATTTTTAGGTATGATTAGTATGTATATGACATTTGGAAGACTAGCACTACTTAAATTTTGTTTTAAAGGGGCTAGCCTTCATGAGCATCAAGACACCACATGGAGAGCTGGCCCTTATCCTAGACAATTGAAAGCCTCTTTGTGTTTGAGAAATCATCAAGATATCATGTGGCAATGGTGGAAGGGACCCTTTAGATTAGGGTTCATATGAAGATCAAATATCCAAGGTGCTTTGTGTGATTAATAGTTGCTTCTTGCACCAAACTCTTTACTCAACCACTTAGAACCTAAGGGACCTGCATCCTGAATTTCTGCACTTTTTGACTTGCATATCATAAAATCCTATGCGCAAGCATGTATTTAAAAATTTATGAATGTTTGAGTCATCATTGTACAAACTTTCACCTATATTTTGAACTTGGGCATAGACGAGAAGCATCTGTACTTACTTTACTTTAAATGCTCAAATCCTTGCAAATGTGATATATCCTTGTAAGCAAATAGAAGCCCTACACTGACTCCAGGGGTGAATTAAGGAGTCAACAACACCCATGATGGGTAAGACACATACCAAGGTATATTATGAAATCTATTGCATAGATAGATTAGATTTTAAAGGGTAGGTATAGTAGTATGTAGAAGGTCAAAAACCTGATTTTTTGGGTAAAATCCAGCCAATGGTATATTCTAAAAATGTTTATGATGAAACATGATTTTGGATTGATAAAACATGGGAAGTATAATCCTATGTGGTGGTATGGTTGAGGCCTCTATTGGATGAATTTAAAGTTCTTTGTATGCATAAATGAAATGATAGAAGGAAGTCAAAGAGGACTAGTATGCCACATATTTTGGGACATACTCAAGGGAGGTTGTATCCATATGCTATGTGCACTCAAGGTAAGTTTTATGATGAGATTGTTGTTACTTATTTCCAAATTTTGGAGACATATTTTTAGGACACATTGATCACTATGAGAGGCTACATCAAAGGCAAACTAGTATGGCATGTATCATTTTTGAGGGGTTATGAGGAGTTTTTGGAAGATGGTCATGAAACCTTCAACCCATGGGGGCAGCCCCTAAGATACACATTTAGTAGGTGGGTATTTTAAAAAAATTGAGATTAAATTCAATGTAAAGCCATTCTATATGATAAGTGCATCATGAAGGATTTGAGGACAACCCCATGGCTTTTGCAATTGCTTCAGGATAAGAAATTTTGGGTGGGGAGGACTGTAATGTACCCTATTTTGCCATAACTTTCTTATGGACCCTTAGCTTGGTTTTGTTGCCACAAGGCTAAGGGAAATAAATGGAATGGAACTATTATTGGGGATATTCAAAGATAAAAAAGGTGAAAAGTACTTAAGTATTCTAATTTTCACTTGAGTTATGAAAAAAGTGTTTTTTATATACTTTTCACTTAAGTTGGGACCTTTTGAGGGTCATGGGCACTAAGACCTAAAAGTGAATTTTATATGGAATATTTTTAATATATCTTTTTAAAATAAAAATTTAAACTCTCCCTCTATATTTTGGGCACCACATTTTTATGGGAGATATAAAAGGAAAGGGAAAGCTCATTTGAAAAGGTTATGTATTTTTGATATTGAATTTGTTGTGCAAGTATGTCAAGTTTGTTCACCAGAACTTGAGGATGAAAACCTTCAAGTGTGACTTTTGAGGTATGTTCATGTTGTTGTGTTTAAGGAATTAATTTTTTCATTGATTTTAAAGGTTTATTATTATCATTGATGTCCCAGAAACATTCTTATGATGTTTCATGGTGAGTGTTCATGATGACATTGAGCATGGTTTAGTAGTCTTTGAGTTTTGTATGAGGTTTTGGCACATTGTTAATATATAAAAAGATCATGAGGTTAATGAGAGTATTTTTTTATTTATATAATATTTATTGGAGAATGTTATTGGTTGATATCATTGAGAGATAGCTTGTATGATTTCAAATATTTGAGTACTAGGTGTCTTGAGAAGCCTAGTCTAGCCCTATGAGAAGGTGTATGCATGAAGCATAATGAAGCTTGGTGAATTATTAAAATTAGTGGTAGATCATGTAATAATATATTATACACTATTTTAATAGTTTTATAAGGTATATAATCTTTTAGAGGAGGTTTCTAGGTTAGTTCTTGGCTTAGTCTTTACATGAAGAGACCTAGTGAGAAGGCATAGGCTTGGTTGCATGATAAGGTGAGCAGTATAAGGATTTTAATAAGAATATTGGTAGTGTGTGAACATTTTATGAGGTTTTATGACATCAATATGAGGTTTTAATATCAATTCAAGAGGTTTCAAGGTATGTTCAAGGTCTAAGTGTGACTGGTAGTTCAAGGCCTAATGTGCAAAGAGACCTAGTGTGGCCTAATGAGGAGTCAAAGTCAGTTTATAAGGTGATAGAGATCATGTGATATTTTAAATAGGTATTATAGGTTGTTTAAATATTTCTCATGAAGTTTTAGGTATTGATTTAAAGAAGAAAGAGTAAAAAGTGGATTTGAGGTCTCTAGAGTATGCAGAGTAAAGGTTTCCAAATCTGAGAGATAATTTTTTATGCTTGATGGCATGTGTGACTATTGAATGGGAAGTTTATCTCTTTTGGATAGATGTAAAATGGTCCTTACAATAATTTCCAAGCATTAGGAGTTGGTTTTATGGATAGAGCTTTATGAACAAATGTTAATAATGGAAACTAGTCAAAAACCCTTATAGTGACCTGGTATGGAAGATATTGATTTAAATGGATTATAATGGATTGTATGACATATGTTTATGATTTTAACATTTATAGGCCTCTCTCAAGTTTCTCTGGTTGGCATTGGTCTATCATAAGAGTGAGTGGAAGCTATAAGAAACCCCTTGTTTCTTGGATTTTTGATGTAGTAGGTAGGGTTGACCAGCTCAAAGCATGCAAATGATCGAAGGATGATGTATGAGACTTTAATTTTGTGCCCATGTAAGTTTATAATCATGTTTCAGACCTTAAACATGATAAATCCATCATGAAATATGACCTATCGTTAAAAATCCTAGTGAGGAAGATAGTGAGAAAAACCAAGCAGAAGTGAGAATGAGAGTAGGGATATGCTTACATGGATTAGGAATAGATCCAATTACATGTGGAAATTTTTAAAGACTTATAACACATTTCCATATCAGTTATATGTTTGGGAGTTCATTGAAAAAGTTTAAAATGTTGTTCACAACATGACCTATCTAGTGAAGATGAGATAGTGAAGGTGTAAGATTCAGAGATTGGTCTATATATATTTTATATTTGCCATTATACCTATATATATTTGTGTTTGGAGATGTTATAAATATTTATAATGATAATAATCATTCATCAAGACTTATTTATTGTGTATACACAAGTTTTGGAATGTATGTTCACCATGACTGGTTCTTAAGGCAGAATGGCAGTTCAAGGTATAAATGATGAAGTGTAGAGTTTAAAACTCTATGATAAGATTTAATATATCTAGTGCACATGTTTATGATTTTTGGTATTTATATTACCAATATATTATTTATATAAGTTTTATAGTTAGGTTAATAAATTTAAATATGAAATCCAAAATGGTGTATCTAGTTGTGTAAGGACTATGAGAGAGAAGGTCAACAGATTGATCTGTAAGACCAATGGTTGACACTAGTTCTTATTATATATATGATGAAATATGTTATATAGGTCACATATTAAATATTAATTTTCATAATTACTTTTTTAAGTATCCTTATAGGAGTTGAAAATAGCATTCATCATGACTGTGTTATCAGGGGTGTTGGCCGTTCTAAGTAGTCATCTAGCAAAGATGAGTCTGAAGTGATATGCATAGAATTTAAGAATAAAATACACATTAAGTAGTTATATGTGTATCATAGGATAATTTTAATACATTTTTCTTCATTATAAATTCATATGAAGGTTTTAAAAGTCAAAGGTTCTTGATTGGGTTTTGAAGCTTGTCTGCAGTTTTGAGTGAGCATATGAAATTGATTATTTTGAGGTCTTTTTCCATATATGGTGTTGTATTATTAATATTATGATGAATATAGGGTAATTTAGGTTTTATATATATATATATGATTTTTTTTATTTTTTTATGTGGAAGAATTGAGTGTACTCTTTTGATATTCAAAGTAGACTATTTAAGTGTGTGAAGACATAATTTTGAGTAGTATTAATGATGTGGTCTATTGGTTGAATATTTTGTCGATTAGTGTACTGATAAACAAAATAGGTCTGATCAGCCAAAGTAGGAAGATTGGTTGTCTAAATGTGTAGATTTAACACATCAAAAGGGGACTAATGTCTCCTCTCATCAAGGGGAGGTTCCCTATAGATATGCTCTATATATATATATATATATATATATATATATATATATATATATATATATATATATATATATATATATATAAACAAAAAATAATACTCAAGGGTAGGACAAACCATCCATCTCTTTTTTTCAGAGATGATGCATGCGGATCAAAGGAGAAATCTCAAGGGAAATGATAGAAAGCACTCCTCTTCTTTCAGAAGTACTATTCAGCAAGCCACAAGAATAGTCCTGGTAGTAAAAGAAAAATGTAACTAAGGACGTAGTAACCAGCAAATTGAGATGCAGCACAAAGTCTCCACCTGAATTTCCCAAGAGTGAGATATGAAGGACAATGAGGGCACAAAGTTGTCCCAAGGTCCTTTACATAGAAACAAAAAGAAAACACACTAAAGGCAATTATGGGGGCACAAAGTCTCTCCACAGTTGGCTTCAGGACACCTTCTTGACTACTTTCACTAATTCTACATGTTGAATTAAAGGGACAGAAAATATATTAAGGAAAAAGACATAAGAATAGTTTCCCCAACAACAAAGATATCACAGCACAAAGTCTAAAAAGTCACTTGCTTTCTTATTCCAATAACAAAATATGATCAATAATCTGAGCTCAAAGTCTCAGTAATGCCTTTCAATTTGGGTAGAGTTTCATTTCTCATTGTTAGAGAGAGATATCCTTTTACACTAACAAGAGAGTCCCTTATATAACCTCTTCAAGAAGGACTCAGGAACAGTAACACATCATGTTGCATTGAATTTTGTTAAGAAGACATGATGGAATTTAGAGGCATTTACCCATTTATTTTTCTCAATGCAGAGAAATGAGTCACGCTTTTGAATGTTTGCATCCTTCAATGTCTACTTGGTGATCTGCTTCTAGAAACATATCTGATGCGTAAATGTTTTTATGGTCCTTCTTCATCACTCCTCTTTTTCTGTTTATTTGAATCGGATCCTAGATTCAATTTGATCCTATGTTCTTTAGTCACTTTCTACTGATCTTTAGCAATTGATGCATGGCACATTCCGCTACTAAATAGGTGAAGACATGTGGCAACTTCCACGGGACTCTGAGAAACATTTATTGATAGAGGCTTCGAAACTTATTAGAAACTTAGAATCACGGATGCAGACACTTGTTGCTCTCCGCAGAGTTACAACGAAAAAGGTGGTAGCTTCCACTTGCCTCTTGAGAATCCTATGGAGAATGACATGTGGCAGCTTCTATTGAGCTTTTAGCTACCTTTGAAAAGTCTTCAAGACTTATATTAGTTTCTTGTAGAGGATGACACATGGTAGCTTCCACTGCATTTTATGAGAGAACATGGCAGGTTCTTCTATTTTGATAATGTGTCTTAATGGATGACACGTGGCAACATCCACTATGAAATAGGTGAAGACACATGGCACTTTCCGCTATGACTTTATGAGGGACACGTGGCAGCATCCATTAAACTTGTAGAAGCTTTGGACACATTTTGAATGTCCTATAGAAGATGACACGTGGCAGCTTTCATCACATTTCAGAAACACTAAATAACTATGCGGGACTCATTTAGATTCATGTAGATGATGCCACTTGGCGTGTTCTGCTTAACTTATAAAGGATATGTGGTAGCTTCCATGGCTCTTAGAAACAAACTGAAATGAGGCTCAAAAGATGATACTTGGCAGCATCCACAGGATTCTATTGGGCTTTTGTCTCGGTCTGTTTGTTTGCCTTAGTCACTTTTTGCCATGGGAATTCCCTTCACAAGGGCACTTGTGTCTTTGACTCTTAGGGCACTCCTTTGAAATTTGTCAATTGAACTGACCAATTGAACCATTTGATGAACCGACGCATTAAACCAAGCTTTAAACCAAGCTGATGAACCATTTGATGAACCGACTGAGTGAATCGAATGAATGAACCAAAGCATTGAAACAACCGTTGAACCAATATTTGGTTCAATAGTTCAATGGTTCATTTCCTTTGATTTGGCTAAGTCCTTTTAATCCTCATTGAACCAAATGTGTTGAAACTATTAAACCTTGAACCCATTGAACCTTTGAACCAAAGTGGTTCAATGGTTAAACGGTTCAATGGTTCAAGCCTTCTTCTCTTTGATAAGTGTTTTGAAATTATTGAACCTTGAAGTGGTTGAACTTTGAACATTGATGAAGCCCTTAACTCTTGCTGATGGACAATTTTGATTGAACCAAGGCGCTGAACCAATCCCAAAAATGACTAAGTGTTGGAAACTGATTCTTTTGATTAAACTCGCCTGTAGAAGTTGTTGAACCTGTAGAAATGAACCTATAAAGCCCATTGAACTTGGCCTACAAAGTCCATATATTTCTCTTCCTGCAGAGTCCATAGATTCCTAAGAAGCTTGAAAGATGAGGAATTTGAATGCCCAAGACAAATTATGGAAAGCGAAGAGACAATTTTGGTCTGTAGGACCAAAATAGTTCAAATGTTGTCCCAAAAATGAGTGATATTTTTGGGGGACAATAGTTGGCTCCAGTTGGGGAACTTCTATCAATTGCAAAAAGAATTGAAGGGAATATATAATCTCCAGTGTCTTCATGTGTACCATTGGGCTATGGAGTCATGCTACCCAAAAATGAAAGGCATCAAAAAAGAAAACAAACAAAGCAAAATAGAATTAAAAATTATACAAATATACATATGTATAGATGCAATGATCTGATACTTAAAGAGTTGAAGTGTTTCAGATGTTGCTTCTTGAGAGGTAGTGAAAATAGTGTGACATCTTGGTAAACTAGTAGGAAACCATTTTGCCCCTAGAAACGGTGATGGATGAATGGAGCTCTCCACTAGGAAACCAATTTTTTGCGTCTTCCTCTTGGCCTTTTCTTCTTCTTTCTCCAAGGTAGGATGTGGTCTTCAAACTAAAAACAATAACTCTTTGCTTTCCCTACGAAGAGTTCCTTTTGCTAACTTTGGAATACAATAGTATGGTCCACCACCATAGCTTATTATTCTACTGGTCTAGTCTAGCACATGCTTTGATTGTCAACATCAAACTCCTGACAAACCATCAGCTCAGCATCTCCTTTGATATGAAGGAGTTTGACCTCTTCACCCTGAGTAGTTTTCAATCTGAGCAATAGAGATCCATATCTAGCTATGGAAGAAATGCTGCCATCGGATTCTAAGATCTAAGCATAATCAGAAGCTGATCTTCTATCAAATTTATCTTCATCAGAGATGGAAGATCCTTCTTGATTTGTATTGTGCCCTACTAATTATTCTGATGCCTTCTTTGGATGAAATCCTAGATTGCCATCTATAGGACTTTCATCAGCTGAGACATGAGCATCCTCTATGGTCAAGAGATAATTACCCCTGCCTAAAGGCTTAAATAGAATTTGAGTAGTAGGGGCTGACATTTGGGTAACCACAATCTTTACCTCAGATAGGTCCACACCTGGTTCTCCACCAATGTTTAATTGCTCAGGATTAGCTTGCAAGAATTCAAACTCAGTCATTTGAATTATGGATTTCTTGACATGATCAATCATGTTAAATGACTAGAATGGACTTGAAAGAGAGGATGGGAGTTCATCCTTTTGGTTTCCAAGAGGGGGAGGACTAGTTTGCAAAGTTGAAGTAGAAGGTGCAGAGATGTTTGATGTACTTATTTCTTTGGCAATTATCGAGTCCTTTGAATAAAAAGGAAGAGGGGTTCTCTACTTAGCAATTGGAATTATAGGCTAAGTTCATTCCTCTATTCTTTCTTTATCATCTTGTTGGGCTGACTGATTCTCAGACTGGGTGAATACTGCATATGATCCTTTGATTGCTTCACCTTCACTTTTGGGTTCATCTTGGTAATTCAAGAAACCAATGTGGGAGTCACCAGCTGATTCTTCTAGATCCTCCCTAAAGAGATCAGTGCCATTTTATTGCTTGAACTCAAGTTGAAAATAGGAAACATGTTCTGTTTCTAGATATCCAACTACTGAGTTGGTTAGAGGTGCTTCAAAGATAGGGTTCCTCTATGGGGGAGGAAGATGATTTTGTTGCCCTTAAATTCTAGCAATGTTGCCTTGATATGGCTGATTAGGGAATGTCCTCGGTATATCTTTATATAGAGGAATAGAAGACATACTTTGTGCCATTTGCCTTTTCAAGGCTAGCAATTCATTTTCTAGCTTTTGTACCATTAGATCAGTGGTGACCGTGGGTGAGTATTCAAAAGATGAAGAGGGTTTACTTATGTTTGGGTCTCTCCTTATCTTTCATGCCAAGATAAGGTCATCTTTTACCTCGGTGGCTAAAATTTGAGCTGCAACAAGATCTATTTGACCAGCACGTCTCAGTAGAAAACTCACTTCAAGATGTTGTGAATTGATGAAGAAGCATTTGAGGTTCTGAGGTGTCGACTGAGCGACCATGGGAATCCTATGCCTCAGCTTGTCGAACCTAACAATAAAATCCCTCGTAAGCTTGTGAGACTCTTTCTTCATCTGAGTAAGTTGAGCCAGAAGTGCATGTGCATCTTCTATAGGTTTGAATCTAGCTTCAAACCTATTTTTGAGGGTATTCTAGTCAATCACTGATCTAGCTTACAGATGGTAGAACTAGTTTGCAACAGCACCTTATAGTGTCTCCAAAAAAATCTTGACTACCACATCTTCAAATTCCACCCCTATAACACCAAAGGCTATGCTAAAGGCTACAATGTGTTTATCAGGGTGAACTATTCCATCACCAAAGAATTTGGGGAAATTCTTTCTTGAACTACGTGGGAGTTTATGCAAAGGTGGAGTCAAGTTGAGTGGGCCAAAAGAGTTACCCCAGGGGCCTCAAACTGCCATGATTTAATTAAGAAAAATAGAGATAACCAATCTGGATGGAGTGGCCAAATTATAGAACAAAAATGGAAAAGGACTGGCTCAGCTTTAGCTTGAGGCTTGAGGCTTCAAACTGCGCACTCTTTCCCAGCAGCTCTAGTTTTATAGACTAGATAAAATAATAGAGGTGGAGGAAGATGGTAAGGCTATAATGAATAATGGGTAAGACATGAAATGGAGTCACCAAAGTCTATAATGGATAAGGGTTATAATGATAATGAGTTATATCCCCAGCGGAGTCGCCAAAAATTATTGGTTGAATATTTTGTTGATCAGTGTACTGATAAACAAAATACGTTTGATCAATGAAAGTAGGAATATTGGTCATCCAAATTTGTAGGTTTACCACATCAAAAGGGGACTAATCTCTCCTCTCATCAAGGGGAGGTTCCCTATATATATATATATATATATATATATATATATATATATATATATATATATATATATATATATATATATATAAATAGAAAATAATACTCAAGGGTAGGACAAACCATCCATCTCTCTTTTTTCAGAGATGATGCATGTGGATCAAAGGAGAAATCTCAAGGGAAATGATAGAAAGCACTCCTCTTCTTTCAGAAGTACTATTCAGTAAGCCACAAGAATACTCCTGGTAGTAAAATCAAAATGTAACCAGCAAATCGAGATGCAGCACAAAGTCTCCACCTGAATTTCCCAAGAGTGAGATACGAAGGACAATGAGGGAACAAATTCATCCCAAGGTCCTTTACACAAAAACAAAAAGAAAACACACTAAAGGCAATTATGGGGGCACAAAGTCTCTCCACAGTTGACTTCAGGACACCTTCTTGACTACTTTTACTAATTTTGCTTGTTGAATTAAAGGAACAAAAATAATATTAAGGAAAAAGACATAAGAACAGTTTCCCCAACAACAAAGATATCATAGCACAAAGTCTGAAAAGTCACTTGCTTTCTTATTCTAATAACAAAATATGATCAACAATTTGAGCTCAAAGTCTCAGTAATGCCTTTCAATTTGGGCAGAGTTTCATTTCTCATTATCAGAGAGAGATATCCTTTTACACTAACAAGAGATTCCCTTATATAACCTCTTCAAGAAGGACTCGGGAATAGTAACACATCATGTTGCATTGAATTTTATTAAGAAGACATGCTAGAATTTAGGGGCATTTACCCATTTACTTTTCTCAATGTAGAGAAATGGGTCACACTATTAAATGTTTCCATCCTTCAATGTCTACCTAGTGATCTGCTTCTAGAAACATATCCGATGCACAAATTTTTTTGGTCCTTCATCACTCCTCCTTTTCTAGTTATTTGAATCGAGTCCTAGATTCAATTTGATGCTCTGTTCCTTAGTCACTTTCTACTTGTCTTTAGCAATTGACGTGTGGCACATTCCACTACTAAATAGGTGAAGACATGTGGCAACTTCCACAGGACTCTGAGAAACATTTATTGATAGAGGCTTTGAAACCTATTAAAAACTCAGAATCATGGATGCAAACACTTGTCGCTCTCCATAGAGTTACAATGGAAAAGGTGGCAGCTTTCGCTTGCCTCTTGAGAATCCTATAAAGGATGACACATGGTGGATTCCACTGAGCTTTTAGCTACCTTTGAAAAGTCTTCAGGACTTATATTAGTTTTTTGCAGAGGATGACATGTGGTGGCTTCCACTGCATTTGATGAGAGACACGTGGCAAGTTCCATTGCTTTGATACTGTGTCTCAATGGATGACATGTGGCAACATCCACTATGAAAAAGGTAAGGACACGTGGCACTTTCCACTGTGACTTTTTGAGGGACACATGGCAGCATTTGTTGAACTTATAGAAGCTTTGGATGCCTTTTGAATGTCCTATGGAAGATGACACGTGACAGCTTCCGTCGCATTTTAGAAACACTATAGAACAATGCAGGACTCATTTAGATTCATGTGGATGATGCCACTTGGCATGTTCTATTTAACTTACAAAGGACACATGGCAACTTCTACAGCTCTTAAAAACAAAGTGAAATGAGGCTTGGAAGATGACACTTGGTAGCATCTACAGGATTCTATCGAGCTTTTGTCTCAATCTATTTGTTTGCCTTTGTCACTTTTTGCCACGGGAATTCCCTTCGCAAGGGCACTTGTGTCTTTGACTCTTGGGGCACTCCTTTGAACTTTTTCACTTGAACCAACCAATTGAATCATTTTTTGAACTGATGCATTGAACCAAGCTGATGAACTATTTGATGAACCGACTGAGTGAACCGAATGAATGAACCAAAGCATTGAAACAACCGTTGAACCAAGCTTTGGTTCAACGGTTCAATGGTTCATTTCCTTTGATTTGGCTAATTCCTTTTGATCCTCATTGAACCAAATGTGTTGAACCTGTTGAACCTTGAACCCGTTGAACCTTTGAACCAAAGTGGTTAAATGGTTCAATGGTTCAAGCCTTCTTCTCTTTGATAAGTGTTTTAAAGCTGTTAAACCTTGAAGCGGTTGAACTTTGAACCTTAATAAAGTGATTAACTCTTGTCTATGGAAAATTTTGATTGAACCAAGGCGCTGAACCAATCCCAAAAATGACTAAGTGTTGGAAACTGATTCTTTTGATTGAACCCACCTGCAGAAGGTTTTGAACCTGTAGAAATGAACCTGTAAAGCCCATTGAACTTGGCCTGCAGAGCTCATAGATTTATCTTCCTGCAGAGTCCATAGATTCTTGAGAATCTTGAAATATGAGGAATTTGAATGCCCAAGACAAATTTTGGAAAGGGAAGAGACAATTTTGGTCTATAGGACCAAAATAGTTCAAATGTTGTTCCAAAAATGAGTGATATTTTTACGGGACAACATGGTCCAAGTAGTGAATTAGAATAAAAGGTGGTATGGACCTATATGGATCTTAGTATGGGTATAATTAAAGTTTTTTAAAAGTTTTTAATCTATTTAAGGAGTATTAAAATTTTCCAAGGTGGTCAATGTGAAACGTGTGCCTTGAGAAGGCCTAATTCATTAGGTATCTATTAGGCCTAATGGTGGTTTTGGTTCTTATGAGTAATGACTGAACTATGTAGTGAGTGTTTCACTTGTGAAATATGTGTATTTTCTTATTTCAAGGGTGATACAAGTATGGATATATGTTTGTCTGACCAGTGTGGGTGAGAGCAAGAGTCAAGTATAAAAAGAAGGCATATTAGGCCTATTTGGGCTAACAAGAAAAAGAGAGTGAAAGTGAATAAAAGAGAACCTTGAGGAGTATAAGGAGGTCATGTAGACCATAATATGGGAGTAGAAGATAATTCATTAATATATAATGTAATTTTTGAGTATGATGTCAAGGTTAGTTGACCTAATAAGCCTAATAAAAGGCAAGATTAAGCGAAGAAGCCTAGAGGTTATTTTTAGAGGGGTAGAAGGTGAGAAGATCTGAATGAGTTGATTATGTTTTGGTAGAATATCAGATATACATTAGATATGTTTTCCTAATGTATTAAATTTATTAAAATTTAGATAGAGTAGATAGAGATTTGAAGAAGAGGTCACCATTTATTGGTTGAGCAACAAGGTATCTTGAGGTGATCAAGTTGGTCTAGGATGAGTTAGTGATTTGTCAATGAGAAGGAGATTTGCCTTGAAATTTGGTGATTTAAAAAGTGTTCTTTAGGTTTTTAATTTGCTTTTTATTCACTTTGGGGGTTGGTGCCTCCTTGCAAGTTGGTGCTTGCTAAAGACTAGTTGAGTGGGTGCTTGACTAGGTAGGGGTTAGAGCTCCTTGTGGAGTTGGTGCTTCACTAAATTTGGATCTTGTCATTATAGGACTATATTTCATTTGTATTTTTTAGTGTATTTTATCCCCATTGAGGTTTTCCCACATATATGATGTGTTTTTTACTTCATGCTCGTGTGTATGCTTCTTTATACATTGGTTTATCTATGTGATTGAATGAATGATTCATAAGTGATAAGTAGAATTAAATGTATGTTTTGAAGACACTGATTCACCCCCCCTAGTGTATATTCTTCCAATAATTTGTATCATAATAATTCCTTTGGGTGAGGCCTAATAGCTTAAAGGAGATCCTAAGAATCACAAGCTTCAAGTATGATGATGACAATGTTTATCATGGTTGCAATGATGGTCTACCAAAGAATGATGGTACTGGTAGAGTTGAATAATAATAAGAAGGATGATAATATGAGGCATGATCAACACTTAAACCAAGGTGAGTTATGTGTTACTATAGGAAATAAGTCAAATTTGAAATAATGTCAAAAGTGTTATTTTTTATCTCAAAAGGATTATGTTGAATCCAAGTCAAAGGTCAAACCTAAGTTGATATTCAAAAGGACATTAAAGACATGTTGATATAAAGGCACAGGTCAAGGCATCAAGGTATATTGTAAAACCTTGTTCTAGGCCTTATAATAAGGTATGTACAAATAGCAAACAAAGCCACATTCATGTTTGTGTCTAAAAATATCATGGAGATAAGGTGAGTCAATCATGTTCTAAGAGTATGTGTGTATGCTAAGAAGATATGTAGTAGTCATGAAAACAATTAGTTGTAAGTTTGATCTATTTTGAGATTTGGAATTGGTTTCAAGAGCTTGTCAAAGGTGGTTAACTATGCAAAATGTGAGTTTCCTATATACATAGTGAGATTAGGTTGTATTTTCTAAGCACTCTTATGAACATATCAAGAATAATAACAAAGTTGAGCTTGTTTTATGTTCACTTTATTCAATTTAGTATTTGAAAATTCTGAAGATGCATCTGAGTGTATAAAGACCCAAGAAGATGTTTGTACCTTATGGGCATGATAAATGGTGGACAAGGGTGTTTGAATCATATGACATGTATTTAGGGTTTCATGACTTCATAACCTAGAATAGATTTCATGAAATGAATAAAATTGTAAATACTAGTGAAGTTCAATGAACATCATATGGAATGTCTTGAAATGAACAATGTGGAGTTGAGTGATCTTGGTGAATGTCAAAGTGACATTAGGTTAATGTAATGCATGTGGACATTGTATGAGGTCCTTGACAAAGTGTATGAAGTACAAGACTAATCATAGTACTCTTACATAGAGATATAATATACCATAACAGTCTTGATAAAGTTTGATGATTATTTGGCAAAGGTCTACCACAGAGATTGAGGTCTCTTAGACCTAACTGGTAGTTTGCTACGTGGAAGTTATTTTGAGCTAGTTTGAGCCGTGATGGCTTGTGAAACATAAAGGGGATAGATTGTTGCATGAAGAATCTTTTGATATGACATATGGACAATGAATATGTTTGTGTATAGATGACTAAGATTGTTCTTTGGAATAATTCTATTATTTGTAGACAGGCCTAATGTGTGTATGTCTCTATAGGATCTAATTGAAGATGGTTCCAAGAAGATGCTTTGTCAAAAAGGAATTTCCTTCTTTAGGTGTTACTAGATAACAATCAATAAGAGTGATGTTCATGTGTATGAAGGCCTATTATGGTTTGGGAAAACTCGAAAGGAGAACATGGTCTTATGGGGAAATTTGTAGCTCTATGATTAAAAAGTTTTCTACTTTAGTAGATATGATCCTAAGGTGAGGTGAGCTTCTGTTTGGATTGATCAAAGGAAGAATAATATTATTTGAAGAGAAAAGGTGTGTTTTCAATTTCTCCAATTCGAAGGATTAGTAGTATTGTTATAAATAACCCTTTGTTATTAATGTCAAAGGGGGAGAAAGACTTGATTGGGAGAAATACCAGTTTGCGGGAGATCCAGCTTGTAGAGATGAGAACGATCTACTTTTTTAGAGTGTTTGCCATCAATGACAAATGGGGAGATTATTAAGGTATGTTATAGTTTTTATTTTTAAGGCATTAATGTTATCATTTATGTCAAAGGTTTTTGAGTATCATTGATTTCCCAGAAACGTTCTTATGATTTTGTATTGTGAGTGTTCATGATGACATTGAGCATGGTTTAGTAGTATTTGAGTTTTGTATGAGGTATTGGCACATTGTTGTGGTGTAACAAGCTCATGAGCCTATTTATAGTAGTGTTTTATTATATAATATTGATTAAATAATTTTCTTGTTTTATATCATTGAGAGATATCTTGTTTGAATTCAAATATTTGAGTATTAGGTGTCTTGAGAAGCCTAGTCCAACCCTATGAGAAGGTGTATACATGAAGCATAATGAAGCTTGGTGAATTTTAAAAATCACTGGTATAGCATGTGAGAAGATTTTGGACACTATGTTAACATGTTTATAATTTATATAATATTTTAGAGGAGGTTTCTAGGTCAATTCTTGGCTTAGTCTTTGCATGAAGAGACCTAGTGAGAAGCCACGGGCTTGGTTAAATGATGAGGTGAGCATTATAAGGATTATAAGAATAATTATGGTAGTGTGTAATCATGGTATAGAGTTTTATGTAATATTTATGATGTTTTTAGAGAAATGCAATAGGTTTCAAGTTATGTTCAAGGTCTAAGTGTGATTCACAGTTTAAGCCCTAATGTGCAAAGAGACCTAGTGTGGTCTAATGAGGGGTCGAATTAAGTTTCCAAGGTGTTATAGCTCATGTGAGATTTAATAGAGGTTTAAAAGGTTTTTTAAATGGTTTTCATGAACTTTCAAGTCTTTATTTGAATAAAAAGCATAAAAAGTGGATTTGAGGTCTCTAAAGTATGCGGAGTAAAGGTTTCCAAGCCCAAGAGACACTTATTGATGCTTGTTGGCATGTGTGACTATTGCATGGGAATTTGAGATCTTAGGTAGAGATGTAAAATGGTCCTAAAATTTTTTTCAAATTATTAGGAGTTGTTTTTATGGATAGAGCTTTATGAACAAATGTTAAGAATGGAAACTGGTCTAAAACCCTACTAAAAGACTCATAGTGACCCAATATGGAAGATCTTGATGGAAATTGATTATAATGGATTGGATGACATATTTTGATGATTGGAACATGTATAATTATCTCTCAATTTTATCCATGTGGCATTGGTCTATTAGAAGAGTGAGTAGAAGTTATAGAAAACCCCTTGTTTCTTATATTTTTTATGTAGGAGGCAGGTTTCACCAAGTCAAAGCATGAAAATGATTGGGGAATGATGTATGAGACTTTTAGTTTGTGACCATGTAATTTTATAATCAGTTTTTAGAACTTAAATATTCTAAATTAGCCATGAAATGTGACTTATTACTAAAAATCCTAGTGAAGAAGACAATGAGAAAAAATAAGCAGAAGTGTGAATGAGAGTAGGGACATGTTTCTATGGATTAGGAATGGATCCATTTACATGGGGTTATTGTTAAAAACTTATAACATGTGTCCATATTTTTTAGATGTTTTGGAGGCCATTGAAAAAGTTCAAAATGTTGTTCACAAGATGACCTATCTAGTGAAGATGAGATAGTGAAGGTGTAAGGTTCAGAGATTTATCTATATATTTCATATTTGTCATTAGAACTCCATATATTTATGTTTAAAGATGTTATATATATGTCTAAGGATCATAATCATGCATCATTAATTCTTTATTATGCATGCACAGGTGTTGGAATGCATGTTCACCATGACTGGTTCTCAAGGTAGAATGGTAGTTCTCAGTATGCAAGATGGAGTGAAGAGTTTAAGACTTTATGATAGGAGTTAATATATCGAGTGCACATGTTGATGTTTTTTAGTATGTATATGACATATAAATGTTTTATATAAGGTTGAGATTCAAGTTAAGAAGTTGAAATATGGAATCCAAAATGGATTATTTGGCTATGTAAGGATCGTGAGAGAGAAGGTCAACATATTGGTCTATAAGATCAATGGTTGACTCTAGATCTTATGATCTATCTAATGAAATATGTTATAGAGGTCACATAAGAAATATTCATGTGCATAAGTACTTTTGTAAGTATATTTATAGGATTTTAAAATAACATTCATCATGATTGTGTTGTAAGGTTTGTTGGTATTTCTAAGTAGTCATCTAGCAGAGATGAGTTTGAAGTGATATGCACACATTGAAGAATCCAATACATGTGAAGTTGTTCTACAAGTCTTATAGATTAATTTTAATACATTTTTCTTCATGATAAATTCCTATGAAGGTGTGAAAATTCAAAGGTTCTTGATTGGGTTTTAAAGCCTATTTGTAGTTCTAAGTGAGCATATAAAAGTGATCAGTTTGAGGTCTTTTGCCCTATATGGTGTAGTCTAGTGTACATGATGATGACTATGATATCGTGGGTGTTCTATACATATGATTTTTTGATTTGGTTATTGTTTTTAACTTAATTTTAACCCTTGGAGAGGGTTCTTCATGCTCTCTCCCACTAAGCCACAAAATGGGAACAACCTTAGACTATGGGTATCTTGTAGTGAGGTTGAACCTCCAAAGAAGGATGAATTCCTCTTGATGGATCACCTAGACTAATGCTTATGTTTGGAAAAGGGTTAAAAAGGGGGTAAGGCTAATTAAGAGAGCTAAAAGGGTAAGGTACCAATGATTTTAGACACTTACAATTGCACAAAACACACTATTAGACACTTCAAAGCCTAAAAGTATCACTTCACTCACTCTTTGATGAGCTTTCACATAAGTATTTCATAAAAAAGCATTGACTAGCTATCAATCCAGCATGGGAGGGTATTTTTCAACTTCCAAACGAATCAATAAACTATATGTGGCATTTAGAATTACCTGTGAGACTTATAAAGCACTTCATGAAGGTGAGAAAACTCAGACAAAGGCAAAGGAATTCAAACATTCACTTAACCACATCAATGAATTCATAGAACACAATTTAATTTAACTTGTAAAATGGAGAAATTCAATATTTTATTGCATCAAATAGGTGTTACCGTATAATCTTGGCATAACCTAGGCATGCCAAAAGCATAAGAGTCCCTTTTATTTGGGGAGAAATAGGAGATATATAGGAAAAGGGGGAAAAATATAGGGGAGAAAGCATACATAAATCAACAAATGAGGTCCAACCACTTTTGATTAATTAGAATTAATCTTACTGTTTCTACCTCAAATTTACTTTTAAGACTATAAAGAAAGAAACTAGAAGAAAGTGAAGGACAAGGCTTGGAAGTACCTGGACTATAGATTGCGCACCGTAAATCCAGACGTTTGTGAGCACTCCTCTTTGGTTGTGGAGGAATGACACCTGCAAGAAAAAGGGAAACTTGGACAAGGGGATGTTAGACAGATAGGCAGTGGGTTGCCAAGCAAAAGCTTGTTCCCAGAAGTGTAAAAACTTCCTTAAGGGAGGTCAACCCACTGTTTTGATGAAATAAGTGACTGATAAAAGACAGAATGACAGAATACAGAAATGATAAAAAGATTAAAAATGAAAGAAGAAAACAAAATGATTACCTGAATGAAGGAGTAGGCTGAAGACAGTCGCCGAGGTCGGTAATGTTGCCGGCGTCGGTTATCTGACCTGCCATCGTCGGCTATTATGCCGACGTCGGTTGGGAAGTGACCGGCGTCGGTTGGGGTTGCGGCCTGTAGTCGGGCTTGAGCAGGGTCTGGTCTAAGTCTTGGTCTGTGCTCTGTCCGTGGATGGGTTGGACACTGATGGGACAAAGGGAGAGACACAGAGGACAACAGAAAACAGAGGATTAAACCAAAGAAAATAAAATAAAACCAGAACTAACTTACCTTTAGCCTGCTGAAAGAAGAAGATGGAGATGTTGCTGGAGCCAGGGAAGATTCTGCAAGAAGAGAATTCTGATGAAGAGCCTTTGCACCTGCTGCTGTTGTTGCACGAGGTTCAAAACGAAGACAAGATGAATGCCAAATGCCAAGAGAGTTCTGTTTGCGAGCTCAGGAGTCCAGGGGTTGCAACGGATACAGAACGGGGTCTTGAAGGCTGCCGACGTCGGCAGTCTCGCCGACGTCGGCCGCAGGATCGCCGACGTCGGCAGAGTCAGAATGGAGACAGAGACTAAAAATAGCCTCTGCCCATTCTTGCACGCCGCCGGGTGGGGGATTGTGGGAAGAACGGTTATGAGCATGCTAAAATGGACGCGGGAGGAATATAATGGGGGGATTTTGGACAATAAATGCTAAGGGGAAGGTGGAGGGATTCAAGGGAGGATCCAAGGAGGCAAGGGTAGGGTGGAAAAGGGGGCCTCAATTAATTAAAAGATGTTAATTTTTAATTAATAAGACCTAGGTAGGGTTAGGGACCAAGGAAGACTAGGAGGGAGAAAGGACCAAGGGGGAGAACCAAGGTGCAGACACGTTTGCGGTGTCTACATTTGCCCCTTTTTGTCTTGTTGGTTGTTCTAGACGAACTGCAAGACAAAAACAGGAGTTGGTTGCCCCAGAGAAAGGATGAGGTGTTCCCCCCTCAAAGCGATAGTCGAGAGAAGGGAACCGAAGATCGAGTGTCGATTTGACAAAGAAATGGATAGAAAAGAGTGAGTGAAAACGCTGCCATAGTCATGATTGCGCGTAGTCCACTTCACGAGAGGGTCAGGTCAAATTGTCGCATGGTCAAGGGTCAAGGAGTGCCAAAATTGAAGTAACCGGGCCCCAGCATTTAGTCGTCTGCTGATCGGGTCACTCAATCTAAGCGGAAGCTCCAAATGGTCGTCGTGTCCCAGGTATCCAGGGCTCAGGAAGTGCTCCCAGAAACACGAAAAAGGCCACAAGTAGTAGGGATCAACTGGCTCACGATCCTATACTTGTGAAGGGTCAAAAATAGTCTGCGAACAATTCTGCTAACCAGCCGTGGAATAGCATACACGTAAAAAACAACCAAGGCAACATTGTCTTGGAAGAAGGTCAAAGAAGAAGGAGATAGGCATGGTCGCCAATGGTCATTGGTCAAGAGGATGGATGGACGAAAGGATGCGGCCGAGCTAACCCCAGAAGACCCCATGTCAACTGAGTGCTGCCTACATAGCCCCGATGATAGGGCCTCAGGCCGATGTAGTTCTCCCTTAAAGGGAGGGAGGGTCAGAGGGATTGATTGGTCTTGGTCAAAGTCGAATGAGTGGTCGTGGACAAAGGTCTTGGTCAAAGGAAATGATTGGTCTTGGTCAAAGTTGACGAAGGGAAAGTTTGTCCATCAAAGAGACGAACAAACGGGGGTGGTCGAGCTAACCTCAGAGGATGTGTTATCTGAGTGCTGCCTACATAGCCCTGGTCATAGGGCCTCAGACCAATGTAGTTCGGACAAAGAGGGTCAAAATGGTCAATGATGAGATTGGTCATGTGTCGAAATGATGAGGCTAAGATGAGGATAAAAGGATGCTACAGATGGTGTATTCTGTAGAAGTGGTCGAGAGTCTTTCATCTCTAGCAAGTTTCCATAGTCGCGATGGATGTATGCTAAAAATGAATAAAAGGTCTATTTATGCTTCAGCAAGTATTGGTTTATGCTTAACATAAATTGGGTCTGGTCGATAGTTTCCACGTGTATTGGTGTCCATGGGAACTATGCGAAATGGACAAGGATGATGCCTGATGTCATGTTGAAAATGTCGATGATGGAGTGAAAAAGTGTTGAAGTTGGCTTGGTTTAAGGATGAGTCGACAAGAGACGTGGCCAAAGCGTGACCAAAGTGTAGAGAAAAGGTGAAAGGCAAATCGCTCTTTCATTGACAAGGACCAGAAAGGAAGCATAGATAGGGGTTATTAGAACAAAAAGCCCCGTTCATGCATTACGTCGTTGACCAGTGTTGTGTCAGAACGGTAATCGAATCACTTTGACATTAAAGTGAGCTCGAAGTCCCTTGAGCGGGTGATAGGAGGAGGATAGGGTAACCCATTTTAAGAGCAGGAATAACCTTGCCCCTTTTTATAGGAGACCCTGAGACAACTACAAGCCAAGTCCATGACCCGTTTTTTTTTTTTTTTTTTTTTTTTTTTTTTTTGCGCAGGCTGATCGATGCGGGAAGCCTACATAGAGATGTCTTTTGATTTAGTGGTCATGTTGCGAAGCTGATCGATGCGAGAAGCTTCTAAGATAGGTTGCTGTTGGTAGCAAGATTTAATTATAGCCATCCTTCGAGGGAGTGGTCTATATCTTTGCTTTATATAATGTTTGATAAGTTGGCCTAGCTGTCCTTCAAGGGATCAGTCTAGTAATACAGCAATGATAGTACAGCTGTCCTTCGAGGGATCAGTCTGTCTTTTTGGATTGACTTGACTTGATTTAGTGATCATGGATATGTTTTGACATCTTGATTTGGATTTATTGATAGGAATGAGAGTTACGGACAAGACTGTAGAAGCTCAAGGACGCCCCTTTTTATTAGGACAAAGCATCACTGCATCCTAAAAGGGTTGTAGAGGACTTGTTAAAGGGGAATAGGGTCGAAAGGAATAAGGAGCCAGAGGACGAGGATTGCTCAAGGGACGAGCTCAAGTTATGTGTCAAGTGGACAAGTACTCGACTAACAGAAGAATGGTCGAAGATGCAACGCATTAAGAGGCTCAGGTTCTGGCCATCTGTCGAGGGAAGACAGACGATAAGTCCCTGATCCATACTTGTGCGTGATGATAAAGGGTCCAAGCCAATTGGGGGTGAATTTGCCTCGTTTACTTCGCTCCATATTGGTCACGTGTTGATTCTCTTTAAGGACGAGGTCTCCGATATTGAAATCTCGTTCTCGCAGATTTTTGTCGTAGGCCCGCTTTATGCGACTTTGGTAGACATGGAGATGATTGAGGGCAGCAAGGCGGCGCTCGTCAAGTAACTCAAGTTGAGCTAAGCAATCTTGACGAAAGTCGTCGTTGGAGAGAATGTCATGCAGAGAGATGCGGAGAGACGGGATCTGTACTTCGAGAGGTAAGACAGCCTCTGTTTCGTACACAAGAGAAAAGGGAGTAGCACCCGTAGAGGTTCGGATGCTAGTGCGGTAGGCCCACAAAGCGAAGGGGATATGAACGTGCCAATCCCTTCCTGTATTGTCGACCACCTTCATGAGAATTTTGGTCAGAATTTTGTTGGAAGCCTCGACCTGCCCATTTGCTTGTGGGTAGTAAGGCGAAGAAAAGCTGAGTTTGATGCCAAATGAGTCGCATAGTTTTTGGACAGTCTTGTTTTTGAAGGACTTGCCGTTGTCGGTGATGATTTTGTGAGGGACACCGAAGCGACAGATGATGTGGCTACTGATGAAGTCGGCAATTTTGTCGGCTTTTGTGGAGACAAGAGGAATGGCTTCCACCCACTTGGTGAAATACTCAGTGGCAGTGATGATGGACTGATGACGAAGAGACGAGTGAGGGTTGATTTCACCGATGAGATCCAAGCCCCACTGAGAAAAAGGCCACAAATCCTGAGCGACTTGCAAGGCGTGGCTGGGAAGATGAAGCAGGTTAGAGTGCTGCTGACACTTGATGCAACGCCGAACATAATCGCTACAGTCTTGATGAAGGGTGGGCCAATAATAACCCAGGCGAAGGAGGCGCTTGGCAACCGAGTTTCCACTGAAGTGTCCGCCACAAATCCCGTCGTGGACTTGTTTTATGGCATGAGAGGCTTCAGCAGAAGTTAGACAGCGAAGGAGGAGGCCGTCAAAGCCTCGCTTATAGAGAAGACCCCCTAGCATGGTATAGCGAGCTGTGCGTTTGATGAAAGCTCACCGCGCATTGCTAGAGAGGTTGGGAGGAGTGACAGAAAGAGACAAGTAGTCCACAAGTTACTTATACCAGTCATCTCGTGGGCTAGAATTGATAGTGTTGATATGGTCGATGTGAGGAGAGATGTATGAAGGCAAAGGTACGCGATGCACTATGACAAAAAGACGAGATGATGATGATGAAGACGGGATATGCGAAGCAAGAGAGGCCATGGTGTCGGCAAACTTGTTCGTAGAGCGTGGAACAGTCTGCAAGAGGTAATGGTCGAAAGATGCCAAAAGAGTGTCAGCACGATTCTTATACCTCTGTAAAACTTCATTTTTACAGAGATATGAACCGTTAACCTGATTGACGACGAGCTGCGAGTCGCCGAAGATGTTGATAGACTTGATGTGGAGGGAAAGGGCAGTTTGAAGTCCCAAAATTAAGGCCTCGTATTCGGCCATATTATTGGTACAATCAAAGTCAAGCTTAAAAGATAGAGGCATGGGTTCCCCTTCGAGTGGGAGAAGGATGACCCCCGCACCCCCGCCGAGTTGACATTTGGAGCCGTCAAAGAACATGGTCATTTGATAGACGGTGTCATCGGTGGAAAGTGTGGCGATAGACTCGTCAGGGAACTCAAATTGTGAAGGTTGATTGTCGGGAAGAAGGGCATTCGCCAGTTGATCAGCGATGGTTTGCCCCTTGATAGATTTCTGCTGGATGAATTCGAGGTCAAACTCAGCAAGCAACATAAGCCATCGAGCCATACGTTGATTTTGATATGGCTTGGAGTGCATGTATTTGAGCGGGTCGGTGTGAGTGATGACAAATGTCTTGTGGTTGAGAAGATAGTGACGGAGCTTGGTGGCAGAAAAGACTAATGCCAAACAGAGTTTCTCGGTATGAGTATACCGAGTTTCATAGTCGACCAGTGTTCGGCTGATGTAGTAAACCGCCTGCTCACGATGATGCTCGTCTCGATGCGTGATCATGGCACCTAACGAATGGTTGGTGGCGGAGATATAAAGGTAGAAGGGTTGGTCGTCTTTAGGTGGAATGAGGACTGGTGGAGAGACCAGATAGCTTTTGAGGGCTTCAAAGGCCTCTTGACAGTCCTCATCCCACTTAAAGGAGACGTCCTTTTTAAGGAGATGATGAAAAGGTTGGCAGCGGTCTGAGAGCTGCGAGATGAAACGACGAATGGACTGGAGCTTCCCTTGGAGACTGCGAAGCTGCTTGAGATTGGTCAGGGGTGGCATTTCGAGGATAGCGCGAATTTTAGCGGGATCTATCTCGATACCACGGAAGGAAACGATGAAGCCGAGGAGCTTGCCTGAGAGGACCCCAAAGACACACTTCTTGGGGTTAAGGCGGACGTTGTATTGAAGAAGATGAGAGAAGATGATTGTGAGAATGGTCAAGTGGTCGCGGCGGAGCTTGGACTTGCCGAGAAGGTCATCCACATAGTCCTCCATGATTTTGTGGAGGAGATCGTGGAAAATGTAGGTCATGGCGCGCTGATAAGTGGCACCAACATTTTTCAGGCCGAAAGGCATGACTCGATAGCAGAAAGTCCCCCATGGGGTGATAAAGGTAGTCTTGTGCTGGTCTTCCGGTGCGATCAGGATTTGATTATATCCTGAAAATCCGTCCATGAGAGAGAGCATCTCATGGCCGGCCGTGAGATCAACAAGTTGGTCAATGTTAGGAAGAGGAAAATCGTCTTTGGGACAGGCTAGGTTAAGGTCGCGATAGTCCGTGCAGATCCGAATCCCCCCAGTTGCTTTAGTAACTGGGACGATGTTAGAGACCCACTGCGGATAATCGATGGGTCGGATGAAGGAGGCAGAGAGAAGGCGCTGAAGCTCCTCTTTGACGAGGAGCACAACGCGAGGATGCATCTTTCGAAGCTTTTGCCTAACAGGCTTAGCCTCTGGTTTGGTGACAATGTTGTGGGTAGCGATGGTGGGGTCGATGCCAGGCATGTCGCTGTAAGTCCAGGCGAAGGCCTTGCTATGGTCGGAAAGGAATTGGGCATAGTCAAGCTGCTCCTGAGCGTCTAGAGATTGGCCAATCTTTAAGACGTGAGGAACATCAGAAGAAGAAGGGAGGTTGATGTCAATGGTGGATTCATTTAACATAACCTGGGTCTTAGAAGGGAGGAAACGCTGGACGAAAGAGTCATCGGCACCCATGTAGGAAAGGATGGCGTCATCGTCAACGCAGTGGACAGTGTGAATGGTTGCCGACTCATCCTCTACCATGCTAGGAAAGATGGGAGGGAGAGACCTGGGCACCCCATTGAGCTGATAAGTCAGGGGTTCCAGGCAGATGGTGTTTATGGAAAAAAAAAACTAGGAGGGATGGAAACCACCGACTCCGTAGGTGACGAAGGAGGAATGGGCGAGTCTGGAAGAGATTGGTCAGTGGTTGGTTCGGGACAAAAGTCGGAAGGAGCCTGAGTGGGGTCATGATATCCCAGGCCATAGTGTTTCTTGGCATCGTGATCACTGAGCGGCTCGATGGGCTCATGGGAGCCCTGCTCATAACGTCCGAAACCAAAACCCTTCCATGCACACCTGTGAAGGTAAGTGTGTGCAAAGGCAGGGTTACCAAGAAACGAGAAATCGGATGTGAAAGGTTGGGGTGAAGAGAGGGAAGCGCCGTAGGTAGGAGCTTGATTAAGCCCCCCATGGACAAAGTTGGTTTGGAAGTGAGGAGGACCATAAGGTACGACCATCCCGATCCGATGGTCGTAATTGGGACTGAGGTGAAGGCGTCCATACTCTTGCGGAGTTTGGAGCATGTCAAGGGTCAGCAAGCGATATTCCCCAAGTGATAATCGTTGGAAGACGTCTTCCATGGGGTCTTTGGTTGGCGCTTGAAGAGGAGAAGTGAGGGCAACCGCCGATTGCGAACTGGTTGAAGCTTCCGCGGATGGAGGCAGTGCCGGAGTGGACGGCTTGATGGGAATGAGGACATCGTTGGGACGGTAAGTCGTGTTGCAAGTCTTGAAGGGTGAAGGGTCAGCGGGAATGGTGTGGACTTGCCCGTCATGTTCAAACTTCACACAACGATGCAGGGTGGAAGGAATACAGGCCATGGCATGGATCCATGGTCGGCCCAGCAGGATGTTGTATTGAAACTCTCCTTCGATGATGTAGAAGAGCTCCGGGACCATGCGTGGACCGATGCGAATGTGGAGGACGACTGTGCCAATGGTCATGGCGGTGGTGTCATTGAAAGAACGTAAGATAGCGTCAGTTTTGGAGACGCAATTCTTGGGAAGAGATAGCTGATCAAAGGCGTGGGTAGAGATTATGTTGATGCTAGCGCCGCCATCGATCATAACGCATTTAATGCGTGTCCGATCAACATAGGCAGTGATGAAGAGGGCGGCGTCCTGATCTTCCGTGTTGGATGTGGGAATCTCAGAATCGCTGAATGTGATGGAATTGATAGGAGATAAAGAATGGACAAGGGCAGCAAGCGGCTGGGGGTCTTCGGGTTGGACCTCTGCTGCTTGCAAGGCTTGGATGAGGGCTTGACGGTGTTGGGGCGAGGTTTGGATAAGGTCATAGAGAGACATCTTCACCGGTGTCTGATGAAGCTGCTTCAGCATGGAGTCTTGAATCGGCCCAGAAGATGAAGATGAAGAAGGTTGGGACGCGCCAAGGATAGAGATTTTGGGCTTGGGCGCAAGAGGTGGTTTGACAAAGGGATAGGTCCAAGGAATGGCAGCTTTTGCTTTGGC
This sequence comes from Torreya grandis, assembly GCA_037957365.1. Lineage (NCBI taxonomy): Eukaryota > Viridiplantae > Streptophyta > Pinopsida > Cupressales > Taxaceae > Torreya > Torreya grandis. The sequence goes on along the minus strand of JARHVA010002840.1, from coordinate 725,992 downwards.
CTTATCCTGCTGCGACCTAGTGGTTATACGGATGGCATTGATTTCGAAAATGGGAGGCGAAGAAGGGGTCATGTTTTGCTGGTGAGATGTTGACGTGTTTGGACAGGAAGGAGTCGGGGTCTGGTCAAGAGTGTCCTCAAGGAGAAGAGTGTCCTTCTCCATATGGCGGCGGATGACAGCCTTGAGGGCACAGCAAGTCTCGGTGTCGTGTCCTGGCGTACGATGATATAAGCAAATTTTCATATCGTCGAACCAGGAGGGCTCGGACCCGAGAGGTTGGAAAGGCTTGATGGGCGGAAGAGTTATGTCAGAAGTCTGGAGAAGTCGGCGTAATATCACCGAATATGAGCCCACTAAAGGGTCCATGTTAGTTGATATACGCGAGGTCGGTGACTTTTGCTTGGGTGAGGCTGGAAGAGGTTTCCGTACCACCTTATGGGTTGATGGTGCGGGGACAGATGGAGGTGACTCTGGTCTGCAGATTGAGAAAGGCTTTTTGAGAGAGGGACGGCTGGAGGTAGGCGGAGGAAGCAAAGGAGGTAACGAGTTTCGGTTGGAGGCCGGAGTGGGAAGAATGCTGGCCAAGGTCGAAGGATGGGGGCCCAGAATGGATGGCAATGGTGACGGGGAAGAAGGCGTTCGCTTAGGAGGTCTGGCAGTCTTCTTTGTCTTGGTTGGAAGACTGTTGCTGGTCGAGGTCTGGTCTAGATCCACCTTCACTTGCGGGTGAGTGAGGGCGGAGATAGGACGAACGCCAAGTGATTTGATGGGTTTGGACGAGATAGATGCATGTTTTGATTGGTTTGGTTGAGGTCTGCGTGTCTGGTCTTTGTCGCGAGTTTGAAGAGATTCTGCCTGGGGAGGATTGGCAGCATGTGATGAGAGGGCGTGGGTATGTTGAAGGGCTTTGAGACGTTCCCACAGCACCTGAGGCGTCACTTTCCTTGAAGGGAGAAGCTGGATCTTCTCCACTAACCGGGAAAATGGCTGAGAAGATGATGTTGAGGGTTGCAGGGTTGAGGACGAGATGGGTGTAGTATTGAATGGCGAAGTTATGATGGATTTAGACGAAGACGGAGGGGAGACAGGATCTTCTCTGGGTGGAGAAGAATCCGAAAAGTGAGGCTCCTCTAGCGGGTAAAGGGCGGGGATGATGGTGCCCTCTACTTGCGGCTGAGGAGTAGGAAGGGTTTGGTCCTCCACAGGTAGTAGAAAGGAGGATGGCGAGACTGGTGGGACTGGTAGAGTCGAGGCATCCTCCAGGATGAGAGAGGTCGGTGGAGAACTAGCCGGAGAAAGAGGTTCGTCCACATGTGATGGACTGATTGATGGACTAGCCTCTTGAGATGGATTGGGGACGAAAGGAGAGACCGCATTGACGGTTCGAATGTTGTGTTCATGGTTATCGTCAATTAAGGTCTGGACGTTGTTTTGGGTCGGCGGATGATTGGGAAAAGGTTGCTTGAAGATGTCAATAGCCTGATTAGGGGGCGCATTTGGATTGTCTAAGATAAGGTCCCCCTTTTCAAGCATATCTTGGATTATGTTTTTAAATGTTTTGCAGTTCTCCGTGTCATGTCCCTTAACACGGTGGAAGCTGCAGAAGTCATGCTCCCTATACCACGCAGGGATGGCGTGAGAGGGATCGAATTGTGGAAGAGGACGAGCCTGAGGGAGATTGAGGGCCCCCTGCTTAACAAGCTTTCCCAGCACAGATGCGTATGATTCTTCGATAGGAGTATATCGTCGTTGCACGTATCTTTGCTGGAACTGGCGGGTGGCGCTCTGAGATGTTGATGGCTCAGGCTGATTAGATGAGGACGAGGAAGATGAAGGCCTAACGACTACAGCGTTAGCTGAAGCCTTGGGCTTAGAATTGGATGACGATGGCTTGGCTGAAGAGGAGTCATTGGTTTTAGAGCTGGGATTCTTGCTTCGCAACTTGACTTTATTCTCCTCGATGGCACGCAACTCAAGTTTGCGAGCCATCGTGAAGGCTTCGTCAAAAGTGCGGAAGGTTTGAACCCTCAGGGTGGAAGAGATATGTCTGGCGCAAGCTTGGGAGAAGAGTTCGATAAGCTCGGCCTGGGGTAAAGAGAAGGAGAGCTGGTTGATAAGGCCTCTCCATCGAGCTACAAAGTCGGCTATGGACTCGTCCTCGAATTGTCTGATAGAATAGAGGTCCGTGATGGAGACCTTCTTAGTGATGTTAATGGAAAAATGATCGAGGAAGAGCTGGGCCAATTGCGTGAATGAGAAGACAGAATGGCTAGGAAGGGAGCTGTATAAGTCAAGTGCAGCGCCCGAGAGAGACATAGGGAACGTGCGTAAGAGTAACGCATCGTCATGGCCGATGAGGTAGCAGGCATGTTTGAATGCCCGCAAGTGTTGCTGGGGATCTTCCTTGCTTTGGAAGCGAGAAAACTTCGGAAGCTCCCATTGGCTAGGGTATGGTCTGATTGGGATAGAAGGATGGATGGGCTCGTTGCAGATTTGCTCATATGAAAGAGTGTTGCGCGAGCCAGAAACAGAGGTCTCAAGACTGGTCATCTTGTCCATCAGCATTTTAATGATGTCTGCCGACGGATTGACGGGTGGCGCGCCCCCTAAGTTGTAGGGCGCTTGGAAGAGGTTAGGGGATGCATACGATGTAGTCGGTTGTCCTTGTGAAGGGGCAACATAGAGATAACTAGTCGTAGAGGAAGAGGCTAGAGGTGGTTGAGTGGAAGGCATAGGTAAGCCCGATGTTGCCACGAGAGGTGGGATAGTGGTAACAGGGGCCAAGGGGTAGGAAGCCACCCTGGTGTTGATAGGGGCCAGGGCAGGCGGGATAGAAACGACAAGGTTTTGGAAAGGAGTGGATAACGATTGAGCGGGTTGAGGTTGACAAGGGGCTGGAACCCCGATGGAAGTGGGCCCAATGATAGAAGGGGAGGCCACACCTGTAGGATTGGTCAAAGTCTGAGTCTGGTCGGTGGTCGAAGCGACGGGTCGAGTGTCTGAAGGTTGAACTACGGGTGTTGTCGATACAACCGTAGTCGCGGCAAGAGAGGTTGGCATTCCATAGATTGGATTGCCCAAGGAGTCTCGCGTTCGGCTATGCGCGAGATAATGTTGCAAAGCCTTGACATTGAGGTCCAAGAATCGCTCGAAGTCTTGGTCCCCTTCTTGGACAATGGGAGTCTGCGGCGGGGTCGGACGGACAGGAGTTCTTTCGGTCTCCGAGTTGAACTCCATTGTAGGCTTGGTCACGGATGGGGTGGACGGAAGCGGTTGATGGCAGACGTGGTCGACAAGAGCCTTGGCTTGGCTACGAGTGAAAACCATGCAAGACAAAGAAGGTTTGGGTCTCAGGAACTGTGTTGCTCAGTTTCAGAAGACCAGGATGAAGTCTTGACAGAGAAAGGACAGGTTTCAGGTTGCTGGTTTTGGAAAAAAAAGGACAGTGACAGAGACCGACGTCGGTTTAAAAACCGATGTCGGTAGTAAAATGAGGCCGATGTCGGTCAGATAACCGATGCCGGTAACAGATGAAGCCGACGTCGGTATCAGAACCGATGCCGGTGACAGGGAACGCCGACGTCGGTGGAAGAACCGATGTCGGTCACTGTGTTTTCCAGAGAGCCGAAAGGTTCTTGGAAAAACAAAGAAGAAAGCGTCCTCACACACTCAAACAAACAGATGAGAAGAGGAAAACAGAGAAAGACAGACAAGCCTGAGCGATAAATCCTAGGAATTAACCTTAGAAGCTGTGGCTTATGCCTTAGATGAATGTTTGGGGAGATTGGCTGAAAAAAAGGGTCCTAGAAGAAGGCAGTCTAAAGATAGTTTCAGGTGTTGTTTTAGGTGCTCAAAGATCTGTGTTAGGGTCTGGTACGTGGCCTGGTGCTAAGGAGCAAGCTCCCCTCACTTCACGATTCCATTGGTTAGCTGGTCTCGCTTAGCCAAGATATACCTCGCCTAGAGTTTAGACTCCGCCAGAGAACGGAGTGGGCTTCCCCCTTGGTGATGAAATCCAAGTGGGGTCACCGGGACGGGTAAGGTATCCGCTGGGGGATGAATTCCCAGTCGGGCCTTGTCTCAGGTATGTTATATGTTTGTTTTGTGCATGTGAGTCGGTAGTGTAACATCAAGTGTCTAGATTTATTCAATATGCGTTTAAGTTACTAGATGTGGACTACGAAGATGCAAGCACAAGCAGAGATGAATGCAAAGTGTTTTAATGCCCAAAGTCGAAATGTGATATTGTTATGAAGACAATGTTTTGAGAAAGGGTCAAGAATATGACGTTTAGACTAGTCTAGTATGCAAAGAAGAAAGGTTCGTTTTAGTCCTTGCTTATAGTGTCACTGAGAAGAAAAGAAGGAGGAGAAAAGGTAAGAACCTAATGCTCCTAAATGAATAGAAGAGAAAAGGAACCCAGGAGGAACCTAGGGTCCCACCGGGCGTGCCAGAGATGTTTCTACCTCAAATTTACTTTTAAGACTATAAAGAAAGAAACTAGAAGAAAGTGAAGGACAAGGCTTGGAAGTACCTGGACTATAGATTGCGCACCGTAAATCCAGACGTTTGTGAGCACTCCTCTTTGGCTGTGGAGGAATGACACCTGCAAGAAAAAGGGAAACTTGGACAAGGGGATGTTAGACAAATAGGCAGTGGGTTGCCAAGCAAAAGCTTGTTCCCAGAAGTGTAAAAACTTCCTTAAGGGAGGTCAACCCACTGTTTTGATGAAATAAGTGACTGATAAAAGACAGAATGACAGAATACAGAAATGATAAAAAGATTAAAAATGAAAGAAGAAAACAAAATGATTACCTGAATGAAGGAGTAGGCTGAAGACAGTCGCCGAGGTCGGTAATGTTGCCGGCGTCGGTTATCTGACCTGCCGTCGTCGGCTATTATGCCGACGTCGGTTGGGAAGTGACCAGCGTCGGTTGGGGTTGCGGCCTGTAGTCGGGCTTGAGCAGGGTCTGGTCTGAGTCTTGGTCTGTGCTCTGTCCGTGGACGGGTTGGACACTGATGGGACAAAGGGAGAGACACAGAGGACAACAGAAAACAGAGGATTAAACCAAAGAAAATAAAATAAAACCAGAACTAACTTACCTTTAGCCTGCTGAAAGAAGAAGATGGAGATGTTGCTGGAGCCAGGGAAGATTCTGCAAGAAGAGAATTCTGATGAAGAGCCTTTGCACCTGCTGCTGTTGTTGCACGAGGTTCAAAACGAAGACAAGATGAATGCCAAACGCCAAGAGAGTTCTGTTTGCGAGCTCAGGAGTCCAGGGGTTGCAACGGATACAGAACGGGGTCTTGAAGGCTGCCGACGTCGGCAGTCTCGCCGACGTCGGCCGCAGGATCGCCGACGTCGGCAGAGTCAGAATGGAGACAGAGACTAAAAATAGCCTCTGCCCATTCTTGCACGCCGTCGGGTGGGGGATTGTGGGAAGAACGGTTATGAGCATGCTAAAATGGACGCGGGAGGAATATAATGGGGGGATTTTGGACAATAAATGCTAAGGGGAAGGTGGAGGGATTCAAGGGAGGATCCAAGGAGGCAAGGGTAGGGTGGAAAAGGGGGCCTCAATTAATTAAAAGATGTTAATTTTTAATTAATAAGACCTAGGTAGGGTTAGGGACCAAGGAAGACTAGGAGGGAGAAAGGACCAAGGGGGAGAACCAAGGTGCAGACACGTTTGCGGTGTCTACACTTACCTCTGCAAATTAACCTTAATTATCTCCAAATAGCTTTCAAGCCTTTTGATTGGCTCTAAAACACACTAGAAGACAAGAACTTGCTAAGGATGATGAGTCATGATCCAATTAAAAAATGGAGAAAATTACCCAAAGACCCTGAAAATGTATTAAATGTTTTGCCTACACTCCCCAACTACCAAATTATTACATCTTTTTAATGAGCTTGGAGCACCATACTTCATATTGATGTGTTTTTTACATTATTAGATAGCCACTTGACACATTCACTGGTGTCCCTTCTGACATTCATTTCATAGTCACAACTACCATTACTCCAAACCCTAAACATAGGTCCATTATACATGAAAACCAATCCCCCTAGTGGTTTTCATATAGCTATAATTTGATAAAGATCAATAGGCTATTGAGCTTTAATGGTAAACATGATTGAGCCATAAATTCAAAACTCAAGATAGACTCCATAACCTAACTAAGCAGACTTTTGCATAGACCTAAGAATTAATGGTGGTATAAAAAATTTTAGGGTTTGCTCTGGTAACCCAAATTTCATTTGATCTTGTATCCATACATGCAAACTCAATTGGTAAAATCCTTTGATCTGATGTGTCTACCTATGTGTCATTCCCTCACCATACTACTATTTATTTGAAATATATGACCACGATAAATTTGGACACATGTCCTCACCTCATGAACTCTAGGAACTAGATCAAATTTGCTCTGTCAATCTTTTTAGGAGTGCCCTATCTTTGACCTTCATTGTTGTCATTAATCTGTGATCTACTTTCTAGATTGTGCCACTTGGTAGCCCCACATTGATATTTATCTTAGATTTTGAAAATGTGACACTTTATAGTCTCACATGCCTTCTATGGACCCTATTGTCAATTTGCATATAGTTCACATGCTTATGCCACATGGTGACCTTGTGTGCAATCTAGGCTTATTGACTTATTGACCTTACGTGCACCGTTGAATTTCTCTGCATAGTTGAATGCATGACATTGATCTTCTTTCTACATTATCAAATATTGTCATTGATCCACTAAGTCACTATGATAATGACACTTGTCATCAATGTGTTCAATCTTAGAATCCACTAACCTTTTGACCTTGAACTCACTATTAGATCTACTTTTGCATGATTAAACACATGTCATTGATCTATCCTAACTTATTGACTCGAATGAGCACCTGTGTACCAGTGATCTTTGATGTTGGATTTCGAGATCATGCTACTTTTTGAATTTTCATTCAACTTGAAGATCGTTAAGGATTTTTGAATCAAAATAGCTATTTATTGTGGCTTTAACTTGACATCCCCAAACACGTCCTACACTACTAGATCATTTTTTGAGGCTTATATCTTGAGATAGAAAACTCATTAGGACATCAAATTTTTAAAGGATATTCATGGCATGAAATACATCATGTTTATGTAATTCTTCAGCTTTGGTCAACCTCCTAAGTATATTTATCAAATGCTCAACCAAACTAACCTATTCATTCTGTCAAGACATGCCATGATGGTCTAGTTCCTTTATATAACCAAATTCACACTTTAAACTTGCTTAAAGTGTTTCAAAAGCTTGAAAGTGACAAGTGAAAGGATCATGAGGTTTGTATTCTCCTTTCATCATTGGATCACTCCTCAACTAGAACTCTACTCAACTTCTCACCCCACATCTAGGCAAAGTTTCTTATGTGGGCCAACTTTGGCCAACATTTCTAGTGACTCAAGTGGGAAGCATGCATGTTATGCTTGAGAAATAGATTAAGGATTTTATAGCTGAGGTTATAGGGCTGCCTACGGATGGACTTAAATTCTCCAAGCAGACAAGCATTTCGAATGAGGCCTGTTGTAAGTTCCCCAAAATGGATGAGGAAGAGCAGAAGCTGGTCAAGAACGGGGATTTCTATGAATTGGATCAGATTAAAGGGATATGGAGGGATGTCTTAAGCTACATAAGGGAGTACTTCATCCTGGATGGAAGAAGTAAGCGAGTGCACAAATTCCACTTTGTCTTCCTTAACCATTTCAGGCACAAGGTAAGTTTGTCTTTTCCCTTTTATCTTCGCTTCTCCTTGGTCCAAAGTTTATATGCTCATAGGAAAAAGGAAACGCGCCCTATCCTACATGAAGGCCTTATTCTGCTAATCGAAGGCTATTACAAGAATAATGCAATGGTAAAGCACCCCAAACAGGGGGAAAACAAGGAGTCAGGGAACAGAAAGAGTGAAAGTGTAAATGGGAAAGGCAAAATCAAGCTCCCTAGTGCTATAAAGTAGAATGTAGAAGAAGATACGGAACGGGAGAGAATTGATAAACCCAGGGAGGAAAACTTGGAGGAAGAAGAAGGAACTGAAAGCTGGGATACAAACTCTAATGAGGATGAAGAATGTCCTGAGAAGAATGAAAAAGATGATGTCAACACAGAGGAGGATTCTGCAAATAGAACTGAAGATACGGAGGAAAATCAGAAAGTGTCAGAGGATGAACTTGTCCAGGATGGCCCTGTTGAGGACCCAGCTTTAAAGAACGAAAAGGAAACTACAGGTCAGGATGATAATCAAGATATGGATATGGAAATTCAAACTGGAATTAAAGAGCGGGAACAAAAGGGTCGAGAGGATATCTTTGAAGAAGCCAAGAACAGTCCCAATAAAAATTTTGAGGAATGGAGAGGGAAAAAACAGAATGATGAAACACACACACCAATGACTTGGGTTAATTTCAAAGCAGAGGCATCTTCCCAATTTGATTCTTGGACGTGTAGGGAGATTATGGATCTCAAAAGGAAAGTGGAAACTATGGAAGATACCATGAAAGCTGTATGGAACAAAATTAACAATATGGAAAATCAGATAAGAGAGATCCCAGTCAAGCTCAAAGCCTATGAGAATAACCTCTGGGAACTTATTAAGGACAACAAAACGAAAATGGAGGAAGTTACGTCCAATATTTGTGTTGTTGCTGTCAATATTGGAAAAAGAGCCAATGAGGAGACCAAAGCTTTGGAGGGACCTAGCAAAAGGATGAGACAAAGTTCAAGAAAGAAGGTTACACAAAAAGGAGCCATGTTGGCGGCAACCACTACCCAGGATACTGTTATGAAAGGAAAAGAAACTATGAAAATGATATTGGAACTGGATGAATAATCTGGTTCCTCTTGTTGGTCATGAAACTGGTCCTGTTCTTTGTTTCTTTTTTGTAATCCTATGCCTTTGGTGTAACCAGATCTCTGTTAAATCTGGGTTTTGACTGGTAGTCTTTCTGGTGGTTTCAAGTCCATTTAAAACCTATTTTTGCTACTTCCTTGTTGTAGTTTTTATGCTTTGCCTGTGGTTTTGGATGATCTATCTTTCTTTCCTTGTACTAGGGTTTTGGGGCCCCTTCAAAACCTGCTTTTACCTTAATCTAAAACTTATTTGATCCATTGGGCATACAAAGTCATAAGTATTTCTTCCCCACTAATGTGAAACTGATAGAAGGCTACCCATTTTTGAAAACCTCTTTTGAAGCAACAAGGATAGAAAAGAAACAAAATAAACAATGTGCCCAAGGCACTTATAAAAGGGAAACAGACAACTAGAAAGAATGTACACTAGGAACTTAGAGGAAAATATAAAAATCCAATCTAATATATACAATGGCTACAAATTATAGGTATTATCCTCTTGGATAAAATGGGAAACTTCTAGCATCACTCACTTGTAATGGACAAGGGTGAAAAATACCTTGCTTTTGAGAGCTCATGATAGGTGAGCCAAGATGCCTGATTGTTGACTCTTTTGGCTTGATCCCTATAGGATGAAGTGGGATAAACATGTCTCTAATATATACATACTGGTCTAAGTCTTCAAATATAGATTCATGTTAGAATATAGGAGCACCTATAACCTTCTCACTTGATGGCTCTTTTCAGCATAAAGGTTAACTATCTAGGCTTAGGCAAAAAAGTTCTAATTCATTCCAAAAGTTAGCTTCCTCTCGGTCATGTGAGTTAATATCAACCTTGAAACCATCATTATTATGTTCACCTTGGAAGAAGCCACATGGAATATCACCAACCCATCTAAGGTTCAAAATGTCATATTCTTGTGGTTCATGATCTGACCATTCCCCTTCATTCTTGAAGACATTAGTATTGTCTTCATTAGATAATTAATCTTTAGACTGGTCAGCCTCCATAACCTGATTTACAAGTTCATTTTCATGATTTGAAGGAGGCATAGGCTAGTTTAAAACCTCTACCTGGTCCATGAAGACATGGTACAACTATTTTCATACTTCATTCTAATCATCCATTTTCTCTATTTATTTCTTATCTTCATCCTCAACCATACTAGATAGAATCTCCTGAAACAAATCAATTTTTTTTTTTTATCTTAGTTGTAACCTAAATACACATCTCTTCAATTATGAAGGCATCAATACTACCTTCAATGTCTAATTCATTAGCATCAAAGCACTGCCAAGAAGGCTGGTCCAAACTTGACTTTTCCTCCTTTGAATGAAGTGGGTTGCCTATCAAGATTTATTCTTCATATATACTTGTATTGTCCTTTTCAAGATCACCTATGAATATAATCTCCTATTTTATCTTTTTTAGAATAGGTTCTTTCTCCAAGATAGAGATGGTGGGGGGTTGAATAAATTCACCCTACTTGTATCTTAAGAGAGTATCCTTCCAACTAAGGACTTTGAAGGGTCTTTTAGGTCATTCTTTAGGAAAGGAAAAAGAGCCTTGAAACTATTTTAGAGAAATCTCATTGAGCTAAGTTATGTTTTCTTGATTAACTTCTTGAAAAACTAACTCTTCATCCTCCAAGACTGCTTCTTGGACTACCTCAACTAGTACTTCCTCCTTCTTTATAACCTCCTTGACTAATTTCTATGAAGGCAATGTGTAAGTCTTAGCCACGTTCTCCTCTTCCTAGATGAGTATAGGAGAGGGTGGTTTCACAAGAAGGGTATGACACACTCTGGGTCATTGGCATAGGAGAATATTCATGATGAAATGGCTTCATTTTCTTCAACTGAATGATGTTTAATGATTTGCTTAACTCTTGATAAAGATGAGCCTTGATAAGGTAGAACAAGGGGTTGGGATTCAGTATAAATAAGAGTAGGATAGGGTATTCAGGGTTTAGGTTTGGTTTCTCTCATTCTTAAGAACAACTGATAGTCATGTTCTTTCCTAGCTTGGTCTTGCCTAACTAAGCACTCCTCCTGAAACCTCAACTTTTTCTCTTGAAGAAAATCTTGGTATTCAAAATTTGCCTATTATCTATAACACTCTTTCACCCTATCAATCTCTCTTAGTTCTTTTTCAAGATCAATTTTTATCTCCTTGAGACTCTTTTTTGGTTGACTAGAGAGAGAAAAACTCTAACAAGCTTGATAGACTGAATCTTGAGAGTTACTTGGGGGGAAGCCATAAATATTTCTAATCTAATATGAAGGATAAGGAATGAAAGAATGTGAATTTTTATCAAATGATTGATGATACATACCAAATGATGATGATTAATCACTTGGGATGCTTACAAAATTTGATAAATACTTAGATTCATAATTAATGTTTGCACACATCCCTCTAAAGGCTGATTGGATGAAGAGAACACCAAAACCCTTAAATGAACAATGAAGTAGTCCCATTAGGCATGCTAGAAACTGTTATGGACTTAATTTGCACCCTTGGAGATGGTTTTTAAGGCTCTCTCCAACTAAGCCACAAAATGGGAATAACCTCAAGTTGTGGGTATCGTATAGTGAGGTTAAACCTCTGGAGAAGGTCGGCTTCCTCTTGATAGATCACCTAGACTAGTGCTTATGATTAGAAAAGGGTTAGAGAGGGGGTAAAGGGTTACTAAGAGAGATAAAATGGTGATTCATCAATGATTTTGGACACTTAAAATTACACAAAACACACTATTAGACATTTTTAGGCCTATAAATATCACTTCACTCACTCTTTGATCAGCTTCCACATAAGTATTTCATAAAAAGGCACTAACTAGATATCAATCCAGTATGGGAGGGCATTTTTCAACTTTAAAACCAATCAATAAACTATCTATGTCACTTATAATGACCTATGAGAGCTATAAAGCACTTCATGAAGGTGAGAAAACTCAAACAGAGGCAAAGGAAATCAGATATTCACTTAACCACATCAATGAATTCATAGAATACACATCAATTTAGCTTGTGAAATGGAGGAATTTAGTATTTTATTGCATCAAATAGGTGTTTTAGTATAATCTTGGCATATATTGGGCATGCCAAAAGCATAAAATTACCTTTTATTTGGGGAGAAATGGGAGATATTTAGGAAAATCAAAAAAGAAAGAGGGGAGTGAGCATACAAAAATCAATAAATGAGGTCCAATGACTTTTGATTGATTAGAATTAATCCTACCTCTATAAATTAACCTTAATTATCTCCAAATAGCTTTCAAGCCTTCTGATTGGCTCAGAAACAAACTAAAAGACAAAAACTTATAGAGGATGATGAGTCATGATCCACTTCAAAAAGGTAAAAGACCCCAAAAACCTTGAAAATGTATTGAATGATTTGCCTGAACTCCCCAACTACCAAATTTCTCCATCTTCCTAATGATCTTGGAGTACCATGCTTCATCTTGATGTGTTCTTTACGTTATCAGATAGCCACTTAAATGCATTCACTGGTGTCCCTTTTGGCATTCCTTTCATAATCATAGTTTCCATTACTCCAAACCTTGAACATAGGTCCATTATAGATGAAAACCAATCCCCCTATTGGTTTTCATATAGCTATAATTAAGAGAAGATCAATAAGCTACTAAACTTTAATGGCAAACATGATTAACCCATAAATTCAAAACTGAAGACAGACTCCATAACCTAATTGAGAAAAAATTTGCATAGACCTAAGGTTTAATGGTGGTATAAAAATCTACAAGGTTTGATAGGGTAACCCAGATCGCATTTTATCTTGTATCCATACATGTAAGCTTGGGTGGCAAAATCCTTCAGTTTGATGTGTCTGCCTATGTGGAATTCCCTTGTCATGCAACTATTTATTTAAAATATATGACCACTACAAATTTGGACATGTGTCATCACCTCATACACTCTATGAATTGGATCAAATCAACTACGCTGATCTTTTTTGGAATCTCTTTGCTTTGACCTTCATCATTTTCATTGATTTGTGAACTACTTTCTAGATTGTGCCACTTGGTAGCCTTGCATTGATCTTTATCTCAGTCTTTGGAAATGTGACATTTGGTAGTATCGCATGCCTTATGTGGACCTTGTTATTAGTCTACATCTAGTTCACATGTTTATGTCACATTGTGGCCCCATGTACAATTTAGGCTCATTGACTTATTGACCTTAAGTGCACCATCGATTTTCCCTGCATGATTGAATGCATCATCAATCTTCTTTCAACTTGATTAAATGTGCATCATTGATCTTCTAAGTCACCATGATCATGGCACTTGTCATCAATGCATTCAATCTTAGGACCCACTAACCTTTTGACCTTCATCTCATCATTAGATCTACTTTTGCATGATTAAACATGCATCATTGATCTATCTTGACTTATTGAATTAGACAAGCACTTGTGTGTTGTTGATCTTTGATGTTGGCTTCTGAGATTATGTCACTTGTTGAATTTCCCTTCAACTTAAAGCTCATTAAGGATTTTTAAATCAAAATGGCTATTTCTTGTGTCTTTAACTTGTCATCCTTAGATACATCTCACACTGCTAGATCATTTTTGAAGGCTTATATCTTGAGATAAAAAACTCATCAAGACATCAAACTTATAGGGGATATTCAAGGCACAAAATACATCATGTTCATGTAATTTTTTATCTTTGATCGACCTCATAAGTACATTTATCAAATACTCAACCAAGATGACATGTTCATTTTAGAAAGACATGCCATGATGGTCTAGTTCCTTAAGATCACCAAATTCACACTTTAAGCTTGTTTAAAGTGTTTCAAAAGCTTGCAAGTGATAAGCGATAAGATCATGAGGTCTGTCTTCTCATTCTATCATTAGATCACTCCTCAACCATAACTCTGCTTAGTTTCTCACCCCACATCTAGGTAAATTTTATTATGTGGGCCAACTTTGGCCAACAGTTATGAGGCAAAATTGAGTATACTATTTAGATATTCAAAGCAAAATTTTTGGGTGTGTGAAGACCTAGTTGTAAGTAGTATTAATGATGTGGTCCAAGTAGTGACTTTGATGAAAAGGTGGTACAGACCTATATGGATCTTATTAGGGGTCTAATTGAAGTGTGTGTTAAGTTTTTAATCTATTTAAGTAGGCTTACAGTATTCTAAGGTGGTCGAAGTGAAATGTGTGCATTGAGAAGGCCTAATTACATTAGGTCTCTATTAGACCTAATGGTGGTTTTGGTCCTTATGAGTAATGACTGACCAATGTAGTGAGTGTTTCACTTTTTAAATGTGTGTATTGACGTATTTCAAGGGTGATCCAAGTATGGAGATATGTTTGGCCTACCAAGGTGGGTGAGAGCAAGAGTCAAGTATAAAAAGAAGGCATAATAGGCCTATTTGGGCTAGTAAGAAAAAAGAGAGTGAAAGCAAATAAAAGAGCACCTTAAGGAGTAGAAGGAGGTCATGTAGACCATCAAATAAGTGTAAAGGATTAGTCATGATTATCCAATAGAAGTTTTGAGTATGATGACAAGGTCAGTTGACCTAATAAGACTAGTAAGATGTAAGATTGAGTGAAGAAGCCTAGAGGTTGTTTTGAGAGGGGTAGAAGGTTGAGAAGAGATGAATGAGTTGATTATCTTTTGATAGATCATAAAAACTACATCAAATATGTGTTACTAATGTATGAAAGTGAGTGAAATTTAGATACAATAGGTATAGAGTTGAAGAAGAGGTCACCATCTATTGGTTGAGTAATAAGGTGTCTTGAGGTGATCAAGTTGGTCTTGGTTGAGTTGTTGTTTTGTCAAGAAGGACGATAGTTGCCTTGCAAGTTCATGCTCAAAGAATTTTTATTGAAGTGGCTGACTTGGTGTTGAATCACATAGGGGGTTGGTTCCTCTTTACAATTTGGTGCTTGCCAAAGACTAGTTGAGTGGGTGCTTGACTAGGTAAGGGTTGGAATTCCTTATAGATTTGGTACTTCACTAAAATTGGATCTTGTCATTATGGGACTATAGTCCATTTTTAGGGTTCAATGGGTTTTATCCCCCTTGAGGGTTTCCCACATATATGATGTGTTTTTTGCTTCATGCTCTTGTGTATGCTTGTTTATACATTGGTTGATCTATAAGATTGAATGAATGCTTCATAATGATAAGTGGGATGAAATCTATGTTTTGAAGACACTAATTCACCCCCTATCAATGTTTATGATTTCAATAGTGACAAGGGTTTGGGTATGAAAACCTTCATTCCTACATTCAAGGAAGCTCTATTCAAGGGTTGTGATTGTGCTTCAAAATTGCATGGTTGCATGAAATTAGACCTACAAGGCTATTTTTGGACACCACCTTCATCAAGGATTAGTTCAAATCCTTCAGAAAGCTATAAATTCATAATTTGTATGGCATAAAGGTTAGTGAACTTGATTTGAGGAGTTTGTGTGATCTTGGAGGCCATCCTTAGGCTGGCAACTTACTTTGGGAGAGTGGTGACCCCTTTCAAGAGGGAAAATTGGCTTTGGAACCCTCTTATAGGGTTTAGAGGTATTTTTAGTAATTTATTCTAGTTTGTTGAATTGTTTAAGGGTTGATTTGCACATGATTTAGGGTGATTTATAACCTAAATAATATTCTAAATTTTATTATATATTTTCAAAAGTGAACTAGGGTTTTCAGAATTTTGGGACAAATTTCAATGGGCTTCTTATGATGGGAAAATTCTATTTATAATTTTTTTTGATAGCTACTATTTTTGTGATGATTTTGAGCTATCACTAGCATTTAAATTCCAAGTATTGTGGAAGTTATGAATTTATGAAATTCCATTTTAATTTTGCAATAATAAATTCTAGAATTT
The DNA here is from genome assembly GCA_037957365.1 of Torreya grandis. Taxonomy (NCBI): domain Eukaryota; kingdom Viridiplantae; phylum Streptophyta; class Pinopsida; order Cupressales; family Taxaceae; genus Torreya; species Torreya grandis. Next base: position 710,223 of record JARHVA010002840.1, on the reverse strand, counting down.
TGAGTTTCAACTTGAGCGTGAATATTTTGAATTCTAAAATTAGTGGTTGCAATATAAATCTTAGTTCATATTTTTTGGAGGGTTAAAACTATCAAATATTTTTTTTGCCTAATCACCTAAGGGTTTGGTGGAGAAAATTGTTGAATGTTGCTTCATTTTTTGAAGTGTGTTACTGGTTGAATTTGTATCTTTAGATTCTTTGAAGGAAGGGGTTTTGGATTAGGTAGGATTTATTAGAAAACCCCAAATTTGCCTAATTATCACATTCAGGGACATTACACACCTCCAATAGTGAATTCATTACACAAAGCCTTGCCCAGTGTTATATAAATCTTGATTTTTATTGTAAAATGGTTGACATTTATAGGCATAGTAATGCTGCTAAAATTTGCCCTACAAGAGCCCTCTCATAGTATAACAAAGCTTTAACCATTTGAGTTTGTAATATTGCCTTAAACCTTGAGATTAATAAGATTTTTTTTACTTTTCGTCATACTCTGGGTTTGATGTGCATTCATGGTTATTGATCTTTATTTGTGGATGTTTGTACCTCTCATTATCATCCTCCCTGTGCACCTTTATCCAAAATTGAAATTATTTGTAGGTTGTACGTTGTGTATACATAGGTATGTGTAAGATTTATCGATGGATCATTTGTCTCCCATCCTAACACTGCATTATTTTACCTAACCTCTATGCAAAAAACTTATGTAGGGCACCTAGTATGAATATTTCATATCCAGTCTGTTAGTTTTATTGTGTCATTAAATGGGTGAGGAGCTCACTCTATACTTTGTGCATCACCATTTACATTCTAACCCTCTTACCTCTTCTCTCCCTTTTCCCCTTTGTCAAGTTTAGGTTTAGCACTAGTGGTAGATTTCATTCTATTATTTTTAGGTCTACATGTTGTCCTAAACTAGTTATATTTAGAATAGAAGGAAGCTATACTATTTTAAAGGTTTGTCCCAAGGACTACAAGAGTCCCATACCTTGGGGGATGATCCCCTTGTTACAATGAGATACCAAATCACTCTCTAACACAAAATTCCAAGGTGTTAGGTGTAAAGATGTCACACACCAATGTGAATGAGAACATTTCATATATGGGTGCATGTTTTAAGTGATAGTAAAACTAACAAGTCTACAAACATTTTCAATGAATATTTTAGAGGCAGTTTCGAGTGATCAACATCAACACTAGTAATTTCTTCTTTGGGCCAGTATCTTAGGGCATGTCAACATATGGTTTCACCTATTTTATAGTTCCTTGAGACTTCTAATTACTTATTATCTTATTATTTCCCCATTGTGTGTCATTTCATTACTATTTCTTGTTGTGTGGTATACCCCTTGGCCTTAGATTATGTTTTTGGTTCGTAGAGGAGCACCATTGTAGCCAATTTAGTTATTGTTTGAGCCTCCACCTAAAGATTAAGGTCCTTTGATAGATGGTTTATTATAAATTTGAACATATTATATTACTCTCCTTATTCCAAAAAACCCAAAAACATTAGAAATCACTAAACATAATACCAAAAACATTCTTAGTTAGAGAAGATGGGCTTAAAATATCCATGAGAGTTATAAAGCCATGTCATTTTCTAGGTGGGATTCCCCTTTATTACATTCATCATTATCATTCTTTCATTTCACTCCCATTTCTTAAAGATCTACATTGACCTGAGGTCTGCATAAATCATATAGGTAACTGTAGACATTAGAAATCTGCACACGATAGTTCTGAATGTCATTATTACCTTGGACCACCTCAGAACCCCCTTGGTCCCAACCATTGGCCTCTTGACCACAAACCAAACCTAACCCACCCAACTCTAGTCAACATGACCTACTACCTTAACCCATGTTTTAACCCAATTTACCTTTAACACTCAACCATCGATGGTCACCTTAATCATCGACAGTCACCCTGACCATAGATGGTCAGGTTCCCACCATTTAAACCACCTAATTACCACATCACTCTGACTTACTTTTATATAATTAGATAATATAATTTGTGTGTGAGCTAATGCATGTCAAAGTTAAAATTAAATAGCAAGTTGGACCTCTTGTTAACATCTCATTGCACCTCTCCTTCCTTTCTTATAAGAAGAGAGGAGTAGAAGGTGAAAAAGGGACCTGGAATCAATCATCCATTTACAACTATCAATAGTTTTAATATCTAGAGTTTCTTATGTAGGTGTCCTTACAACAATCTAGCCATCACAATAGAGAATTGAAGTATTTCCATCCATTGAATAACAACCAAGTATCGTTACTCTATAAGAATTGCTCTAGGATCCACCACCTCAACCATTCATCCAATCAACCGCTGACAAACTAAGTATCTATTTTTAATTATTCAGTCACTTTATGTTTTGCAATCAACCCAACCCAAGACAATCTCTCAAAATCCCATTTTATAACCCTATCAATCACCCCTTTTATTACCTAAACCCAACCCAAAATAACTATCGATGGTCATCCTGATTGTTGATGGTTACCACGACCACCAATATTCACCTCAACCATCAATGATCACCCCAACCACTGACAGTCACTATGGCATAAAATAATAGCAAGTTATTTTCATCGACTTGCCCTCAACTAAATCCAACTTTCATTTTCTCAGCTTGTTCACAGAGCCCCAACCTATTTTTTGAAACACACCTAACCTATTTAGCATTAGTATTGACCTGCTTATTTCTATAATTAACTAATTTCATAAACTTATTTATCAAGAATTTATTGTACTTAATTTTAGTATCTCTTATGATTTATGTAAGTACTTTATCTTTTAATTTATGAACTTAATTATTTAAAATGTGTGGAATGACAGCCCCTAAGGAAGTTCTTACTTTTAGGATCTATCTAGCACTAGTCAATCCACCCAACTATCTAACCAACCATTTGCTTTAGTTCTTTATTATCTATAGTTCATTCCTCCTGAGCTAAAGAGGAGCTCATACAATCATCTGATTCAATGTGCACACAACCAAACAGGTTTTTCTACCATACCTGTATCTATTTTTGTTCTTCTTCCTCTCTTGTAAAATAAGCTAAAATTATCTAAAACATTATGGCACACCTGATGGGACCCTTAAGTCTCTACTTGGGTTTCTTTTGCTTGCATCTACATACTCTTCTCTATATTTTATGCTCATAAACAAAATTAAATTTTCTTTTGGGTCTAAAATCAACTGCATACATTGGTAACTTGTAAGTTTAGCTCACTTAGTTAAATTAAAGCAAATTAATTTGATTTTAGCATCACTTGTATCACACACACAAACTAGACCACCTACATCAATCAAACATAAAAAAAACATGACATAAGGCCTGACTAGGATTTTATCACCTAGCGGTCACCTTACCCTATCCCAGCAATCTTACTTGGAGGTCATTAGCAATGGTAAAACCAACGCATCTCTTTGATTGAGTATAAACTCTAGAAATTAGTATATACTAGCTAAACACCTAACACCCTTATCATTATAGTGTGCAAAGTGAGGAGGTAGGCCCCAATACCAAGCCACATATTGATTTCCAAAATAAATCCTTTTGAGATCCTAAACACCACCAAAAACCAACCATAGACTTCTTTTTTAGTACCTACTCTACAAGCCAGTTTCAATCACACAGTTATTAAAGATCAAGGCATAAGCCAAAAGAGAGACTAAAAAGAAATTGATGACCTAATCTACTTTTTAGTGTGTGTTTGATTTCTTTGCTCATTTTTTTTGTCTTCTCTCTATTTGAGTGGTGAGATTGTTTTTGTATTCTCTCTCCATTATCTTGCATGGTTCTAACTCACCAATAATGAAAGAATCTAATAGGATAGAACCCATCCCTAAGCCAATCAACCTCTTCTACATCCTCATCCATGGAGTGCATCTCTAAACTAGAAGACTCTCCTCATCCTTTGAGAAGTCCTTTTCATTGGGTAGTTCCCCAAGGAGATACAAACTTTTTCACCTCCTTAGTTAATAATCTTATGGCCCTTCAGCATTATCTCAGCAATATGCCTCACCATACCCTTGCTTTGGTTCTACCTGTGGACCCACCTTATGGCATGCCTTCCTACCTTATGGGGAACACTTATATTGCCACAGTTTCCACCCAACCATTGACTACCCAAGCATCTTCATCTATTAATAATCCCTTTGAAAATTGTTAGGATCCTACTCCACCAATAAGAGTATATATGATTACCTTGTATTAGCAACTAAACATGGAATTATACCAGAATGAACAAGTAACTAGAATTCACAGATAGCACAGAATATGAGAGACAATACACAATCTTGTATTAATACTCATCCAGAAAGAAAATACAATAAAGAAGATGCCACTTCTTCTCCACACCTCTCAAAATCTTCCCACACCTCAAGTGTACACAGTAATTTTCTTCAAGAGTTCACTCTCCTACCAAAAACGGTCCCAACACACAACTCACACACAAAATTGGTGTTCACCTCTTCAACCAGTCAGTAATAACCCTGCCAGTACACAAGTACTCAAAGTACTTCAAGTAGGTCTCAAAGTGATCTTACTTACCATGTGGATCTTCTCCCATGATCTTGCAACAACCTGCAACTCAAATGATCTTACACTTGGAAGGATCTTCCTTGCCTTCCTCTCTTTGCACTAATTACAATACATGCCAATGGGTCTATAAATAGATCCCAGACTTAAACAATAACTTAGACTCTTAATTTACAATAATTAGACATGCAGCTCGAGACTATAATTAGCCCTTCACATGCAAACACTTGGTTCAACGAACTAACTGTCTGTGTAACAAATAGTTCTGGAACTGCCACAGGCGACCGATGTCAGTCCCTGTCTACCTGGAGGTGACCGACGTCGACCGACCTCCTGCCAATGTTGGTTGCCCTTCTGCACTGTAGATGATTGACATCGGTCCCACTGTCAATGCCGATATACCTGGAACTCAGCAACCTCCTCCATGTCTACAACAGTTGAAGCTTTTAGCTCCACAACCTAACAATCTCCCACTTGGAGATAAATAGCTGCAACTGTACCTGTACATCATCTAGCAAGATCACTCTTGAAGACCAACCACCACAAATCCTGTGGTGCACCTCCTGTCATCCAAATCACCTGCCACATCTGCATCTACAAACCATGTAGAAAAGAACTTGACCCTACATAGCATGTCAACCTACTGCTAGTCCCTCTCAAATACCTGAGACTCCACTAAACTGCCCTCCAGTGCTTCTTTCTCGAATTGGCTCCAAACTTTTTGATAGCTCCCACTGCTTGGGAAAACTCAGGTTTAATACACATGTACTCAACCTCATTATGTGAATCAAGACACTGTTCATAGAATAGTCCAACCATCGGCGTGCTAACTAATCTCACACAATCATCCTGAAACAAAGTCAACCTGTGACCTTCCATGTCCCTAAAACACACTCATGCCAAAGAATCTTGCTGCTCCCAGATTACTCATGACATACTTCTAAACTAGGTTTACCTTTAGTTCAGTAACTCTCTGTATTTGTGACCCTGCTACAAGCACAACATACAGAAATAGGATAATGTAGCTAATATTATCCAACCTGGTAAAGTGAAACATAATGGTCAAACCTCCATTGTCCTGCAGCTTACTCAAGAACATATACCCTGGCCTTCCATCTCACATGTCCATTTCCGCTCTTCTTTATCCTAAACATCCATTCGTCTCTCAGTGCTTCCTTTCAGCTGGCAACTCCACCCAAAACTCCCATTTGGTTCTTCTCCAAGGAATCACATTCCTCATCCATGCCAAGCTCCCACTGTTTCCTGGATCTACTTGCTCTGCTTCTTTAATAACTTCCTAGTTCTTGACCATCAGTGAGCAATAAGTAGTGTAAAGAAGGGAAATGATGAATTTGAGGCTTACTTACCCTTTAACTCCTCCATATGGGAACTTGAGACTCCTTGACAGCTTGTTGTTTGCCCAAAATCCGTCTCAGTGACCAATGTCGATCACATCTCAGTCTGCACCTGACCGACGTCAGTTCCATGCGACTGCCTCATTACCGACATTGGTTCCCCCTGACTGACATCGGTGTTTATCTATCCTTGAGTTATCGACGTCAGGCTGCACATAGTCGATGTCGGTCCTTGTTTGGATGCTGACACTGATTTCCTAATCAACGTCAGTCTCTGTGTTTTACTTGTGAGCGATGACTTTTACCCGTGAGCTCTTTTTGGATCAAACCCTTGTTCAAATCAACCTTGCTCTACTCAAAATTCTTTAGCCCTTTTCGTTGATCTCTATCCATCGTCTTCTCCTTGAAAACCAAGGCTTTCCTACTCTTGTCACGAACATCGAATTTCTCAAGAAACGTCACTTTCTTCCTTTGCATATAGAAATCTCAATCCATGCTTTTCAAATCTAAAAGCATACCCTTTGACTCAAGAACATGCATCCCCTTCTTATTCATGTGACCAAGCCTATTAAGCCACATCTTTGAATCTACAGCTGAAGTAGATAAACTAGAAGGAGAATCAGTAATACAAGTAGATAGATAAAGCATACCTACTTTCTTACCTCTTGCTACAACAAGTGCACCCTTGGTAACCTTCCAAGAGTTCACTGTGAGAGTTACTATGCAACCCTCATCACCCAACTTTCTAACAGAAATCAAATTCTACTTTAGAACTGGGACATGCATGACCTCCTTTAACACCCCTGTGTTGCCTGTCTACAATTTTAGCTTCACTTTCCCTTTGCCAACCATCTGACAAGGCTTACCATCCCCTAAATAAATTTCTCCAAAGTCTCCCTGGACATATTCATGAAAAAATTCCCTATTTGGGGATGCATGGAAAGACGCACCAGAATCTAAAACCCAATATTCTACTTTATCTAAGGAACATACCAGAGCATCTTGTGTAACATAATCTACAACATCTGCTTCTTCATGTCCTTCATGCTGATCTTCAACCGACCAACAATCTCTCTTTAAGCGCCCTTGCTTTTCACATTTCTAGCAGATTATTCTGCCATACCTAGACTTGGATCTCCTACCTATCTTAGACCTTGATCTCCCATGCTCTATCTTCTCTCTTTGCCTTCCCCTGCCTTCAACACTCAAAGCATTCCCTAATGATTCACCTGTGCTTTTCCTGCGAATCTTTTCATTCAAGATTACACTCAGAACATCATCCACTTTTAAGATTTTTGAAGCAGACGCAGTATTACTAACTACCATTACCAAACTCTCCCAACTTTCAGGTAATGAGCATAAGATTAAGAGAGCCTTAATTTCATCATCAAAAATAATATTGACTGAATTTAACTGGTTTACCAAACCATGGAAATCACTAAGATGACTATGTATAGATCCACCTTCAAACATTTGCAAATTAAATAATTGATTCATAAGAAATACCTTATTCGAAGCTGAGAGTTTTTCATATAAATTTGCCAAAGATTCCATCAACTCTACCGTTGTCTTAGCTTGTGATAAGTTGAAAATCACAGACGATATAAGACTCAACCTTATAGATCCCAGAGCCTTCCAATCAAGAACCTCCCATTCTTCATCCTTCATATCCTAGGGCTTGCAATCAACCCCACCCAATGGTAAATACAAATCTTTCTAATACAGATAATCTTCAATCTGCATCCTCCATAATTGATAGTTCTTGCCATTAAACTTCTCCATTCGTAGCTTACTTTCTTCTGCCATTGCTATACTCCCACTCAAACAAAAACCCTTGTAACCTGTAATCAACACACACTAACCAGATCTGATACAACATGTTAGTAACCCAACCAAAAGCTCTGATACCAATTGTTAGGATCCTACTCCACCAATAAGAGTATATATGATTACCTTGTATTAGAAACTAAACATGGAATTATCCCAGAATGAACAAGTAACTAGAATTCACAAATAGCACAGACAATACACAATCTTGTATTAATACTCATCCAGAAAGAAAATACAATAAATAAGATGCCACTTCTTCTCCATACCTCTCAAAATCTTCCCACACCTCAAGTGTACATAGTAATTTTCTTCAAGAGTTCACTCTCTTACCAAAAATGGTCCCAACACACAACTCACACACAGAATTGGTGTTCACCTCTTCAACCAGTCAGTAATAACCCTGCTAGTACACAAGTACTCAAAGTACTTCAAGTAGATCTCAAAGTGATCTTACTTACCATGTAGATCTTCTCCCATGAGCTTGCAACAACTTGCAACTCAAATGATCTTACACTTGGAAGGATCTTCCTTGCCTTCCTCTCTTTGCACTAATTACAATACATGCCAATGGGTCTATAAATAGATCCCAGACTTAAACAATAACTTAGAATCTTAATTTACAATAATTAGACATGCAGCTCGAGACCATAATTAGCCCTTCACATGCAAACACTCAATTCAATGAACTAACTGTCCGTGCAACGAACATTTCTGGAACTGCCACAGGTGACTGACATTGGTCCCTATCTGCCTGGAGGTGACCGACATCAGCCGACCTCCTGCCGATGTCAGTTTCCCTTCTGCACTGTAGATGACCGACGTCGGTCCCACTACCAACGCTGGTATACCTAAAACTCAGCAACCTCCTCCATGTCTGCAACAGTTGAAGCTTTTAGCTCCACAACCTAACAATAATACTGTGGAAAACCAATCTACCTAACCTACCAACACCCTTACACCTTCTACCCCCACTAACAACTCCTCTACCCTAAGAGCAACCCAATCATTAACAACCTATACCCCCCTCACCATGGGGTACCTACTATTAACATTTCCAACCTTCCTTTGGTTAACCCCAATCCATTAGTCACTACTCTACTTCAAAATCATGTGGTTTCTATACCTTCTTCCTTACCACCGATCAGTATAAATGTCACAACAATAGGTGCCCATCGTATCTCTTACCCAACCTACCTTAACCTCTCAATATGTGCCAATCATACCCAACCTAGGTTATATCCCTAACCCACAAGGGCATGTACCTCTACCCATTACCCAACCACCTACATTCATCTACCCCTACATAGCATCCACCCAACCACCTATGTCCATATATCAATATGTGGTAGCTCCTTAATCATATACCAGTTATCAATATGCCACCCAACCACAACCACAATATGCACCTCATAAATTTTTAGGTACATAACCCCTAATAAATATGATGAAAATGCTCATGGATAAAATGACTACTTTAAACTCATCCATCTCTAGTGTTCATAACATATTATCATATGACAAGATCTGCAATGAACTCATTCACCCATTTGTCCCTATCAAACCATATCCTCCTCAGTGGGAACTTCCCAAGTTTTATAAGTTCCAAAGCATGGAGGACCCCCAACAACACCTCAGGGCATTTAGGCATTCATGTTATTTGATTGCCTATGATGATGCTCTCCTTATTTGTATATTCCCCATGTCCCTATTTGGTCCAACACTAGAATGGTTTAGTGTCATCACAAAACACTCTCTCTTCTCCTTAACCCAACTAGCCCAAACTTTCTTAGATCACTTTTCAATAAACATATCCAAGAAAGATTCCATCATTGAACTTTACTCTATCCAAAAATCTCATGATGAATCTATTGTTGATTTTGTAGCTCATTGGAGGAGCATATTCAATTAACTTTCCTTCTTTTTACCCCAACCTAAATTGATAGAAATTTTTACTCGGGCATGTGTCAAACACATCTCTTCTACATTGCATGTTCAGATATTTAAAACATTTGACAAATATTTTACCATGGCGTGTAAGCTAGAAAACAAATCCATCGATGAATAAAAGTTAAAGTTGAAAAATAAAAACTCTACCTACAAAAATAATGAGACTTCTTCCTCTAAACCAAGCAACCAAACCAATGCCAAAATTAAGGAAATTATGAATGCAGCTGTCTTTAAGACCATTCCTCCATCATCTATCAATCAACTAAACTCTTCTCACTCCTCAAAACAAAACATGAGAAACTAAAATTGAAACAATTAGAAGCAATTTACTTTACTTGGGGAATCTTATGCTTTGGTCTTAGAGAAGATGCTAAAAGATAATATCATATAGTTTCCTCCCATCAAACCCCCTCCATAATTTGATTCTTCTAGTCTTGCACTTGGCTGGTACAATGAGAATGGCATATGTGTTTTATGTCGAGTAGTTGGACATGACGTTAGTAGGTTTTATACCTTCAAAAACATTTTCCAAACCTTCATTGACAAGGGATGCTTGTGTTGGATAAATCCAACACACCTTCGAACCAAGCTCTTAACATTTTCAAATAACCTTTTTCTAAATCATGCACCTACCAAAAATGAGAGCAACAAATATGAGTCTTCTCCTAACGCCCATATCATCAATATCGTTCTTGACATGCTCATAGTTGAAGAGCCTATTGCCTAAGCTACATGTTCTTCGACCTCTCGACTTATTGAGATATTGGAATTACCTTCTCTTCTTATGGAGACCCAAACCATGGAAGTAAATTTTTCACCTCCTCCACTTATTGAGGTAGTGGAGTCATCAACCCCTCCTTCAACTGATATACCCGAGTAAGCAACCATCACCACTTTACCTCCTTCAACCACCAAACAATTCACTTCCCCTTTAGAGATCATTCCCAAGGAAGAAACCATCATATTTGCACCTCCCATAAAGGAACCACCCATCCAAACTTTTCATCCTTTAATTGATGAAAATAATGAGGTCACCATTAGCCTTTCTTAACCTATAGGTTCATCTTTTCATCCCACTAGCCAGGGAAAAAGACCAGTCTATAAATCATTCTCTAGACTAGTTCAGAGATTGGAGTTTGTCTCCAAACCTAACACCAATCAAGCCACCTTTTGGAAATAATTGGGGCTCCTTTGCATCACCAAATAAGAACCTCAAACCACCTCTTTGATGGACTAACCTGCCACTTCTAACTATCATATCAACTGAACCAATAAAAACCTCTACCAACCTAACCATTTCTCAACCATCTAAAGAAACCAAATCCCAAATAACTAGATCATCCTTTATCACTTCAACCAAACCAACTAAAAAACTTGGTGTCTTCCCTATGTAGAGCCTTAATCACCCCTCATTAAAACAAGATCTAACCTTACTAAACCCATCAACCAACCACCAAACTAAATCAACGAAGGATGCAAAGCCATCAAAAGGATAGAAGGCCAAACTTATACCTCCCTCAACCTTTCCCTCTATCTTGGGGCCTCGTCCCTCTACTTTGATTAAGAATCCAACTACCTCAACCAAAACCCAACCACTGTCTTTGATTATTCCATCACTCTTACCTTCTGACATGCCCATGTTCACTGAGCCATCCATAACCAACCCAGCTACCTTGACACCTCCTACCTCCAAATTATCAACTCCCTTATCTAAACTAAAATCATCAATTAAGAACACCACCTTACCCAAGACCTCTACCACCAAACCTATTTCTAAAAAGACTTCAATCTCACCAACTAAGGCCAAAACCTCTGGACCCTCACTACCTTTAGTTGAGTTTTACTCGAATATTTTCCAAAGGTTATTACAAGCTTCATACTTGACCTTATCTCCTATTAGACCATTTGACCCTCTTGGTCTAAACCCCATCTAGTATAAAAATCACCAAGTATACACCTATCATAGGACACCTAGGCATGACACAAAGAACTTCAAAGCTCTCCAAATTGTAATCCATCGACATTATGATCAAGATGATCTATTATCAGATGAAATTTGCATGAGATCATTACCAATCCAACAAACATAAAACAATGCCCAATGCCTACCTACACCCTCACTCTCACCTTAGAGTGATGGGGAACCAAACCAATCTCCTACCCTAACTCTTCCCTCTACCCATACTATCCATGTCATCACATGATCACACATTCAACAAAAGGATAAGGGCAAGGTGAAAGTGTCCATCCTATAGATATACCCATCTTCCACCTCCCAACCAAATCAAACTCAAGCATCATCACCTTTAGCCAAACCCAAGGTATCTATCTTGGGTACCTCTCAATCCAACCCCTCTGAATCAATCAAAAGAGTGGTTCTCAAACAACTTCACCAGACCCTAGCAAAGATGAGTCTATACAAATTAATTTCTACTTCACCTTATTATTTCCAAGCAATGATAGAGGTATTGTAATAAATAGAGATCCAACCTAAAGAGCCTCAACCTCTGGAAACCTTTATTAGTGTTCTCCCAATTTCCAACCTTGTCACCTTCAAAGATTTGGAAATACCTTTTATCCATCTTGATGACCCAGATCCCCCTCTTTTCATCATTGCCTACATCAACCAAACCTACATCAAATGGGTTATTATTGATGCAAGATCTAATATTCACATCATCTCTTCCCATGCCTATGATCAAGTTAAACTACCAAACAATGTCATGTCCAAAACCTTGGCCATGTTCTAATCCTTCAACAACACCATGGACACTACTTTGGGAACTGTTGTCCTTCATATCTGTGTAGGACCTCATACACTCCCAAAGCTCTTTTATGTAGTAGAAAGCACATTCTAATATAATGTTTTAATAGGATGACCTTGGATCTGCTCCATGGGTTGTGTACCCTCTACCCTTTATCATTGCATTATATTCGAGCATGAAGGTCAGGTTGTCACTATAAAAGCTGACCCAACTCCCTTTTCATCATGCAACATGACTTATCAACCCAATGACATCCTCTTACCCCCATCTATCATACCCTCATTAGCCAAATATAAACCCTCAAACATAAATGGTGAAGTCATATCTTCTTATACCAATAAGGCATCCACTAGCTCATCAATCACCTCATATCAAATCCCCACCACATACCACTTGGAATCAACATTTCAACACATTTCACTTGGGGAATATCACCTCTTGACCCTGGACACCTTCCCTACTACCCAAGAGTATGAGAAACTTGATCACCAACTTGGTTATCACCCTAATATCAGAATGATTCTCTTTTTTAGACCTTCAAATTGTCAAACCCATTTCATCTATGGAGGACTTGACAAACCCCTTGGTGCTTCTGTCACCTCTTTTTCACCTTGACCATTCACCTACAGCTTCTCCTATTTAGATAAACTGGAGTTTACCTAGACATACCTCCATCAGTGTCCTTGGAAGGGATTTAGTCTTAGATGATATGAACAAGGGCCATATGAGTTGATTTCAATTAACACTAGAAAGCCTCATGAGAAACATGGCCTCAACTTCATTATACCCATAAAGAAAACCAAACCACTTACCACACCATTGTTGAGTAAGACATCTATTCCTCACCAACTTTCCCTCCACCTGAGTGTGAGGATTTTGACATCTTTCCCCCTAAAATTTTTTTTCCATCAACATGATTTGCCTCAAACCCCTGACTTATCAAAAGGATAGGGCAACCTTAACCATCCCCATGACCCATCCTGAGATGATAGGAGATGACTCTCCCACCATTAATAATGTTTAGTTTTAGGATGATAATTCCATTCTTACCTACCTTGGTGCACCAGATTCTTCTATCCATAAATCTCTACCTCCTAAGACTCTAACCATGTTGAATAAATCCACCATGGATATCAACATGGGCACTCCGAACAACCCTTGAATTATCAAAATTAGCCAATCGTTGAATTCTAAGGAACTTCAAGACTTCCCCTCCTTCTTGTAAGATTGTAACATAGCATTTGGTTGATCTTATGGTGACATGTCAAGAATCAAACCCTCCATCATTACCCACAACATAGTCACCAACCGTGATGCCAAACCCATCAGGCAAAAACTTCAATGAATGACCCTTTCATAGCCCTTATCATCAAAAAAGAGCTTCAATGTCTCATATTTGTTGATTTAATTTAATCTATTGACTATCCCCAATGGGTCTCAAACATCGTGCCTATCATCAAAGCCATAAGGGGACTATGAATTTGAATGGAATTTCATGACCTCAACCTTACTTGCCCAAATATGACTTTCCTCTACCAAGCATTGACCGACTAGTTGATCTTACAGTTAGCCATGAGATGTTATCTCTCATGGACAAATTCTTGAGTTATAATCAGATTCTAATTACCCCTAAAGATCAACATAAAACCACTTTTATCACCCCATGGGGAACCTTTTGTTATAGGTTCATGCCTTTTTGGACTAAAGAATGCTAGTGCAACCTACCAACGTGTTATGACCTACATCTTCCATGACCTTATCCACAAAATCATTGAGGATTTTGTCGATGACCTTGGGAAATATAAATATCATAAGGACCATTTTATTGTTCTCAAGATCATCTTTGAGCACCTCATCCATTACCATATCTACCTTAACCCTAAGAAGTTCATTTTTGGGATCTTGTTAGGGAAGTTCCTTGGCTTTATCATCTCCCTTCAGGGAATTGAAGTTGATCCAGCCAAAATCAAAGAAATCTTCGACATGCCTCATCCCACCCATCTTAAGCAACTCCATGGCCTTTAGGGGAAACTCCAATCCATTTATTACTTTATCTCTCAACTCTCAGACCGATTCCAATCCTTCCACAACCTTCTGAAGAAGGATAGCTTTTAAGTGGAACAAGGACCATCAAATGGCCTTCAAATCACTTAAAAAATACCTTTTGTCTCCACCTATCCTCACTCCTCCCAAAGTCTATCAACCTTTATACATTTATATCTCTGCCATTGACTACTCCCTAGGGGTAATTCTTGCTCATCAAGATGAACAACAGAAAGAGTAAGTCATCTACTAAATAAGTCACATGCTTGTAGAGTACGAGACTTGATACACCCATACCGAGAAACATTTCTTATATTTAGTCTTCATGGCCACCAAACTTCACCACTACCTACATAACCACAAGACCTATGTCATAACCAATAATGACCCACTCAAGTTTATGCACTCTAAACCATACCAAAACCAATGTATGGCTAAGTGGCTCATGCTTTTAGCTGAGTTTGACCTTGAGTTTCTTTAGTAGAAGTAAATTAAAGGCCAAGTCATTGTTGACCAATTGGTCAAAGCACCTTTAGCAAACAACAAACCTCCTCCTCTTGAGTTTCTAGATGAGTCCATGATGACCCTCTCTCAGGCAGACTTCACATATCAAGTGAGCATCTTCTTTGATGGATCAAAGTGTCAATGTGGTGGGGGAGTCGACATCATCCTTATTCCCCTCCATGGAAAACCTCTTCCTTTATCCTTCAAGATAGATTTTTAATATACTAATAATATGGCTAAATATGAAACCCTGGTCATAGGCCTTCAAACTATGTTAGCCTCAAGAGTCAAAATTTTCAAAATCTGTAGCAACTCTCAACTAGTGGTCAATCAAATCAATGGCTCTTACCAGTGTAAGAATGATGTTTTGAAATAGTACAAACTAGTTGATGAATTCTCAACATCATTGAACACAACCATATTCAATCCACCCCATGATCTACCAACAAGTTTGCTGACACCATGGCTTCCCTCGCCCCTCAAATCCCATCTGCACCCTTTGACTCTAAACTATCTATTATTATCCATAGACTAACCCAATCCTCTTATGTCAAACTAGATTATCCCACCATCTTTAATGTGGGGGAGACCCAACTTGATCTTTGGTATCAGTAGACTTTCAACTATCTTAACCTTGTCATCATTCCTTTTAGTCTTTCCAAGAATGCTCGAAGAGTGTTTATCCAAAGTGCCTCACATTATACCATACTAGGTGGAATTCCTTATAAATGCATATTTTATGGTCTCCTCTTCCATTGCCTACCTAGTCATGAAGCCTCTCATGCTATCAAAGAAATGCATGATGGGATATGTGGGGGATAATTTAATAGCCTTATTGTGGCTAAGTGCATCCTTCACCTTGGCTATTACTAGCCTACCCTTAACCAAGACTGCTAAGATTATGTGAAAAAGTATGTTAAGTGTCAACATCATGCCAATTTACATCACTCACCTAGCTATAGTCTATGTGTATCTAAAGATTTTTGGCACTTCTCATAATGGGGTCTGGACCTTATTGGTGAAATTAACTCCCATTCATCATAGTGACATCATTTTATCATCACTGTAATCAATTATTTTACTAAATGGGTAGAGGTTATTCCTCTTATCTCAACCAAAGCTAAAAAGATTGTTGACTTCATAAATCATCACATCATCTACCATTTTGGTGTTTCTCATAAAATCATCACTGATAATGGTAAATATTTTAAAAACAAACAAGTCTAAGGTCTTTGTGATGCATTCTATATCAAGTTAAGTTTCTCATCACCCTATTGTTTTCAAGAAAATGGATAGGTAGAAGCCGCAAACAAAAAACTTAACAACATGCTCACTAAAATGATTAATGCATCTAGTCATGATTGGCATTTACACATCCCCTTCACCTTATGGGCATATCGTACTAGCATCTGAACCCTTATGGTGTTAGCAAAGGCTATCTTCCCCTTTGAAGTCCAAATTCCTTCACTTTGCATATCCCTAAAGGATATCATTTATGAAGATGATTATCATCAGCACCATTAAGCCCAATATGAGCTACTTGACGAGCATAACTTAAACACCCTTACCCATCTTCATGTATATCAAGAGAATATCAAATGTGCCTATGACAAACACCTTAGAGTGCGAGAATTCAACATCAGAGAACTCGTCTTAAAGGAAAACCAGCATATCACCAATATGAAGAAAAGGAAGTGTGGCAAGTTTGCTTTCAATTGGCTTGGAATTTATATCATAACCCATAAGTATGGATCAAGAGTTTACCATTTATCTTCTCTCAAAGGTGACCCAGAACCTGATCCCCTTAATGTTTCGCATCTATGTCCTTTCTTTTGTTAAAGATGATCAAACTCACCTTTTTATCTAACTTAAGCTCATCCCTTACTTTCAAACAACATTAATCTCCCTATTTTAGGGGTAACTGAATAAAACTAAATCATGTAATTATTTGTCACAATCATAGCCTAATCTTGAATAATGGGTACCATGGCTCTACCCATGGCATGATTCTCATGGTATTTTTTGCCCTGTTTACAAGATGGATTCCCATGATCATTGTCTCTTAAACCTCTTTACACCTAATCAACCTTCTTATGTTTTTTGTTTTTCCTTCATAAAGGTCAACCTTTAAGCCTATATAAACAAGTCTATGTCAAGCAAAACCAAACAAGAAAAGGCAATGCCATAACCAAAAACAATTATGGGTCATTCCTAGCATTCATACACTACTCCCTTGAAGGACAACTGGTGAAACCATATAAAAATTACTTAAATTAAACAAAATCATTCATAGACTACTCCCTTTAAAGATAGCTATCAAAAGCATTAAAAAAAGCACACAAACTCATACCACTCCCTTGAACTATGGCTAGGTAAAACATTTGTCAAAGCATAGTAAATTATTGGAAGCTTCCCACATCAATCAGCTTCCTCAACCCTCCCAAACAATAACATAATAAGTAAAAGACAATTATCAAGCATCCAAAAAAGCAAAATAATTTTGAAAGATGCAATCGACTCTCCTACGTACAATAATTTTGATCGCCACAATCGACTCTCATGGGTAGACTTCCTACATCAATTAGTCTACACCTTATATGATATAGACTTATTAATACTGACTCTTTGGAAACCCCTAAAAGAGGTATGCTAATCTATCATGAAGGTCCCATTTTCATCCATCCCCCCTTTTTCACTATAAATAAGGGATTTTGAGCTCACTTAACATCATGTGAATAAGACACCTTTCTAACTAACTAACGAATACCAATGCAAAGCATTTCAAGGGCTTATACTCCTTAAGCCAATCGAAATTTGGTTTGTTTTTTTCCTTGACAAAGAAGAAGCATCGTACCCTATTTTTATCCTGTCATAATTGGTTGATATATTCACTTAGACGTTTGTTTTTTAATTGTCTCCTCTTTCTCACATCTAGTGTTATTATTCAACTTCCTTTATGTGTTTTACTTTAAGCACAATGACCATGATCATAAACATGTCACATCATATAAATATATATCATGAAAAAAAGTAAACATCATCAGCATATGCCATGTCCATATACATAATCATAACTATCAACATTATATTGACATCATACAATCCAGGAATAATAAAACAATAAACCGTTTCCACTGCATGTCTAAATCTAAATAAGGAAGCATATGATCATCAAGTTTTATCATGAAAAAACATCATCATAACCATAAATATCATAAGCATCATCATGAACATAAACAAAATACATCTCATCATATACCTAATTAAGATAGATCCATATCAATGTCATCATGAGCCTACCAATATCTACATCACAACCATAATCAATATAACATCATCAATGATCAATATGAACATCACATCATCAACATCAAAGTAAACCTTGAACCATGAGAAATATACAAGGATCATATCTATAAATCATGAGTCTATCATTAATAACATCATAATGTATACAATAATATACATGTATCTCTCTCAAAATATATATCTCATCGCATAGGCTCGCAGGTTGATATCAAAATGATATACAATAAAATGTAATATCTCATAACTATATCATAACTATGCCCTTGGAGGACCACTATATTATGGGGAACCATTGCCTCCTAGTGCCTATCCTCTTGAGGTACTTACTTGTCCCCCTACATAAGCAACCCACTAACTTGGTGTCACTAAGCTTGCACCACCTACCAAACTAGCTTTGTATTCACCCCATTAGGGCTCATCAGGACAACATTTAAAGATTATGGACTCATAGTAGCATAGTTCCTCTATTATGGATAGATATTGTGCTATGTGGATAGTCCCTGAAGTTCTTACAAGTGTTGTGGCTCCTCTTTTAGCCTGTCTCAAAGAGTCTCTCTCCTAGGTAACCAAGGCTAGTGTAGTTCTAGCCTGGTCCCTCTCACCTATAACTGTAACCACCTAACTCTATGCCACTACCAATTGACCTTGTAAATATGCCACCTAAACCTATGCCATAGCTAATATTGCTTATGCCTGATCTCTCTATATAGTGAGTACCTGTACATCTAGGGAAACCCCCTATACTTGTGCCCACTGACCTCTACCAACTAGGTCAACATCTATTAAGTTTTTACCACTGTCATCACCCCAAAAATATACTATTGTATAAAGTGATTAGTACCATTTTACATACCTATCTACAAATATTACATCATCTATCTCAAACGTAATTAGAAATTCCTCATAATCAAACAAAACCTATATGAGCCATGGCTTAGAAAGTAGAAGCTCTACATCTTCTTGCTTATACCTTAAGAATAGGCCTAGGATACCTTGCACTAGGCCAAACTATCACCTCACCTTATCAAATGGGATGAGTTCTATCTTGTCATCCCTCCTACCGAAGATCCATCTATAACTTTGTAGGGATATTCTATGTCTCATGTATCTTTCCCACTCTAAAAACCTGATATATGGCCTCTAGATAACATCATCGATGACCAAATCATCTAGTTCACCTCTAAACTAATTTTTATCATACACCCCTCCTCCTGCTCTTGAGAGGTCAAAATCTGCTCTCCATTACATGAGACTAACTCTAAAGTTTATCTGGGCATACCCATCCCATGGTAACCCCATCGGTCACAAAACTTGGATGTGTTCATATGCTCAGTAGTGTAGAATGAATCCGATGTTGATACCATACCTCCTATGAGCATTGAAACCCCATCGCTCCCTGTATATCTAGACTAAAAGCATAGGTACCCAATTAAACACTATGTGACCTAGTAACATCTCCACTAGAACCCCCAACAACAGACAGGGAAACCTCCCACTACTCAAATTGGGTATAGGAAAGCATGATACCACCATCATTATCATGGTCATAAACCTCCTATCATCTCTAGCCCTCTGATATAGTGGAGTGTAACTAAAACCTTTGGGATGCCACCTTGAAAAATAATGATCATATTTATACAACAACTCCATGAGCTCATCTCTCTCCTCCATCTCAACATGATAAATCATCTCCTCCTGAATAGGTAGCCATGTAATCCTATGCACATCCTCAGGTGAGATCCTCATCTCATTTATTGGTAGTAAGAAGGTGTTCATGGTAGGATCCCATCTCTTGATGAGCACAATGATCATCACCGCATCCCATGGCACATGTTGGTAATGCATCATGGCACCAAGGCCCACCTTTTCCATGTGATCCAAATCAGTAGTAGTCATACCCTAATGAACCTCAAAAAAAATTTGAAGGCCCTGATCTCAAATATAGATCTACTCTCGTGCTTGTAATCTAAATAACAAACACACTTAGTTCTCTATACTATTTTTGCCTATGAACTTTTCCTATCACACCTACCTCACCCTCTAATCAACTAATAAGCATTTAACCTATCCTGTCTAGAGCCTAAAAAATCACCCATTTTGCCTAAAACAAACCATAGCATGAATCTCAATAACTACCCATCACCCTCTGGCATTTACCCATTTCCCATGCCTTCTTATCTTGACCTTACCTATTCATAATATTTACCTTCAACTTGAACTTCCAACATTAACCTTAACCTATATTTTCACACATCACCTAAAAAAATAAAATCCTTAAAACCCTTTTTTTCAAAGAACAAAGTAAAGGCTAGTCGATTGTCGACGATCATGGTGACCACTAATGGTCAGACGCCATTCAACTGATGGTCATCGACCATCATTGGTCAGGACAACCACCGATGGTCACCATGTGTGACCACCAACAAAATTCACCCAAACCCCACCTACCCAAAAACCCACCCAAAACATCATTCTAACCTAAAAACACTTACCAAGTACTTAATCATCCTTCCCTCAACCTACCCTAACTTTCAAACTTCACCTTTACCCATAAATTTAACCAAAACTAAACAAAAACCCTAATACCTAGGTCAAACCTAAACCCACCCAACAAACATATAACAAATCAAATGAATTCAATTACAAAAGCAAAATTGGGCTACTCTAATAATTGAAAATAACTCCTACCTCGTTCTTCAACCATCATCAAAGTGGGATCCTGGGACCCACTGCCTAGCCACATCCTCACCCACCCTACATCTTGGATAGGTCAATCTTCAATGCTTTAGTCTACTCAGTCAATCCAACTCAACAATCAACCTCACCAACTAGCACACGTCATCAGCAACCTCTCACAAAATGCTAAACTTTCATGTTAAAACATCACTTTGCACAATGAATGAAAATGACAAATAGACACATTTTTGAGCTCCACCCTTTTAGGGTTTGTACCCTGACTATTGACGGTTAGGGTGACCATTGACGGCTGACCTTGAGACCCCTAATAATCGATGGTCAGCATTTTCAAGTTTTTCCCACCAACCCAGTTTCAAACTTTTTTAAATGCAAGACTAAATCAAGCACCTACCCATAGAGATTGCCTTCTCCACCCACCTTAACCACCAACCACATCACCTCATTACTGGCCATTTTGGCTTGAACTAGCACACACTTTGCAATGAACTTGTCTAGTCCCTTTGACTACACTGACAATACTTGCCATGTTGAATAGATTTTTGCACTAACACTACTTTGTGCTCACCTAACCAATTTGTGTCTTCTCGAGAGCACTTCCTACCTCAGATACCCATGACTACACTAGACTAATTTGTGTTTTCCTTGAGAGTACTTCTTGCCTTGGATACCCATAAAAACACAATTCGTGCCTAAGAGACTTGAATTTATGAGTGTTTCTAATTTCCATGCCTAAATGCGATCAAATGGTCCACTTATCACTTATCCTTCTAGTACCAACCTTAATTTTTAGAAATTATGGTAACCTAGTCAATGCATAATTTTGGTTATCACACTTTATGCACATGTTCATGCTTTTATATCCCACCTATCACCCAAATTTTATCATCACCTTCACCACTTAACAAACATCTACCTAATTCAATTTTATCTCAACTCTCAGTTCGAAGGGGAACAACTCCTCCCATGACCAGGGAAAATGAACCTTCAACCCGTAATCCATTTTTGTTTTACAACTTATTGATACAAATTACATAACAAAAAGGGGCACAATGTAGCACCAAAAATCTGCACATGATGATTTTGAATGTTGTAACTCCTCTGGACGGCCTCAATACCCCCTTGGACCTAACCATTGGCCTCTCAACTACAAACCAAACTTAACCCACCCAACGCTAGTTAGCATGACCTATTGCCTTAACCCACCTTTTAACCTAACTTACCTTTGACCTTTGATCATCGATGATCACCCTGACTGCCAATGATTAGGTTCCCACCATCTAAACCACCTAACTACCACATCATTGTGACTTGATTTTCTATAATTAAATCATCTAATTTGTGTGTGAGGAAATGTAGATTAAATTTAAAATTAGATAGCAAGTTAGACCTTTTATTAACATCTTGTTGTACCTCTCCTTCTTTGCCTATAAGAAGAGAGGAGCAAGAGGTGAAAAGGGGACCCATAATCAATCATCCATATATGACTATTAAGAGTTTTTGTATCAAAAGTTTCTTTTGTAGGTGTCCTTCCAATGATCTAGCAATCTATCCATCATGATAGAGAGTTGAAGTGCTACCATCCATCGGCCAACAACCAAGTACTGTTACTCTATCAGAATTGCTCCAGGCTCCACTACCTCAACCATTCATCCAATCAACCATCGACAAGCTAAGTATCTATTTTTAATTATTCAGTCACTTTGTTTGTGTTTCACAATCAACCCAGCCTAATCTTATCTCTTAAAATCTCATTTTGTAACCTCTCAATCACCCCTTTTATTACCTAGATCCAACCCATAGTAACTACCGATGGTCATCTTGACTGTCGATGGTTAGCTCGACCACCGATGGTGACCCTAATTATGGATGGTCAGTGTGGCATAAAATAATATCAAGCTATTTTCACCCACTTATCCTAGACCAAATCCAACTTTCATTTCTTCGACCTATTCATAGAGCCCCAACCTATTTTTTCAAGCACACTTGACCTATTTAGCATTAGTATTGACTGACTTATTTTTATAATTAGTTAATTCAATCAATTTATTTATCAAGCATTTCTTGTACATAATTTTAGTATCTCTTGTGATTTATGCAAGTACTTTATCTTTCAATTTTTAAACTTAATTATTTAAAATATGTAGATTAACAGCCCCTGAGGAAGCTCTTGATTTCAAGATCTAGCTAGCATTAGGCAACTCACCCAACCATCTATCTAATCAACCATTTTATTTAGTGCTTTCTTCTATGTAGGTAAATCCTCCCAAGCCAAAGAGGATCTCTCTATAATCATTTGATTCAATTTGCACACAACCAAATAGGTTTTTCTACCATACCCATATCTAGTTTCATTCTTCTTCTTCTCTTAGAATATAAGCTAAAATTCTCTGAAACAACAATGTTTGGATGCATGGGACATCTTGGGTCAGCTTGACCACTCTTATTTTCATTTTACATTACCCTATGTCTTTATGTTCTCACCATTTTATGAGTAATTCTAGACATGTACATTCTTGCCATTTTTTGAGACCATTCCTATTTTCACTCTATTAATTATTACTTCTCTACTTTTCATCACATTTCTTTTATCATGATTCTCATGAGAACTAAATTGGCCTAAGGTCCCTTTAGACTATGTAGGCAATACCCATTTTATAAGAGCACTTGGGAGAAGCTCAACCACCCCTTATTCTTCCATTCACCCTACTTCGATAGCTTGTTCATAATCCAAGAATAATACCTTATTCATTACATATGCACAATTATTGATTGCTTACATTGAGTCATTTATCTTCATTGCACTATGTTTTGTGTGTTTTGTTTATTACTTTGTTTGCTTGTTTATTTTGAGTGTCATGTCTGAATACATTTTGAAAATTACTTGAGTCTTGCCTTAACTTAGCTTGAGTTATTTAATTTTGTATTTAGATTGTTTTATTGCTCTTGTTTTTACTTAAGTCTTGATAATTCATATCTTGTTCTTAAGTTGGTTATGTTTTCTATTTAATTTTAGTTCTTTATTTTTGTTTTCTATTCAAACGTAAATGTTTTCCACTTAGGTTTTGGTATATATATCATTATCTTAAGTCATAAATATTCACATTTGAACTAGTCCATTCACAATTTGAAATCCAATGTTATTATAAGTTACTCGTACTTATGATTCATAATTTCATTTGCCACATTAAACACCAAGTGTTCCATTCTTATAACAATGTGCTGTATAACAACATCTCTAAATCACCATCCTACATATCTGCTTCTTAACTAGGATATCCTCATCCAATCATGAGCCAAAGATTATAAATATACATGACTCTCTTTATTACTTCAGGACGTGCATCTCTTGGATTATGCATCTAGTCATGTTATCCATCCATTTACCCAACATCTATGGCTACTCTATATTTATATAGGATGTGGATCTCCTAAATTAATCTCTATTATTTATTCATGCATCAATAAAAATAGGAATAAATCAACAATCCATATGCTAATTAAAAATGTCCATCTCCTAATATTAGCATACATTATCATATCATAACAACAATAGCAGTAAATGATAAACATGGAAGATAACAAATTCATGAAAAATAAATATCCATCCATCTCCATATTTTGATCCAATCACCCCCTTGGACTTATTATTACCTTAGTTTTTCATAGGAGGCTCTTTTTAGCCTCTTTTACCCATTTTCGATCCATTTTAAACTAATTACTCTATTTTTGACCTCTTTTATTGAATTACATGTTCCTTTATTTTGATCGATGGCTAACCCATCAAAATTAAAATTTTGCCTTGAGGGGGCATCATGGGTCACCCAAACATTATTTGGGGCATTTTTGTAGCCCCATTTTTTTGCAACTTATATAGAATTTAATGGAAAGCAATAACAAATTCATTTATTCTAATTATGATCATTTTAAGCGACCTTTTTATTATTTGAAAAGATGTTGCTTTGACCAAATATCTCACCATTCATTCTCAAATAGAGGAAAATGTAAACATCCAATTCCTATCACTATCGTGCTAAAATTACAAGTCTACATCAATTTTTGTAATAATGCACAAACTAGACCAAAATGCCCTAATTCAACCACACACATCACGTACATGTGTCGATTCACATCCATGTATAACTGATTGGGGCAATGCATTTTATATAATCATTATCTTATCCTAATTCACTTTGAGTCAAATTATGACCAAGAAAAATTATGTTCTAGACTACTAAAATCCTCTAATTCATCCACACACATCATGTGTATGTGTTGATTCATGTTTATAATGTCCTTATTGGGGTAGTACCCTATAAACAATAGTCACCTTCCTCTAATTCAACTCCAGTCAAATTGTGACCAAGTAAAATGACATTTTCGACCATTCTAATTAAACAAGTAACCAATTTCCAAGAATAGCAAAAAGACTAAGTAAAAGCATTAAGCAAATCAAAACAAATTAAGAGCTTAAGTGAAAAATCCATGGAAATCTATTAAATATTTATTATTGGAAATTCATAAATCAAAATATTTGGGCCATGACATCACCCATGGCATCATCATAGGGGTGTCATCCATGGGGAATTAATGGAGATAAATATCAGGATGAAGGCTACCCATGCCTTATTAATGTTCCATTCTTACAAATATTAATTGACACATTTATTACAATTGGTCTCCAAAATTCAATGGATTTGTGGCCAGACATCTTGATGTTGAGATGGAGGGCCATAAATTAGCTTATTCATTTTGGAAAACTATAAATACATGGTCTATGACCATAACCATCAAGCTCTTTTTGGTGTAGACAAATTATGCAAAAACATCTCTAGAGAGGTTCACTCATCCATCCAAATTGATCAAAGCAAGAGCTAATCCCATTGGTACAAAGAGAGATATTGGAGATGCTTGTTCTACCCTATTGACAAACACTTAAAGCACTAAATCCAAACATAAACATGATTAATGGACTGATCTTGGAAGAGGGCCACATGAGGAAGGCATTGTTCATGTTTTCTTATCTAATTTTCTTGACTCTATTGATCCATGCCCCTTAAGGGAGTAGGCCTAACATGCTAGTTATTTATGCTTTATCACTTGTTTATGTCTTAAACACATGAACTAACTTGTTTCACAATCCTAACTCATAATACTAATGCAAGCATAACTATAAAATTTAGAAGAAACTTATAACTTTGAAAGGTTGATCAAAACCATAATGCTACTATTATAGCATGGCTAGGATCACGATGGTATGATTTTGGCAACATTATCTTTCTTACACATGAGTTAGAACAAAATAAAATAGAAATGAGAAAACAAGATCAAATCCTACTTTATAATCATACTTTGGATTGAGCTAAAAGATAAAAAGCAAATGCTATATATTCACTTGAAAATAAAGCTTATCCCTTATCATGTGGATTGTGTTGAGTTTGTGGTTGCTTAGTTAGAGATGCACAAGTACCTAGATAACATATCCTCTTGATAACTTGATGATTGGATTAGATGATGTTGATGATGTATGTTCAAACTAATATGATCTCCAAAAGACTCTCTTGGCTTGATTGATAATTTGGCATGGCCTCATTAGGTTATCATGGCTTGGTATAAATGGAGGAGGGACCTCCACTTTATAGATTTTTGAAAATGGTATGGACCATTGGATCTGATTCAAGATCAAGGGCTAAAATCAATTCAAATTCCTCATTGAATGAGGGGATTTGAGGATTAAATATGGGGGGTTGAGGATGTAAGGCTTGATTCTAATAGGTATGGGCATGATTAGATCTTGTCTCTTGACTTTGAATTTAGGGATTCGACCATAGATGTGATGATGTGATGATATTTTAGGATTTGGGATGATTTTATTTATTTATTTGGATATTTGGTGCTTGGATTTTCTTATTAGGACTAACTAACTAATTAATGTGATTAATTAGTTCATTAATACATATTTCATTATGGTGGGATTTAGATGGGATTTATAACAAATTCAATGACATAATTAATTGATTAGGGGGATAAATAGTGTGAGTGGTTAGGTTAGGGATGTAATGGTTAGATTTATGGGTGTAATAGGATAAGAGTTGAATAATGATGAATAGTGATGCCAATAACAAAGATGTGATGAAAGTGGGAGTGTCATAAGTAGAGTGTCTAAATTGGAGTATATACATTTTCCCCTCTTTGAAATGGAATTGTGACTAGAAGAAGTAAT
Organism: Torreya grandis; assembly: GCA_037957365.1. Classification (NCBI taxonomy): domain Eukaryota; kingdom Viridiplantae; phylum Streptophyta; class Pinopsida; order Cupressales; family Taxaceae; genus Torreya; species Torreya grandis. The sequence goes on along the minus strand of JARHVA010002840.1, from coordinate 683,005 downwards.
GACTTTTTAAAGAATATATAAGAAAAAGGTGGGCACACAAGGATGTTGGAATAATGGCCTTTCAAATAATGTAAAAGAAGAAGATAGTCACACTAGGATGTTGGAATAAAGGCCTTTCAAATAATTTAGAAGCCAAAAAAAAGGGCACACGAAGATTCCCCTAGTGGACTGGTTGGTTAGGGAGATGGAAGAAATAGAGGGATGAATTGGTTATAGATGATGTTTAGAGATGATGCCCCCCTCAAGATGGTGTGTAGGGATGAAAGATACATATGGGCTCTCGAAATGAGAAGAGGGGATAAACTGGAATAAGGAGGGCTAAAATGGAGGGGTGGGGGTTGAAGAAAGAGGGGTTGGGCCTTACAAGAGATCATGCCTCATGGGAGCTTATGCATAGTATGATGGTGATGGATACAGATTTATCATAGATGGAGATGATTAACACACTTGATCTAAGGCTTGTAAACTATAATTGGTTTGGATTTTTTCCCAAGAAATGATATATGTGAGGGGGGTGGATTTGGAATGATTATCCTAATAAATTTGTGAGCTTTGATTTTCCACAAATAATGATGTATGCAAGAAGGAAAATTTGGGAATGATGTATCCCAATGGATTTTTGATTGATTAAAATGATTGAAAACATAGATCAAAGGGGTTAAATAATTAAGTGGATTTAATGATGTGATGATGAAGGCTTATGGATATGAATAAGATGTATTTGATATTTTATTGTATATATATATGATTATATGATAGGGGGCATGCCATTAATCTTGCATGGATTTCCAAATGTTTGAGCAACCATATTTTTGATATAGCATATGGCAGGATACACTATGATATGGAAAACCATGATGATAGTATTCCAAAATGTTGATGGGCTAACATAGATGCAATAAAAATAGAAACACACACACAAACAAATAAATAAACAATAAGAGCACATACAAAAAAATCAAATGCATTGTCCTCTATCATGTTAAAACCCAATGTTTGGTGACCGATGAGATTGATGGCTTTGACATGCCTTGGGAATGATATATGCAAGGGGGTTAGATTAGGAACATTATATCCCATAAAAACTACAAGTTGTGATGTGAGAATGATATATCCCGATGAAGCCACAAGCTTTGATTTGGGAGTGATGTGTCCCAATGAAGCTATGATTGATTGGTTTAAAACAAAAAATTTAATAAGACTAAGGATAAGACAATTGGATTTAGAATTTGGTGATCTTCCTATTATTATTGCTTGTATTTTTGGATGTTTTGGACCTTTTGGATTTTTTCAAATTTTCTAATTTTTGTAATGTTTTTGGATTTTTTGGATTTTATAGTGTTTTTGGATTTTTTTGATTTTCTAATTTTTGGTCTAACAAAGAGGAGCTACCAAAAAAAGGAGAACTCATTCTAACATCAAAGATTGAAGTGGTAGTGAATGGAAGGGTGGAAGGATTTAAGATGATGCTTAGGGGTGATAAGGAATGATGAGGGATGATGAGGGAGTATTTAGGGATGATGATGGATGGAAGGATTGATGAATATGGACATATAAGGATGATGAAGGGGTGATTAGGAAAGATGACATATGGATAGTGATGAATAAGGACAATTAGGGATGTATATGGATGGATTGGGGTGTAAAAATAATGTGCCCATTCGTAGAAGTGTTAATCTAAGGGTGTACTAAGATGTTGCCAAAACATGTCTCAATATTTCCTTTGTGTCTTCATCAAGGTCAAAGTCAGGGAGAAGGATGGATATGATAGGTTATGTAGGATATGGTTTATGATTATATTGCATGGATAGACTAGGATTTTCAATGACATATGGATGGAGTGAATCTACCCCTAAGTGTAGGGTACTTGTAGACAATGAATTACACCCAATGTTAGAAACTAGTTTTCATTAGAGTATTTTCCCAAGGTGCCCTAATAATGGTTTTTCCCTGTGACCAACTTTTTTTCTTTTTATTTTTTTAAAAAAAATTTATTACAACAACAATAGATCCTTCAAGTATGTGCTCTATAAATGTTTATGGGAACTTCATTGATTTCTAGATCAACTTCTTCAAAACCTCTTATCTAGGATCTATTATGACCCCCATGGTACAAGGTAAAGCCAAGGAGGGAAAACTGGGATGTGTATTGGATTAAGAAATTTCATTGATTATGTGAAGGATTTGAACGGATGGTATGATCAAGGGGATTGGGACCAATAATCTCGCATACCCTTGCCATGTAAAGATGTTTGCGATGAAAGTTATATGTTCCACGGTAGCTACAAGTTGGATGATTTTGGGATCCACACTTATTATAATATTAACTTCAATGGTTTATTTGAAAAGTGATTTGGAGTCGTCCTACAACTTTACTAGTACAAGCGGAGATTGAGTTCTTTATCTACTGGTGCTTGGAAAAGTTTTCACCAATAGACTTGATTTGATTTTGATTTTTGTTGTTTGATAGTACCTCAAGGATGTTTTCACTAGGGGACTTGAATTTTTTATTGTGTTGTTGTTGATTATTTTGATTTGATTGATTTATTGATTGACTTGGGAACTCTTCCTACTCACCATAGTAGGTTGATGTGTCAATATTGACTTTGAATCCTTGTTTATGATCCTTTGGAAAGATGGCATCTTTAAGTCCCATGATTTCTATGGGAACTTCATCATTTTGGAAGGAGTCCAATGGTATATAACCGTGTAGTTCCCAATCGATGTATGAAAGATATTAGAAATCAAAATGAATGGTAAGGATAGTTGTATCATTATAAAGATTAATGTCGGCATGATCTTTGTAGAGGCTGTGAGTAAAACTTGTTTTGATGTTGGGAGAATCTTCTGTTGAAATCATGAAAGTGTCCACCACATCCTTGTATTGATCATCAAATGGTTTGTAGCCTATGCCATGATATCCTTCATTTACGTGCACATGGATATGCTCTAAGATTCCTTCCTCATGAAGGTCAAGTCCTCATCTTTTATAGTTCATGATTTTGCACATGTTATTTGGTATACGATACTTCTTGCTTTGAGAAAATGGAGGCTAGGTTGTCATTGTATATCAAGGAGTCATGAGAGCTTTCAATACATGACTTTATAAGAAGGCCATATTTAAAAAATGATGTCAAGTTAAACTAATAGGATGTTGGTTCCATTTGCTTCTTATTCATAGTGGGCTTGCTACTATTTATAGGAGATATGGGTTGATTTTCTGCATGAAGGGCATTTTGGATTTCATTGTCTACAAGTACCTTATTTACTATAGGCTTGGTGATGGAGGCTTCAATATGTAATGGGAGATTGGGTGATAGGTCAACAAATGGTATATCATCTTAGTCGGAGGTGGTCTGGTTAAAGAATTGGAGTATATCATGTTGGTCAAAGATTTGGAGTATGTCATGTAGATCAAAGATGGGATGGTCCAAGATGGGTTGGTCAAAGATGGTTTGAATGAATGGGTTCATCAAATAATGGTTGACCATTGATAGTCTCATCAAAGATGAGTGGGCCAATGATGGGTGGACCAATGATGGGATGGTTATAGATAGGTCAGTCGAAGATGGGTTCACCATTGATGGGCTTGTCAAATATGGATGTGCTAATGATGGGTGGACCAATGATGGGTTGATCGAAGATAAGTCAACCAAAGATGGGTTCATTTAATATTGGTGGACCTTGATTTGGTTGTGTAAAAAATTGATCATGTTTTAGAATGGGATCTTGGCATATCTACGTTTGTTAATTTTTGGATATGGATGCACTCAATCCTTCGATAAATAATGTGCAAAAGAATGGTGATGATAGGATGTACTTAGATTGTTGTGGCTTAAGATCTGAATAGGTGTCACTAAAAGGATTGGTTGGGTGTAGCTCATGTGATTCTTGATTGGGTTGGGGTTGATTTTAGGGTTGTTGATTTTGGGCTTGTCACTTATCAAACTTTTTCTAAAACTCAAGAAAGTGTAGTTTTTATGGCACAAAGGCCTAATTAGTATTGGACTTTGGATGAGGTTGACTTTTATGGGATTGACTAGGTGATGTAGGTCTTGATGTCCAAGGATAAATATGGGATGCTAGGTCTGACACTTATTACTTATATGTTGAGTTTGCTCATGTATGTTTTGATTTTAGAATTATGATGCCATGAGTTTACGTTTAGTTTAATCCATCTTAGATGTTGATTTTATATAGCTCAAAAAAAGGGGGTTTTGTCTTTACATTGGGTGATGAAATCCTAGTTTCAAGACCCTAGAAAGATAAAATAAATAAGGCATGTATGATTTTTGATTCCCAAGGTCACCTTAGGATATGAGGGAAGAACATACACAACATATTATAGGATGACACCAATGACCTAGACCCTTTTTTATTCCTAATTTTGCCTTGCGGTGCAAAGCCAGAGCATTTACAGTACGTAGGCCAAATATAACACAAACAAGACTAAAACATATGCATAAAATAAATGAATTAATTTAGATTAAATGATTAAATGTATTTGTTTATTTGATTTTATATCTTCAACCAATGAACCTGTAAATAGATTGTTAGTAGTTTTTGAAGGATTAGAGTATTTGGAAAGTAGAAACATGCAAGTAAAATAGTCAATAGACATAAATGTTATTATATAGAGTGTATACACCGCCAATGACACAAATGCTATGACATCTGCACAATAGATAAAATAAAATTGACAAATGCAAATGTTGATTCATAGTACACATACGCTATTTAACAACACTTAGATGATATGAGTGACAAAAAATTTATAACATTTGCATTAAAACCTAATTTATGGAAATAGAGGATAGACTGACATAGATTCTAGAGAACAACATGTAGATGTTGTTTGACTGAACACAAACACTACCGATTGCATATACATTGTGACATCTATGTAGAAACTAGAAAAATACAAATAAAACTCGATAAGACACAAACATTATCTATTCTATGCAGATGATATTGATAAAGGTGGATATGCCATTTCACATAACAAATATGTTTCAACATATAAAACATGATTTTGAAGCTTAAAAAGTTAAATTTGACTCAAATTGCTCCTGATTTGACCTCGAAACTAGACCAACTATGTAAGCAACACTTAACAAGCTAAATGAAACAAAGATTATGGACAAATGTCCTGTTGAGTGTGCCATAATGTATACACATAAGTTAGAGTAAAATAAAATAAAAATGAGCAAACAAGATCAATTCCTACACTAAAAATGTATCATACTTTGGATTGAGCTAAAAGAGAACAAGCAAATGTTATACCTTCACCTACCAAAGAAGCTCCTCCCTTATCATGTGGATTGTGCTTGGATTGTGGTTTTCGTTGACGAATTTTTGGTCCTACAGGACAAAATTGGGCACCCCCTCCTTTTTCTTTGCAAAGAGTCTTTCACATCCATGATTTGGCTAAGTCATCCCTTAGCTGCCTTGTGTAAAATACCCCCTGTCAGACTTATTCCATGAAAAAGCCAAGTGTTTTGTCATTTTACTTAGCCAAGTGCATTTCAGGTTTGTCAAGTGCAGTTACTTCACCTAAATTAGTGCATTTTGGGTTTTAAAAATAACTTAACTTATGAAATTTTCATAATCTAAGTCACTTGTAAAACCCGATTTTGTCTTTAAAGACCAAATCAAGTTTTCCAAATGATTTTACTTGTGAAATTTTCATAAGTTGAGTTACTTAATAAACCTGATTTAGTCCTTGTAGTGTTATTCAAACTTTGCAAGCATCTTTACTTATAAAGGTTTATAAGTAAAGTCACTTGCAAAACTTGATTTGGTCTTGACAGACCAAATTGGGTTTTCCAAGTGACTTTACTTATTTGCATTATCAGTTGAAGTCAATGTGAAACTCAAAGTAGAAGATCTTGGGAAGTTAAAAATGGTCTATCAAATAGGAATCAAGTTTTCAAAGTGCTTCTACTTGAAAGCTTCATGAGTTGTTTACATTGAAGAACCCAGTTTGGTCTAGCATTCTCGCCAAGGCAACGAATTTCTTTGGAGGACACCAAGCAAAGGAAGTGGACTTTCACTTTTTTTAAGGACAATTAAATAAAGGTTGAAGGGTGTGTTTGAGGTAGAATGGACCTTGTAGAGGGATTTTTGTCAACAAGAAAACCTCTTCACTTTTTTGAAGGGTCATTTGTAGGATTCCTAAAGGGTATATACCCTTGAGAAGGGCACTTAAGCATTGCACAAGACCCTTATAATTCTTCCAAAAGGTAACTTCAGACACAAAATGTCCTTGAGGAGGGCACCTTGGTCGGTGGCAGGACCAAATCAAAAGTTTTGAAGTGGCATTTCAAGGCACAAAGTGCCCTTACAGAGGGCACTTTGAGAAAGACAAGGACCATTTTCATAACCCTGAAGGGTATTTTTGGATGGGAGAAGCTTTTGTGGAGGGCACTTTAAGAAAGCAAGGGATGAAGACAAAAGTTCAAAGGGTACTTGCCCTTCGAGAAAAGCCAGTGCCAAAAGAAAGAATTCCTTCATACATAATGTCCGAAAGAATTCCTTTGGACATTTTGCTCAAAAGAAAGTTCAAAAAAAGGTTGAAACAAAAGAGAGATCAATGGTGAATTCCTTTGGACATTTTATTCGAAGGAATTCAAAAACAAAAGCCTAAAATCCTGAAGAAAAAATGAATGAGCAAGCAAGAAAAGGAATCTGGGAGAAAAGACAAGCCAAACCCGAAGGAAAATTAGCCCGGGCAAAGACAAAACTCAAAACTGTTCCAACTGCTGATAAAGACAAAGGGCAGAATTAAGGACCAATAAAAACAAGATAGGTGGCATGAACAAATCAAAAAAAGGATTTAATACATTTGGGTGGAAAATATCCACCGAAAACCAATAAATAGATTGGTTTTCAAACTATAGAGGAGAGCAACCTATGTTTTCATGCTTAACCATTAATGCACAACCAGTTGTGCCCAGTATTGAAGAGAGCATGGTCTAACCACAACAACTAAGAGATGGCTTTGTCAGTTACTAGAAGGAGTATCCCATGCTTTTACAGGCCTAGGATAGCAGGGGTAATGACTTAGACATCTACAGCATGGGTGTCCCATACACAGTTTAAAGAATACGGAAGCAACATGGTCTCTTGTCTCAGAAGTGTTTGACTCCAGCATGGGTCTCATTTCCTTATTTTATCAGCATCTTGCTCTATATAATTGTAACTTCTCATTTTGAGAGGAGATATCTCAGCTTGTATGGTGAAGCCCTGAAAGAATTTACCTTGAATCCAAAAAAGCATTTTTACCTCCATTTGGGTTTACACTTTTGCATATGTCTATGGTTTTGATCTTGTGTCAAGTCATTTTCTTTCATGCTTTCACAGTTTGAATCTAGCATATCTAGTGTATTGTGAGCTCTTTCTTTCAAGTCAACAAGAAGTGTCCATAGTAGAGTATAGGTGCATGTGAATAGGCTCCTTCCTCCTTGTATCTTCATAGGGCCCCCTATTGAAATACTAATGCAGGAGAGTTTCTCATCTTGAATGATAGTGTATGTCAGCTTGTCTTAGTGTAAAGTGTATGTCAAAGCTGAGTAGACCAACCACTTTGGTGAATCACCACTTTAGTTTAGGTTTTGATTTCTAGTATTTCTCTCCCTTTTCATCCCCCCCATTGTTAACAATAGGAAATCCAGGGCCTCAAGGTGCATCAAGGGGAGCTAACCCCTAATCTAGAGATTCATCCCTCATGTTTAACACCCACAACAAGAGGGATGTATCCATTATGTCACATGGATGAAGATATTTGAACCTCCCTTCACAGGGTGCAATCCACTATGTTAATAGTTTTTGGCATGCTTGATGGGATAGTTTGTCCAAGGAGTTAAAGGATTTTTGGTGTGTTCTTCAACTAATCAGCCTTTGGAGGCATTTCAATCAACACCAATGGTGACTCCAAGTTGAATCAGTTAGTTAATCAGTCCTAGTGCCATTAATAAATCACAATTTGGTATGTATAATCCCATTGTTGAGCAGCATGGGCCTTGTGTTCCTTCATATAGTTTTGATCAAGCTCAAGTTGTTCATAGAATCACCTCAAGTAGCTCTCCTATTTGCCCTTCACCTAGTCAATCTATGAGTATGAGGGACATAATGCTGGAGTTTGAGAATCAAATGATGGAGATAGATAGATTGGATGAGTATAATAGATATCAACAAGAGCTTACATACAAAGAGGAGTGCTCGTTTAGGCAAGCCAAGGCCTTGAAATTCATGAAGAAGTAGCAAGATGGAGGAGTTAATCCCTTCAAGGCAATCAACCTTTCTTTCCTTTCCCCATCCCAAAGCAACCTCCTCCTATTCAAAAGGAAAACCCCTCTTGTACACCAAATCCTTTCTATCAAATAGCTCCTGCTCACCAAAATAAGATGAACCAATTCTCTATCCCATCTGATGCATTATCTACTCTTGCTCTTAATCCTTTGCATATAGCTTTTTAGCACTAAAGAGCATTAGAGCAGCCTCCTATGGAAACTAGCCTTTTCAATTCTTTAGACTATGAATCCTCCTTTGAAGGAAATCATCCTATGTCTCTTGGAAAACAACACATCTCTCTTCAAGCAACTCTTCATGTGCATGAGCAGATCCCTCCTAGTCTTCCTCAACCTCCTCGAGTCTTTCAGCATGATGCCAAGATCCCAAGTTGGAGGAGGGCATATCATGAACTAGTTTAGGGCCTTGGAAAAGATGAAGCTACTACCTATTCTTATGAGAATAGTTCCAGTCTCAAGGTCATGAGTTGGAAAAAAATGGTGGAATCATGGGATAGGAAAGAGGAAGAGAAAGGTTTTGCCCAAAACCTTGAAGAAGATGAAGTTGTTCCTTCTCATCATAATGATGCATGTGATCTCCAAGAAAGGCTCTTCCAAGAGAATATAACCAAGCAAATTATAGAGTTGGATTCCAGAATGAAGTCCCTCAGCCAAAGTGTGATGGATGGTTTAGACCAAACAAAAGATCCTATGTATAAACATATCCCATCTACACCCATTTTAGAGAGCTATCAAGCCACATCTGATGTGGATGAAGTGCTAGCCAAATGGAAGGAAGAGAATCATTCAATTCTAGCTCAATGTTTGCCTCATCTTCCACATGCATTTAACCAATATCCCTCCACTCCATTCCTTACCAAGGAGGAACCTATTTTGGAAGAGGTAATTGAAGATTAGAGGATCCAGTTTGTGGCTAATTGAGAGGCCCTCTCAAGTGACAATGGAGAGGAGATCATCATAGAAGCCCCATTTAAAGACATCATCAAATATGGAGAAGACATAGGTCATGCATATATGTAGATGTTCCAGCAATATGAAGATGAGGTTGACAAACTTTATTTGTCAACAATAAATGAGGAGGACTATCAACATAGTGAGTTGTCTTCCCCTTTGTTTGATGAACTTCCTTTTTGCTTTGATGAGGATAGTGACCATGTTATGGGACCTAAGATGGAGGAATTTCAAGAGCATGTCTTTGAACATCTAGAGACTCTTATTTTTGAGCAAGCAAAAGAGAGGCATGTTCAGTTTGATAGAAGCTTTGAAGAAGGGAGCCTCAAGCAAAAAGGTGACATTCTGTGGGATGAACAAGCGGTTTGTGATCTCATTCTAGACACCACATTGGTCACTCTTCTTCAAAAAGACCATAATGAAGTAGAAGATCAGTTTGACAGGCTCCTTAATGAATCTAAAGGGAACAAGTCAGTCCATGGTGCATGTCAAGGGGGCTATGAGCTAAATGAGACTTATGGTGATAAGCAAGCATCCATTGATTTCTTGATGAAATACACCAGCATGAGGGGCCAACATGAATCAGGTTTCAAAGGGCAAAGTGAATACGTAGATGTTGGAGACATGTTTGACCCTGATCCACTCAGACACAAGCCAATCAAGGTGGCAGGCAAGAAGGGCAAGTCACCAAGCTTCCATTCCATTTAGCCACTTGTCTGGCACCATAAGTTTTCTTACCATAAAGGAGACTTAAGAAGTTTTCCCTTTGATCCAAGAGGGAGAAGAGCATATTTGGTTAGATATACATAGTAGTTTGCTTTTTGTTAGGTTTTCTTTTATTTTCCCTAAGTGTTTTTATGCATGTGTGTGTTGTTTTTAGCCTTTGTTGTGTGTTGTCCTTCGCTTGTGTGTTTGGGGTAAATTATTATCTTCTTGGTTTTTCAAGGTCAGTTTCCAACATGCTTAAGATGCATTCTGACTCCATGCCCAATGGACTTTGAGGCTACCAATCTTCCCAAGCATAACAGGCATGCTTCCCCTATGAGTTGCCAAATGTGTTGACTAATTTTTGGTATTGCAAGCTAAAATTGGGCACCCCCTCCTTTTTCTTTGTAAATATCCTTTCACATCCATGATTTGGCTAAGTCATCCCTCAATTGCCTTGTGTAAAATACCCCCTGTCAGACCTGTTTCATGAAAAAACCAAGTGTTTTATCATTTTGTTTAGCCAAGTACATTTTGTGTTTGTCAAGTGCAGTTACTTCACCTATAGTAGTGCATTTTAGGTTTTATAAACAACTTAACTTATGAAATTTTCATAAGCTGTCACTTGAAAAACCTGATTTGGTCTTCACAGGCCAAATTGGCTTTTCCAAATGACTTTATGAAATTTTAATAAGTCGAGCTGCTTAATTAACCTAATTTGGTCTGTCAAGACCAAATCAAGTTTTCTAATTGTCTTTACTTATTTGCCTTATCAACTGAAGTCGATGTGAAACCTGAAGTAGAAGCCCTAAAAAGTCTAAAATGGTCTATTGAGGAGGAATCAGGTTTTCAAAGTGCTTTTACTTGAAAGCTTCATGAGCTTTTTACGTTGAAGAACTCAATTTGGTCTAGCATGCTTGCCAAGGCAACAAATTTCTTCAAATGACACTAAGCAAAGGAAGTGGATGTTCACTTTTCTAGAAGGACAATTGAAGAAAGGTCAAAGGGTATGTTTGAGGTAGAATGGAGCTTGTAGATGGCTTTTCATTGGCAATAAAACCTCTTCACTTTTTTGAAGGGTCATTTATAGGATTCTTGAAGGGTATGTACCCTTGTGGAGGGTCCTTAGGCGATGCACATGACCTTTACAATTCTTTCACAATGCAACTTGAGACTCAAAGTGTCCTTGTAGAGGGTACCTTAGTCGGTGGCAAGACCAAATCAAAAGTTTTGAAGGGGCATTTTGAGGCACAAAGTGCCCTTATGGAGGGCACTTTGAGAAAGACAAGGACTATTTTCATAAGCCTAAAGGGTATTTTTGGATGGGAGAAGCCTTTACAGAGGGCACTTTAAGAAAGCAAGGGATGAAGACAAAATTTTGAAGGGCACTTGCCCTTCAGGAAAAGCCAATGCCAAAAGAAAGAATTCATTTAGACAAAATGTTCAAAATAATTCCTTCAGACATTTTTCTTAGAGAAAAGTTTAGGAAAAAAGGGCTGAAACAAAAGAGAGATCAACGGTGAATTCCTTCTCAAGGAATTCAAAAACAAAAGCTTGAAATCCTGAAGAACAAATGAATGAGCAAGCAAGAAAAGGAACCTGAGAGAAAAGATAAGCCAAGCCTGAAGGAAAATTATCCTGGGTAAAGAAAAAACTAAGAACTATTCCAGTTGCTGACAAAGACAAAGGGTAGAAATAAGAACCAATCAGAACAAGACAGGTGGCATGAACAACTCAACAAAAGGAGTTCATATATTTGGGTGGAAAATATCTACTAAAAACCAATAAATAGATTGATTTTTGAACTATAGAGGAGAGTAGCTCATGTTTTCATACTTCACCATTAATGCACAACCAGTTGCACCCAACATTGAAGAGAGCATGGTCTAGCCACAACAACTTAGGGATGGCTTTGTCAGTTGCTAGAAGGAGTATCCCATGCTTTTGCAAGCCCAGGACAGTAGGGGTGGTGGCTTGAACATCTACAACATGGCTCTCTCATACATAATTTGAAGAATATGATAGCAACATGGTCTCTTGTCTTAGAATTGTTTGACACTAGCATGGGCCTCCTTTCCTTGTTCTGCCAGCCTCTTGCTCTATATAATTATAACTTCTCATTTTGAGAGGAGATCTCTTAGCTTGTATGGTGAAGCCTTGAAGGAATTTAACTTGAATCAAAAAATCCATTTTTACTTCCATTTGGGTTTACACTTTTGCATATGTCTACGGTTTTGATCTTGTGTCATGTCATTTTCTTTCATGCTTTCACAGTTTGAATCCAACATATCTAGTGTATTGTGAGCTCTTTCTTGCAGGTCAACAAGAAGTGTCCATAGCAGAGTATAGGTGCATGTGAACAGGCTACCATAGTGTGTCTTAGAACACCTCTGGTAGTCCTTCCTCCCTATATCTCCATAGGGCTCTCTATTGAAATACTGATGTAGGAGACTTTCTCATCTTGAATGATAGTGTATGTCAGCTTGTCTTGGTATAAAGTGTATGTTAAAGCTGAGCAAACCAACCATTTTGGTGCATCATCACTTTAGTTTAGGTTATGATTTATAGTATTTTTCTCCCTTTTCATCTCCCTAATTGTTAGCAATAGGAAATCCAAGGCCTCAATATGCATTAAGGGGAGCTAGCCCCTAATCTAAGGATTCATCCCTCATATTTGGCACCCACAGCAAGAGGGATGTCTCCATTATGTCACGTGGATGAAGAGAGCTGAGCCTCCCTTCATAGGGTGCAATCCACCACGTCAATAATTGCTTAGTTAGAGATTCATGAGTACTTGGACAACATATCCTCTTGATAACTTGATGATTGTCTTGGACGATGTTTGTGAAGGATGTTCAAACTAGCATGATCTCCTCAAGACTCTCTTGGCTTGATTGATAATTTGGCATGGTCTCATTAGGCTACTGATTTAGCTTATTTGGGAATAATGGAGTTTTATTCCTATTTTAGTTAAGGGTCTAGATTAATAAATCAATATAGAATATAACAATAAATACAATCTTATTTATGCAATTGTTTATCTTTTTCACCTTTCTAAAAATAACAATAAATAAGAAGAAATATAACTTAGCTAGAAAATAGACCAAGATAGCTAATATAGAGGTTAAAAATAGCTATGCAAGACTGAGAAGGTATCGTAAACCTAAATTTGGATTTCATTGGGTGAAAGTATAGGAGTACCAAAAAGTAGATGCTTTAGTATTCGACATTGTTGTCCATTCTTGCCGTTGTTGTTTAAACTTATCATAGAGATCTAAAACTTTCTAGGTAGTTGTGTTGTGCCTGTGTGAGTGTGTTTGTGAAAAATTGAGTGCTAGTCATCGATAAAACTCATTGTAGAGTTGATTTTGTCTTCAAACCCTAATCCTCCACCATGCTTAATAAAACAACATTTGAGTCACTGGAGAAAGAGGGGGGTTAGTGTGAAAGATGTACTAAACATGCAATCCACACCTCTTTTGTGGGCATGCTGCCTACATACCAATACTCTGAAGATGGATCAAGCCATACGTAGTTCTCCCACCTAGTGTGCTTTGTGAAATAGTGTGATGTAGATGAAAATGCCAAATTGATAGTGTTTGAGGTGGCTAGGGACTGGTATGAGGATTTGAGTAGGTTTGTAGTTGTGTTGGGTAACTGTGTGCAAAGAATAGGGAAGTTTGACTTAGTGTTTTGTTTGTATTCTTGCTTGTTTTGTAAGTTTGGTCACCTCCCTTGTAAATGAACTTTTAATGGGATTTTATAGGGAATAATTATTCATGGGTCAGATGTATTTGCACTAGGCTGACATAATTAAGGATAAAGACCAGATGAAAATGATGGTTGCGGCTCAAAGTGTAAATGGATAGGATCATTGAAAATGAGACACTTCTTTATGGGGCACTATAATCTAAATGGGGGGCTCCTATCCTATAGGATCGGGACTTGGGAGAATATAATTGGCATGGGGAATATTGTTTGGCTGAGGTCGAATGACCATTCAGAAGGTTTTGAATGATTGAAAATGAGCAAAAAGGTGTCTAGAAGGGTTGCAAGAGCATGTAAAAAGGACCTATGGATGGGGTGTCACAAGCCACACTCAAACTACTTATTTGAACATTTTATGTGACTACATTATCCCCCCTTTTATTTTAGTGATGTAGCAAAGTGAAATACTAGGATAAAGGAAAAATATAAAGCGTACCTAAACTTACCTGCAAGGGTGAAGCCCATGAAGATGTGTGATGTTGAGTGTGCGTAGAGAGAGAACAATGTGAAGCATAAATCTTTAAGAGAAAATAAGGAGTAGATTAGTTATTACTAGATACGTTGTGTCTAAAATAAGAATGTACAAAAGTTGGGTAAAAGAGAGAGAAAAAGGAAGGAACGAATACACCTCATTGAGTATGTGAACCAATAAAAAACTTGTTATGATGTTGAGTGATGCTAAGTGATGTTGTGTATGTATTGTACCAAGAGTAACATCGTGAATGGAGCTAAGTGCTCAATTCTCTAAGGGTGGCTAAAGAATACAAAGGCTAGTCCTTTGGCTCTATCATCACCCACTACATAGTGAAGCTATGTGATAATGCATGTATTAATCAATGTTTGGACTGTGTGTTCAATCCCTCTGAGTAGGTGGCTCAAGAATACAAAGGCTAGTTAGTCCTTTGGCTCCATCATTTCCCACTATGTGTGAACTATAAACTGATATCAATATGAATGTGTGTTGTATGAGATGGCTCATGAATCTTATGAATGCTTTGTAATCTGGAAATGTGGTGTGGATAGTCAAATGTGTACTGAGAACTAGGCCAATCTTGGCCTCTTCGAAAGGTGGAGATTAGGCTTGTATGAAAGCCACTTCAAAATGATGCCAACCACCTGCAAATGGAATAAGGCACACAATTGTTGAGATTACCTAGGTAATTTAATGAACTAAAAATAAAATAAGGCAAATGTGTCATACACATTGCCCCCAATCACTGGTGTCTGCAATATAGATTTTGATTTAGAAGTTGTACCAATTGCCCAATCTAAAATTGGAAGCGAGAGCCATCATGCTATGAATGATGCCCCCTATATTTGGATAATCTAAGTAAAATTGTACTGAATTTGCCTAATTTGAACTGGATTGTAGCTGACAAAACTATAATTAACCTTACCTTTTTATTTATTTCTAAAAATTCTAGGTTTTTAGCTATTTGGACAGGAGCACCAAAAAGTGGATACTTTATTACAGGGTGTTGTAGTCCAAATAGGGTGCTCTTGTCCTTTACTATTTTTGATGATTGTTTTGTGTTCATCCCTTATTTTCTAGTCTATTCTATGTGTTTTGAATTCTAATTACTATTTTGAGTGTTCTAAAAACTAATTTTGACCAGTAGAGGGCTCTGATCTCTATGACAAAACCCCTGTTTATTGCCCCCTCTTATGAGGGTAGGAATGAAGACCCTATAATGATTACCCTCAAAAGAAAGAGCCTTACAAGTGTGTTATGCTATGAAATACATGATATAGCAATGATAATCCAAAAGATATCTCAATATATAGCATAATTTGTATTGGATATTGTTAGATCAATAGGGGTATGCCTAGATAGATGTAACAAATGTAATAACATGTTCAGTATACTAAATTAAAACTAGAAATCTTGTTAGTTGTCAAGGAAGGATAAAGCATGATGTCTATCATGGCATCCAAGCAGGAAATATAATGCATGATGTAGATCATGGCATTGCAAACAACTGAGAAGCAAATAAGCAAACAAGCATGCAAGGCAAGAAGCATAAAAAAGAGGCCAAGGGGCCAAGCAAACAAGGGACATGGGCACATGTCACTCAAACTATGAAACGAAGCATACAAAGGATATTCAAATGCCCACATACATATACAATTGTAAACAAGCAAGATTGGTGTGAGGGCCACAAACACATACAAGAGTACAAGCATAGGACATTGGCAAATGTCCTAAGGCACACACAAGTAACAAAATAGGAACTAAGAAATGCAATCACATCTAGCTACTCAAAGCAAGAAAGAAAGGCATGTAAATGATGGAAATACTATCGCATCTAACTGATCAAAGCAAGAAGTAAAAGTATGTAAAACATGTAGTACAAGACTAGGTAGATGTTAAGAAACACACAAGTGTTATATACTGGTGAGTGTCGATAGTATAATTTGTGCAAGCTAGTAAGTAATATACACCAACATGGTAACTAGAGTGTGTGATGTAGGAATGACATAACCTGGATGATGTAGTCATTTAGAAGATGCCCTCGGTGGGTAGATATGTCAATGTATGTCTTGAATGTAAAAGTAGGATACCCCCTCAATGGGTAGAGTGAAGCAATCAAGGATATGGGTGTCACTGCACACACTCAAAAAAGATCAAGTGAAGCATGGTAATGTAGATAAATCAACAAACAATAGCATAAAACCACAAAATGTAAGTCTAGCATGGTAGTAGAAATGTAAATCATGGATAATGCATATAATTGAAAAGTTTTTTTTGTTTTGAGTTATTTGAATGTTTTTATATTTTGACATGTTACATTGTTTTTTGTATTTTGAAATATTACATTGTTTTTGGTATTTTGAAATAAGCTATGTACAAGTAATTATAAGGAAACTATGTACAAGAAAGTGAAAAGAAATTATGTACAAGTAAGCTGAGAAATTATGTATAAGAAAGACTGAGAAGAAATGATACTAACCAATGAGTCTCATAAGAGACTCCCTATCATGGTGTCCTATATCAAGGAGAGGGATCATGCGTGATCATGAACCATGATGGAAGGGCTAAGACTGTGACTTTGAAAGCTATGTATGATGTAAGTGCTCTAAAATCTTTGTAGTGGAAACCAACTATGGGGTCCCCTTGTAACTCTAAGAAGTGGATACAATTGGGCTCTTAGGGACCCATCTGGTAATAAAAGAAGCTATTTGAAAATGTGTTATGTGTGTAGAGGCATGAGACCTCAATGATACTGCCCTAGGTGTGAATATTGTAGCTAGAAACTATCTAAAGTCCTGAAAGTGTCATTGATGTAGTGATCGCTCTAAGAGAGGCCTCCGTGGAAGTGTATGAACTCTTTGTGCTGGAAAGGGAGGCCTTGACTATATTTGAATCTTAACTAGAGGAAGAACTATAACTGGTGGAGGAGTTGAATCTGTATTAGAAGGGGTGCTAAACTGAGTGATAAATCTATAGCCATGGGTGTAATCAATTTGCCTGTCTTCATAAACTTGGGTGATAGCATGTATTGCATGATCTACTATAGGCATAGAACTGGTAGTAGGTGTGGGATAAGAGCTAGGTGAACTAAGTTTGAAGGGAAGAGGAATAGATATAATTGCTAGTGTTTTTTGTGTCTAGTAGTGATAGGGAGATACTCAAAAGTAGCCAAAGAGTTAGATACATCTAGGTAGAAACCATGTATGTGGGATGAAATGCATGTAATTGGAGTTATAAGTTGTATAACAATATGATTATAAAGAACATTCCACATGAGAGATAGCAAACAAGGGATAGAGAGCATGGAACTTTGCATTCATGCATAAAAAACTGACTTGTAACATGACATTTCTAACATGTTTAGCAAGATATAGTTGAAAATTATTTCTCATGAGAGAAAGAGAGAGAATATGTAAAAGATATAATGAAACCTTGTATTAAAGCAAAGTAAACATTACTTTGAAGGAAAGGGATCTTAACACGTTTAGCAATAAAATTCTTAATATCATCCCATATTATAAAAAGGAAGCATGAAATGGAAAGAATGAAACTTTGCATTAACATATAATAAACTTCATCATTCATATACATGATAGGATCAAGTATGGACTCCTTATTGTTTGTAATAAATATTTTGAAATAAGTGATATCCATTTTTGATTTTATGTGAAATCTGACTTATATATGCAAAAAAATTCAAAATAATATTGCTAAAATTAACAAGGAATTTTCCCTAGGGTTTTTAGGGTTTTTGTGTGCAAATAAAGTAAGTCAGGTTTACCAAATAATTTAACTTATTTGGGAATAATGAAGTTTTATTCCTATTTTAGTTAAGAGTATGGATTAATAAATCAGTATAAAATATAGTAATAAATATAGTCTTGATCTGTGCAACTATTTGTCTTTTTCACCTTTCTAAAGATAGCAATAAATAAGAAGAAATATAACTTAGTTGGAAAATAGATAGAGACAGCTGATATAGAGGTTGAAAATGGTTGTACAGGACTGGGAAGGTGTCATAAACTTGAATCTGGATTTTATTGGATGAAAGGATAGGAGTATCAAAAAGTGGATGCTTTGGTGTCCAGCAATGTTGTCCATTCCTACCATTGTTGTCCAAACTGATCACATAGATTTAAAACTTTCTGAGTAGTTGCATTGTGCCTATGAAAAATTGAGCACTGATCATCGACAGAACTCACTATGGAGCTGATTTTGTCTTCAAATCCTAACCCTCCATTATGCTTGATAAAACGTCATTTAAGTCACTTGAGGAAGAGGGGGTTAGTGTGAAAGATGTATTGAACATGCAATCCACACCCCTTGTGTGGGTATGCTGCCTACATACCAATACTCTAAAGAGGTATCAAGTCATATGTAGTTCTCCCATCTAATGTGCTTTGTGCAATAGTGTGATGCAAATGCAAATGCCAAATTGATAGTGTTTGAAGTGGCTAGGGACTAGTATGAGGATTTGAGTAGGTTTGGAGTTGTGTTAGGTGACTGTGTGTAAAGAATAGGGAAGTTTACCTTAGTGATTTGTTTATATTTTTGCTTGCTTTGTAAGTTTGGTCACCTCTTTTGTAAATGGGCTTTGAGTGGGCTTTTATAGGGAATAATTGGACATGGGTCAGATGTATTCATGCTAGGCTAACCTAATTAAGGATAAGGACCGGATGAAAATGACTGTTGGGGCTCAAAGTGCAAATGGACATGATTGTCAAAAATGAGACACTTCTCTATGGGGTGTTGTAGTCTAAATGGGGCGCTCTTGTCCTACAGGCTCGAGACTTGGGGGAACAGGCTTGGCATGGGGAATATTGTCTGACTAAGGTGGAATGACCATTCAGAAGGTTTTGAATGACTAGTAATGAGCAAAAAGGTGTCTAAAAGGGTCGTAAGAGCATGCAAAAAGGACCTATGGATGGGGTGTTGCAAGCCACACTCAAACTACCAATTTGGACATTTTATATGACTACAACTACCATGGCTTGGTAGAAATGGGGGAGGGACCTACACTTTATAGATTTTTGAAAATGATATGGACCATTGGATTTGATTCAAGATCAAGGGTCAGAATCGATTCAAATTCCTCATTAAATGAGGGGAGTTAAGGATTAAATGTGGAGGGTGGTTGAGAATGTAAGGTTTGATTTTAATAGGTATGGGCATGATTAGATATTGTCTCTTGACTTGGGATTTTGGGATTGACCATAAATGGGATGATGCAATGATAGATTAGGATTTGAGATGATTTGATTTATTTATTTCGATATTTGGTGCATGGATTTTCTTATTATAACTAACCAACTAATTAATGTGTTTAATTAGTTCATTAATCCATATTTTATTATGGTAGGATTTAGATGGCATTTATGAGATGCAATGGCATAATTAATTGATTGGAGCGATAAATAGTGTGAGTGGTTAGGCTAGAGATGTTATGATCATGGTTATGCATGTAACATGATTAGAGTTGAATAATGACGAACAATGATGCCAAGATCAAGGGCGTGATGAAAGCGGGGGGTGTCACATGTAAAGTGTCCAAATTAGAGAGTCTACACCTGAAATGAATTTGACATTTGTGTTCCTCTGCTATTATGCTTCGAAAATCTCGCTCGTTATATCAGAACATGTTGCATATTACCCATAAATCCTTCTCCTTCCTTGAAACCATAATCAACTGTCAAAACTTTGCCCTTGGAAAAGTTAGAAATTAAAACTCTATGTAATTTAGCAAATCAATTATGATAATGTAAACCTTGATCCTTATACGACTTTTCACTACATGAGCAAGGGTGATGATACAATATGAAAACATTGAATTTAAATTTGCTTTAATACTTGAACTCTGCTTTTTTGTATCACTCTACAACTTTTCTTGAACTCTTATCACTCTTTTTCTCCTTTTGTTCTTGTCCAATATGTATTAATGCACTTTTGTCCATATAGAGTCTCAAATTCAAAGAAGGGCCTTATTGACGTATAAGTCAACACATAAAGGGTAGGAAAACTAACAAAATGGGGTGTAAAGACAAAAGAAATATATGAAAGGGTAAAAAGGACTCATAAAAAGAGAGTACTAAGTTTATACTAGGTAAAACCCCAGGAGGCACATACAACACCAAGGGAAGTATAGGGACTAAGGAGGAGAGAGAAAATAAGAGACGAGAAATGAAAGAAGCCCAAAACGTATAAAGAGTATGCCAATAAGAACCTAATACGAAATAATAATCAATACATACAAATACCTTAAATCAATATAAATTGATATTTATAATTCCATAAATTATTAATTATTTTATAATGATTTTTTTTAATAAAAAATTATATGTAAATAAAAAATCTAGGCTTTTATCAAAATTTAAAATCTCAAATAAAAAGGTGCTATATGACCGCAGCTTGCAAACCAACCTCACATTAAAAAAACAAGCCCAAACCCCTTCCATAGGACCACATCTTTAAACCGTAAGGTCGTTAGTGCCCGTCGATTCCTTTTGAACACCGAACTTCAATGGAAAATTGACGATAATCAGCGAAGAGGAACACTTAGGCGGGGATGCAATGGTCTTGTTAGCCAGAAGCTTACTCTACAAGGCAGCAATGGCCACAGGTTTGAATTCTCCTAACGTAAAGCTGAGCAGTTCAATGGAGGGGAATAAGCGAAAACTTAGAGGAGTAGTATTCGACATGGATGGAACTCTGACCGTTCCAGTTATAGATTTTGCTCTAATGAAACGCATGGTTCTTGGACACGATCACGACCACATTAAATCTGGAGATACCTCACGTATCGATATTCTGCACGAGATTGAGCGATGGAGTCCCGACAGACAGCAAAAAGCCTATTCAATTATTACTGACTTTGAGCGTCAGGCTCACGATCGCTTACAGATAATGCCCGGTCTGTATTTATTTCTACGTTTAATAAATATTATTTTTGGTTGATCAGGGTTCATTGTTGTTTAATTTTGTTCATTTAAGGGCTATCGTGTTAAATTTTAGTGGTTTGTTATTGAATTTAAGCTATAAGCACAGGGCGCCCTTAAAAGGACCTTACCTTTCTTTCCTTTTTTTTTCTCTCTGTTAATGCTAGCTGTTTTAAAAGAAGAAAATGAATATATTCCTTCTAAATTAAGGCAATTATCGTCATTGTAGTACCGACACCTTTAGCCTTTTTCATCCTCTGGGGCAACTCAGTTTCCTGTCATGTTTCCCTTCTTTCCATTTCGCCTTCACTTAGCACGTTAGGTTCAGAGCCGGGGCATTTTACTATAAGATTTGGGACTAAGAAGCAATAGGAAAGGATAAGAAGAACAAAGAAAAAACAACCAAATGGCAAATATTAGTCTCAAACTGGTCCTCTGAAAATCTTACACCACAACCGCTTTGACCTGTGCATGCCCTTTCTACGTGTATCTAGGCATAGAGGTCTGGTTGTCTGTATGTAGCCCTAATTCCTTTGCTTACCAATACTAAGCTGTAGCCCTTGTTATGGTTGGCACTGTTTACACTTAATGGGTGTCAAGATCATAGTTTCCTCTGCCTAGTATTATGAAAATGAAAATGAAAATCCTTTTTTAATCGTCTTCAGGGTACCCAACAGGATATATCGAATGTTTCAAAATACATGAAGATTAGAAAACATAAGACTTATACAGACCTATATAACCGTATAAGTTACTATAGAAGAAATTGTTGTTACAAAGAAAACATCTAATACAGCGTTTCTTTTCTCCCTATACCAATAAATAATTTTTCCTGTAGTTGAATAAATAAGTTTTCAAAAAAAATCCAAATTGCTTTGACCTGTACCAGTTAGGAGAGCGTTCAACATCTATGGCTAAAAATACCATAGTCCAATGCTTTATCAGGATTTGCTCATACCTGGAGCACTTAATTCAAGCATGAAATTAATCTTCAATTACCTGCTCATAGCATGGGAGGCCCTTACAATTTCGTCTTTCTAATTGTTGGCTAATTTTGGCCCACATACCAAGCTTTTGCCTGGATAGGTCAGCTGAGCAGAGTCCTGATTGAAATGGATGAGCTGAGCAAAGTTCTGGATGGAATGAATGGTCCAAAGATCTCATATTGCTCACAAAGCTTATGAAACACTTTAAGTTAGCTTAAGGTGCAATTTGTTGATCTTTGAGGAACAGGGTTGAAAGCAGGTTTTCATGGTGTCCAAGCAGTTAGGATCATGGAACGAGTTCACATGGGCCTCAAAAAATCATTGGAGCTTTCAAGGATCAAGCAAAAGCTCATAACACAAGTTTAAATGAACTAGACTGTCACCAGGACGTCACGCAGAAATGAACAGGTCGGTTCACTTGTACATTTTATAAGTATGCTCAGAAAGCCTTGCGGGGCCGAAGGATCACATGGAATTAACGTCCTTAGTGCCAAGATCTTACTTTGCAAATTTCATGTCTCGATGAGTTCTCTATCTCGACATCAAATTTAAGCCACGACAAATAACCGTTTGGATTTAAAAATCCTTAGACGTTCGTGTGGATGTCAAAGACTTTTGTGCAGACATCATTGATGGTCGTGCAGACGTCAAAATAAAGCTCGGCAATTAAATCATTGGGGTTTAAATTGTGACGGGCTCGCGAACGTCATTGATGGTTGCATAGACGTCAAATGACGGGTGCGCAAACATCAATTTTAAGCCACGACAAATAACCGTTGGGTTCAAAAATCCTGTGACAGGCGCACGGACGTCAATGACGGTCGTGTGGACGTCAAATACGGTTACGCAGACGTCAAATTTGGGCCTCGTGAATTAGCTGTTTGAGTTCAAATGGTGGGTCCCACAAAGATCAAGGGCTCGCGTTCAATTGTGCATCGAAGATCTACGGCATGCGAGCAGGGCAACGAGTCAAAAGGGTCTCTAGAGCAGATCCAACGACATGCGTTTGATCGTACCAGAGGGGATCGATAGTGCGATATGGGTCAAAAGGTCGATAAGCTGAGTCGATAATCAATAACCAATGAGCAAAGGCGAGCCTATGAGCTTTTCGATGAAGGTTGGTGAAGCAATTTTCGACCTAGGCAAAGTAAATACGAAGGATCCAAGCTCGAGCACGATCCAGGATGAATAGGAATATATATTTCAAGATCGAAGGTCGCCATTAAAGCTCCATAAATGTAGAATAGGTCTTTTGGACCTAATACAGGTCAAGAGTCGGCAACTTGTTGTCAAAAAAGGACTAGGCATTGAGTAGGCTTTGCATCTATATATTGACTATAGGAAACCAATAATAGGTTTGGTTTTCAATCTATAGTTAGACCCAGGTTCAGGTTCCAAAGCAGACATAGAATAGGTCTTTTGAGCCTAATATAGATTAGGGTGGGGTACTAGCTGTTCAAACGATATAGATATGTCCAGGTGGATGTATTGACTATCTGAAAACCAATAAAGGAGATTGGTTTTCAGTCTATAGTAGATCCATGTTTAGGATTTGCAGTAAAGAGCACGCCAAAGATAAATATGATAGTCAAATCATCCACAGATCAACAGGAACATATAGCCACCCAAAGAAGATATAGACATGGTTTTGTCAGGCCCAAGAATATGAGGACCTTGTCCTCATAATGAAGCCAAGTGGAAGGCATGGCAAAGTTCATGGAGCAGATTGAGGGATTGGAGAAGCAGTTGGAGCATTCAATGCTGATCAGAGCCTTTGGAGATATTTTCTCCTTGAAAGAATCATGACTCATCATCTACAAAGCAGACCCTTGTCTTCTAGTGCAGGTTTCTCAACCAATGAGAAGAGCTTAAAGACTATTAGAGCAAATCAGTTTTAACTTGTTGATGATGGACAAAGCCTGATTGGACCAAAAGATGGAGCATGCATTGGAAGGTGACAGCTCATTGACTGATGCGGACTCCCTCTTCTCTCTCTCCCTTCCCTTGTATGTGTAATGTCCCCATCTTAGCGGCTGGGCTTACTCAGTCTCCAACACGTTTACTATTTGTAGTAAGCTATTATGACGAAACGGAGGTCAGTTTTGATGTTTGGATTTGATGATCCTTGTTGAGAGCTTTCTGGCAAGCTATCACTCGCACCATTCGGAGTTCGGTTGCTAGTATTTTTGGGGGCCTGAAGTGCTGCAAAAAGGGTAACTTTTAACCCAGCTGAAAGACATCGAGTGTCACTTTAAACATTTACTTTATGAGGGACTGTTGCATATCCTTTATCCCACATTGCTCAAGTGAGTTGAGTTGCCCCTTGGAGAAAAGGATAAAGGGGAGTGCTTGTAGCTTCTTTGGGTATGTTGGATAAGAAGAAAATAATTGTTGCAATTACAGCTTATTTGGGCATTTGAGAACGTCCTTCTCATTTGTAGCACTCTAGACATCAATCTTTGGAATTGGTCTTTGGAGTTTTGTGATCTCAGCCACTGTAGCAGCCGCGCGCACTGTAGCAGCCGTACTACTGTAGCAGACGTGCACTGTAGCAACCGTACCACTGTAGCAGCCGTACTACTGTAGCAACTCGTCACTGTAGCAGCTCCATCACTGTAGCATCTGTATGCAACCAGGTGAGTCCGTAGTTTTGCCTGCAGAGTCCGTAGTTTCCTGCCTGCAGAGTCCGTAGATTTCTGCCTGCAGAGTCCGTAGTTTTCCGCATAGGCCGTAGATTCCAGCCTGCAGAGTCCGTAGATTCCAGCCTGCAGAGTCCGTAGATTCGACTGCAGAGTCAGTAGAAGTGGCCTGCAGAGTCCGTAGATCCAGCAGGCGGAGCCAATAGAGAGAACAAATGAAGCACCTTCGGCACATGCTGGGAAATCCACTTGAAATAATGTTCATACGATTCCGTGACAGGATTCAGTAAGTCACCACGTGACTGGCATTGTACTAGTTTACTCATTTGCAAATCAATACAAATACAGTGTATGGGCTAATTCAGCCGTGTGTATCTATGCTTGCAATTCTATATTTATGTTACATGTATTGGTCTTTGTAAAACAAAAAAAAAGAGAAATTCCAGCAAAACTACCGGAGTCATAAAGAGTCCCTACTGGGTTAGTTTTGGGTGCAACTGGGGTGCCCATTACAGTGGTATCAGAGCCTGTTATTCCTGCTATCCTGTGAGGTTTCATGCATCCCACACATCAGTACTACTTGAGGAGAAACCGGACAAACCCGGACTTACAAGTTTTTTCAGAAATTGAGGAGGGTGAGCCCTTTGCAGCACCAGCCATGGGTGACAGAGATGAGGAAAGGGGAGAACCCATCACCAGGATGATGCTTAGTGATCTTGCCCGGGGGCAAAGGGAGCTACAAACCACATTGCAGCAGATGGCCCTAGCAATTACCCAACACCTGACTAGAGCAGATCAAGGCAACAATGCCAAACAGGGTAATAATGCTAACCAGGTAGGTGGACCGGGTAATGGAGGTAATGGAGATGCATCGATTAATAGGGGAGCCCGGACATACGCTAGAGCAGGTTCTTCTACAAGGCCACTCTTGCCACAATTCCCTCCAAGACATAATGACTAGGATAACGTTGGTCCTACACAACAGGAGATACAAGATCAAATATTGGAGGATTGGAGAAATGCTGGACCAGATTTCCAGGGTGAAATGTCCTTCAGGGAGTATATGGATGTTAGACTCAAGCATATGCCAATGAGAGGGAACAGGCAACAAAATTATGAGATGAGGAAAAAGTTGGGAAAATTGTCCATTCCATACTATGACGGAACAGGAAAGACTTCAGTGCGAACATGGGTTCAGAAATTAGACACTTATTTCCAGCTTAATCCCATGCCTAAGGAGGACGCGATTAAGTATGCTGCATTGCGCTTGGATGGAAGTGCCCATGAGTGGTGGCACCACGGTATGGTCACGCTTGGCCATAACGAGATAGATACTTATGCAGAGTTTACTGAGAGACTCATTGATAGATTTGACACGAAGGATCCTGAACTTCATTTTAAGGAGTTAGCGCAGCTTAGACAGTGGGGCCCTGTAGATGGCTACATTTCAGATTTATAGAGACTTTCAGTGTTGGTGACAGACATATCAGAGAGGAGGTTGATAGTGTTGTTCATGGATGGACTGTCAGACCCCCTTCGTGGTTGGGTGAAGGGACATGATCCTCCCACTCTGCAGGATGCTATCAGGAAGGCTAGAGACTTAGCACCTTTTGCTTACAGGAGCAAGTTCACTTCAAAGGACTCTCATTTTAAAAGGGATAAGGACAAGAAGCCAATGCATAAAGACGTACAACAGGAAAGGAAGACGTTTCAGAAGGACCCTCAGCGGCCTAAGGGGGAAACAAAAGGGTTGGACAGCGAGACCCTCAACGAACTCAGGAAGAAAAAACTATGTTTTAATTGTAGGGAGCCATGGACCCTTTCCCATGAATGTCCGCTTAAAGTGAAGGCTAAGCCCATGGAGTATTTCTCAGCAGACGAATCCCCTTCCGAAGACAAGGAGCAGCAATCAAACTCGGATTCTAGTCGGGGCGATAGCGCGGCTGAGGAGAGTGCCGATGATGAGAAGTTTCTTGCTCGGCTGACAGGCATCCAGAAGGCCATGACCTTTAAGGTAAGAGGGTTGATTCAGGGGCAGCGCGTGGTTTCCTTGATCGCTACAGGGACAACGCATAATTTCATCGACGCAAAACTGGTGGCCAAAAGGGGTCTTCAGACCGAAGAGCACGCAGGGTTCAAAGTCATGGTGGCCAATGGCCACAAGTTATTATGCACCCGAAAGATTTCAAAACTTTGCATCAGATTGGGAGGAGATTATGAGTTGGAGGACGATTTCTATGTAGTTGACATGGGCAATTATGATGTCATCTTGGGAACGGTGTGGATGACTTCTCTGGTAGAGTTCACCTTCAACTTGGCTAAGTTGGAGATGAGGTTTCAGCATCAGGGCAGAAAGGTGGTGCTCCGTGGCTTACCAAATGGGGGGCTCAGGGTGGTATCCTTGAAAAGGATGGAACGGTTGTTCAGACATGACGATGTCGAGTGGGCAGCTGAATGTTTGATCATGCCTACGCCTCCAGAGCAGCAGGTAAAGAGATATCACCCAGATATCCAGGAGATCATTTCTAGGCATGGTAAGGTGTTTGGTAGCGTCCCACATGGGGTCCCTCCCTAGAGGGGTGTTGAGCATGTTATCGAGCTAGAGGAGGGGGCTAAACCAATCATCATCACCCCCTACCGCCATCCAAAAAGGCATAAGGATGAAATAGAGAAATCAATAAAGGAGCTATTGGAGATGGGGCATATTAGGCCCAGCAAAAGCCCTTTTGCTTCAGCGGTGGTTTTGGTGAAGAAGAAGGATGGGACAATGCGTATGTGCATTGACTATAGAGCTCTCAATAAGAAAACAATTAAGAACAGGTACCCCATCCCCAGGATTGATGAGCTGATTGATGAGTTGCATGGAGCACGATTTTTCTCTAAGATAGACCTATGTTCAGGATACCATCATATCAGGATGCGAGCGGAGGACATAGAAAAAACTGCCTTCCGGTGTCACTACGGGCATTTCGAGTTTCTGGTTATGCCGTTTGGGCTAACCAACGCTCCAGCTACCTTCCAGAGTTGCATGAATCAAGTGTTTAGAGGGCAGCTCCGAAGATTTGTATTAATCTTCTTTGATGACATCCTAGTTTTCAGTAGGACGTGGGATGAGCACCTACAACAATTAGAGGTGCTGGTCATATTGGAAAAGGAGTCACTGTATGCCAAGGAATCAAAGTGCGAGTTCGACATGACCAAATTGCTCTACCTCAGCCATATTATCAGCGCTGAAGGAGTTCGGGTGGATCCAGAAAAGATCAAGGCGGTGGTTGATTGGCCCACTCCAACTAGCCTTACACAACTCAAAGGATTTTTTGGATTATGTGGTTTTTATAGGAGATTTGTGAAGGGTTTTTCACAGACTGCAGCACCATTGACAGACCTCACCAAGAAGGGCGCTTTTGTATGGACAGTGGCATCGCAACAGTGTTTTGAACATTTCAAGCGGGTGATGTCTTCATGTCCGGTTCTAGCTCTACCCAACTTCACGAAGCCTTTTGAGCTTCATTGTGATGCATCAGGTGACGGGGTTGGAGCAGTATTGATGCAAGAGAAGCACCCCATTGCTTTTGAGAGTAGGAAGCTCCAAGGGGTGGAGAAGAGCTATTCTATTTATGATCGGGAGATGTTAGCCATTATGCATGCCTTGGCCAAATTCCGATCCTACTTGGTTGGAGGAAAGTTTGTGATCAAAACTGATCACAACAGCATAAAGTATTTCATGGGTCAACGAGACTTGAATGACAGGCAGCAGAAGTGGGTCACTAAATTGCAAGCCTACGACTTTGACATTGAGTTTGTCAAAGGGAAGAAGAATGTAGTAGCTGATGCCTTATCTAGAAGACCCCACATTTGTGCTCTTGCAGAGATTTCAGGAGACCGGAGGGCTAAGATTATAGCAGAATATGCTGGGGACACTTGGGCTTCGGGACTGGTTTCTGGCACCATACAAGATGGTTGCTATGAGGTGATTGATGG
Source organism: Torreya grandis (assembly GCA_037957365.1). Lineage (NCBI taxonomy): Eukaryota > Viridiplantae > Streptophyta > Pinopsida > Cupressales > Taxaceae > Torreya > Torreya grandis. The sequence goes on along the minus strand of JARHVA010002840.1, from coordinate 654,262 downwards.
GTTGATCAGGTTTCAGGACAGAATTTACTTAATTCCGTCATTACCCTTAAGAGAGACGATACTGAGGGCATTTCATGATGCACCTATGTTTGGGCATCCGGGGGTCTTCAAGACCTATACGCAGATCCGAGAGCGGTTCTCATGGAGAGGGCTCAAGGACGATGTTCAGAGGCATGTTAAGGAGTGTGCAGTTTGTCAACAGAATAAGGAAGAGCACACGTTTCCTGCTGGTTTACTACAGCCCTTACCCATTCTAGACCGGAAGTGGGAAAGCATTTCTATGGACTTCATCACTGGCCTACCTCGAGTGCAGGGAAGAGATTGCATTTATGTGGTGGTGGACAGACTGACGAAGTTTGCTCACTTCTTTGCTATTCCCTCGACTTATACAGCAGCTCAGGTGGTAGATGTGTTCTTCAGGGAGGTCTTTAGGCTGCATGGGTTACCCAGATTTATTGTCAGTGACAGGGATAGCAAGTTCATGAGCACTTTTTGGCGAGAGTTGTTCAGGCTATGCGGTACAGACCTTACACCTAGTACGAGCTACCATCCCCAGACTGATGGGCAGACGGAGATAGTAAATAAGTGGATGGAGGGTTATTTGTGGAACTATGTGACCGCACAACAGAGAGCCTGGGTAAAATGGTTACACATGGGGGAGTATTGTTACAATACCATGCATCACATGACCATCAGGTTGACTCCATTTATGGCATTGTACGGGTATGAAGCTCCAAGCTTCATGGATATCGCTTTGGGGGATAGCAGAGTACCCAAAGCTAAAGACCTGTTGAAGGATAGCCAAGATATCTTGAGAACACTCAAAGAGAATATACGGCAGGCCCAAAATCAGCAGAAGTTGTATGCTGATCAGCATAGGGTAGAGCGTAGTTTCGAGGTAGGGGACATGGTGTATTTGAGGCTACAGCCATATAGGCAGTCATCACTCAAGAAGAGCGGAGCAGAGAAGCTTAAGCCTAGATTTTACGGCCCCTACAGGGTGATTCGAAGAGTGGGTGAAGTCGCCTATGAACTTGAGCTTCCAGAGGGCAGTCGAGTGCACAATGTATTCCATGTGTCTAGGCTTAAGAGGGCCATTGGTCAGGGGGTAGTGCCTACTGCAAATTTACCCCCTTTGGATGAGGAAGGGAGGCTCGTGTTAGAACCTGAGGCTATTATGGACACTAGAGAGAGGAAACTCAGAAACAGGATAGTGAAGGAGTACTTGGTCAGATGGAAAGACTTGCCGGAGGAGGATGCTACATGGGAAAGTGAGCAAGTAATCCAGTAGGCTGGGCTGAGATTGCTTGAGGACAAGCAAATTCGAGGGGGGCGGACTGTAATGTCCCCATCTTAGCCGCTGGGCTTACTCAGTCTCCAACACGTTTACTATTTGTAGTAAGCTATTATGACGCAACGGAGGTCAGTTTTGATGTTTGGATTTGATGCTCCTTGTCGAGAGCTTTCCGGCAAGCTATCACTCGCACCATTCGGAGTCCGGTTGCTAGTATTTTTGGGGGCCTGAAATGCTGCAAAAAGGGTAACTTTTAACCCAGCTGAAAGACATCGAGTGTCACTTTAAACATTTACTTTATGAGGGACTGTTGCATATCCTTTATCCCACATTGCTCAAGTGAGTTGAGTTGCCCCTTGGAGAAAAGGATAAAGGGGAGTGCTTGTAGCTTCTTTGGGTATGGTTGGATAAGAAGAAAATAATTGTTGCAATTACAGCTTATTTGGGCATTTGAGAATGTCCTTCTCATTTGTAGCACTCTAGACATCAATCCTTGGGATTGGTCTTTGGAGTTTTGTGCTCTCAGCCATTGTAGCAGCCGCACGCACTGTAGCAGCCGTGCTACTGTAGCAACTCGTCACTGTAGCAGCTCCATTGTAGCATCTGTATGCAACCAGGTGAGTCCGTAGTTTTGCCTGCAGAGTCCGTAGTTTCCTGCCTGCAGAGTCCATAGATTTCTGCCTGCAGAGTCCGTAGCTTTCTGCATAGTCCATAGCTTTCTGCATAGACTGTAGTTCTTGCCTGCAGAGTCCGTAGTTCCTTGCCTGCAGAGTCCGTAGTTTTCTTCCTGCTGAGTCCGTAGTTCCTGCAGAGTCCATAGTTCTTGCCTGCAGAGTCCGTAGTTTTCAGCCTACAGAGTCCGTAGATTCCAGCCTGCAGAGTCCGTAGATCTAAGCTTGCAGAGTCCGTAGTTTTGGCTGCAAAGTCCTTAGAAGCTTCTGCAGAGTCCGTAGATTCGACTGCAGAGTCAGTAGAAGTGGCCTGCAGAGTCCGTAGATCTAACAGGGGGAGCCAATAGAGAGAACAAATGAAGCACCTTCGGCACATGCTGGGAAATCCACTTGAAATAATGTTCATACGATTTCGTGACAGGATTCAGTAAGTCACCACGTGACTGGCATTGTACTAGTTTACTCATTTGCAAATCAATACAAATACAGTGTATGGGCTAATTCAGCCGTGTGTATCTATGCTTGCAATTCTATATTTATGTTACATGTATTGGTCTTTGTAAAACAAAAAAAAAGAGAAATTCCAGCAAAACTACCGGAGTCATAAAGAGTCCCTACTGGGTTAGTTTTGGGTGCAACTGGGGTGCCCATTACAGTATGATCCCATTCTCTTCTCCATTGTAAGGGTTCTTAGATTTTAGAATTTTGATCTTTTTGGGAGACAGGGATATTCTCTGAGATATTGCAAAATATGCTTAGCTTGATTAGGCTAAACCCTGTCAAGCATTTGTAAGAACTACCTCTCGATGCAATATAAGACTTTCTTTACCTATCTCTTGCCTTGGGTTTGTGTTTGGTGAGTTGTGCATGATGGAATTGTGTGAAGGAGAGTCTTCCTTTCCATTGTCCTCCTTTCCAACCTTGTTTAGGGTGTTTTCAAGCTGTTTGCAGGTCTAGATTAGTGTTCTTTCTGCCATTAATGTGAACTCTTAGTGAGTCTTAGAACTCCTCTTTGTTTGCATTCATTGCTTCCTAAACCTCTTCTATGAAACACTTATGCAATCAACTGGATTTTGAGGTTGTGTGAGTTAGCATTGCTTTTTGCAGATCTAGTGTGGGTTCGAGCTTATGGGAGTTTCCCATTTTTATTTGGTGCATCACCTTTTAGCCTTCTTAGGAGCCCTTTCCCCCTTTCTAACCTTTTTCCTTGTGACAAACATTAGTTTAGATGATCATTAAGAGGAAGTTGGCCTTCTATGGAGGTTCAACCCCACCATAGGTAACCTACAGCTTGGGGTTGTCCAAATATTATAGCTCAATTGGAGAGAGCTTGAAGAACCCTCTCCAAGGGTGCAAATTGACGTTATAACAATTTTTGGCACACCTGGTGGGATCAAGTTTATCATGCACTAAGTGAAGTGTTTTGGTGTTCTCTTCATTCAATCAACGTTTGGAGGCAAGTGTGCAAACATCAATGGCGACTCTGAGCATTCATCAGCTGGTTTAAGCAGCCCAAGTGCCTAGTCATCTTAATCTGGTATGTTCAATCAATCATCTTTTGATCAATATGCTTATTCTTTACCTCAACACCACACTTATCAGGGAAATAATGTTTATGTGTTCCCCCCAAGTGGCCCTCAAACAACCTATCAGCCCTATCATGGCCTTTGTCCTTCTCCCACCCCTGCATATGACCAAGATCAACGTCCTTTGCATTCAAATCAGTCCTCTATTTCCCCTTGTCAAGACCAGGCTTACCCTGTTACATCCTTGTCAGGAGTCAAGCAAACATTATCAGTTTATATTGAGTTGATAAGGGAGATTGGTAAGGGTTTGGAGTTTTCTCCAGTCATCCCTATCCATGTTCTACAAAAATCAAAGAGTGCTCTTTAGTTGGTCAAGAAAAAATGGTCAGTTTGTGAGGGTGGACAATAGTCATCTTGTAAGAATGAGGATATAACAATGACGAGAAGCATGGTCCAAAATGCACACAGTATTCTAATATCTTATGAAGAGCAACAGGCTCGTTTGGATCAGTCTTATGTGCCCTCTTCCCTCCAAAAGCCCCAAGCTCAACCTTTAAGAGTCCCTGATCAGCCCCCTAGTCAACTTTTTCAAAGTCTATCCTTGTCAAAACTCAAAGACGCATTATTGGACCAAGGAAGAACAATCATGAAGATCAATGAGCGGGTTAAACTTGGACAAGAATTCCCCATTTATGCCATGGAGGAGATAAGGATCTTCTTGCAAGAGTTTTGGAATGTATGGGCATCCATTGAAGAAGCTAACTCTACACATGTTGAGAAGCAAGAGATGTAAAAGTGGGTATTGTCCATTGAAAAAGTGTTTGAGCAATGGGAGAAAGAGTATGTCAAGCCTGAGCCAATCAGTTTGCCCTCTTCTACCCCTACGACCATTCCCACTCAAGAACATGAAGTCATCCCATCATGGATCTTCTCTAACACTTTTGACCCTGGCTATTTCATGCCCTCACTTGTGAGGCCACCCTCTCCTATAACCATTCAAAAGGAAGCAAAAGTGTTTGTTCCATACTCAGTTCCATCATGGAAATCAGTTCAGAAGGGCATAAAGAAGGAGGTGTTAGTTGAGGTAGTCCAAGAACCAGTCATGGTAGAGGAAGGGTTAGCTGTGCAAGAAATGAATCAAGCAACCATAGCTCAGCTCAATGAGCTTGGTGTACAAGAGTTTCAAGACTCTCCCTCCCTTCCTCAAGAGCCACCAAAGAGAGCCTTCAAGGTCCTAAGTTGGAAGGAAACTCTCCTAAACTACAAGCAAGGTGAATTTCTTGACCCTCCCACCATCTCCTTCATGAAGGAAGAACCTGCTTTACAAATAATAGAGGAGGAGCATGCAGTCATAAGTGAGCCTAAAGAGGACAACCCAAGTGTCTATGATGAAAAAATCATGATAGGCAGTCCACTTCATTCAAAAGGGGAAGAGTCAGGTTTTGATCAGACTTCTTGGCATGGCTTCAATGAATTAGATCCTGAAGGCAGTACTGATGCCTTCATATTTGAAGGGGTGTGTATTCGGGTTGTAGTTGAGAGCAAAGGAGATCTTGATTTGTTTCAAGAGCTTCCTTTTGGTATGAGTGAGGATGAGCAAGAGAAAGAGATAGAGAAAAAGGAGGATCAAAATGAATTATGGCAACAGCTGTACCATGACTTCATGGATCAAATAGAGGTTATAAACCAGCCTATGCCTCCTCCAGAACATGAAGAACTTGCCAATCAGGTTGAAGAGTCTGACCAGTCTCAAGCTGAATTGTCCATTGAAGGCAGTACTGCTGTCTTCAAGAATGAAGAAGAATGGTCAGATCAAGAGCCACAGGGGTATGACATGGTGAACGTGGATGGGTTGATGAGCTGCCATATGGCTCCTTTTAGAGCAAGCAAAGCAAAGATGGTGTTGAAGTTGGCATTGTCTCGGATGACCAAGAAGAGGCTGCCTTCTGGGACGAACTTGAAGATTTCTGTTTGGATGACACACCTGTACCTTCAGGGAAGCAGGTCCAAGAAGCAGTTGATCAAAATGTGCATATTGAACATGATCCTAATGAGTCATCAGAGGTTGCAATTGCAACTTTGGTCACATTGAAGGACTCATTCCTCCCCAAGGAGACTGTGATCTGATTATGCCTGAAGAACATTATGATGGGGCATCAAAACACAGGAGCCTGGTGAAATATGATTGCTCAACGTTCATATTGACAAGAGGATGCCCTATTAGGTACTTAGCTTGGTTTGAGGATGACAAAGGGGAGCCATCATGCGTTGTGCTTCATTTAGAGCACAAAATTGAGCCATCAAAAGAGAAGGTTGCAAGTGCTCCTGTAGTCCAACATGAACCAAGCTTGGAAGACTTGAACCAGTACGTCTACATTGGAGACATGTTTGTTCCATTTCATTGGTTTGAGAGCATGCCAAAAGAGTCAACAATCAGGCATCTGAGCCCACCTATCATGAGCTCTCAAAAGCAAGGTATTTTTCATCCTGGGTTATCACAAGTGAATGATGCTAGAAGTTTCCCATTTGATCCAGGAGGAAGATACTTGTAAATTGCAGCCCTGTATATATTAGAGTAGTTTTTATGCTTTTCTCTAAGTGCCTGTGTGCACATTTGTTTAGTAGATTAGTTGTTCTTCCTTTCCTGCAAGTGCCTGCGTGCACTTGCCTTTGTTGCTTTGTTCTTATTGTCCTTGTTGCTTCAAGAAGAGTTATCTAGAGGTTGGTAGCGAGTTTTAGCTTCAGATCAATATATTGAACCAGAGAGGAGACTCCATGCCCAATGGACTAGACAAGGCAACATGGTCTGGGTTCTCAAGCATAGAAGGCGTGCTTCCCTACGAGTCGCCAGTAATGTTGGCCAATTTTGGCCCACATACCAAGCTTTTGCCTGGATAGGTCAGCTAAGCAGAGTCTTGATTGAAATGGATGAGCTGAACAAAGTTCTGGATGGAATGCATGGTCCAAAGATCTGATATTGCTCACAAAGCTTTTGAAACACTTTAAGTTAGTTTAAGGTGCAATTTGTTGATCTTTGAGGACTAGGTTTGAAAGCATGTTTTCATGGTGTCGAAGCAATTAGGATCATGGAACGAGTTCACATGGGCTTCATAAAATCATTGGAGCTTTCAAGGATCAAGCAAAAGCTCATAGCACAAGTTTAAATGAACCAGACCGTCACCAAGATGTCACGCAGAAATGAATAGGTTGGTTCACTTGTACATTTTATAAGTATGCTTAGAAAGCCTTGCGGGGCTGAAGGATCACATGGAATCAACGTCCTTAGTGCCAAGATCTTACTCTACAAATTTTATGTCTCGATGAGTTCTCTATTTGTTCTCTATTTTGAGATATAAGTCTTCAAAGTTTAGCTTGCAGAACGAAACGTTCACGCGAACATTAAATTTAAGCCACAACAAATAACCGTTTGGATTTAAAAATCCTTAGATGTTCGTGCAGATGTCAAAGACATTCGCACGGATGTTAAAATAAAGCTTGACAATTAAATCACTTGGGTTTAAACTGTGACGGGCTTGTAATCGTCATTGATGGTCACATAGACATCAAATGATGAGTGCATAGACGTCAATATTAAGCCACGACAAATAACCGTTGGGGTTCAAAAATCCTATGACGGGCGTGCGGATGTCAAATACGGGCACACAAACGTCAAATTTGGGCCTCGTGAATTAGTCCTTTGAGTTCAAATGGTGGGTCCTAGCAAGATCAAGGGCTCGCGTTCAATCGCGCATCAAAGATCTACGACACGCGAGCAGGGCAATGAGTCAAAAGGGTCCCTAGAGCAGATCCAACAACACGCGTTTGATCATACCAGAGGGGATCGATGGTGCCCGATGGGTCAAAAGGTCAATAAGCTGAGTTGATAATTGACAACCAATGAGCAAAGGCAAGCCTAAGAGCTTTTCGATGAAGGTTGATGAAGTAGTTTTCGACCCCGGCAAAGTAAATACGAAGGAGCCGAGCTTGAGCACGATCCAGGATGAACCAAAATATATATTTCAGGATCAAACGTCACCATTAAAGCTCCATAAATGCAGAATAGGTCTTTTGGACCTAATACAGGTCAAGAGTTGGCAAATTGTTCTCAAAAATAGGACCAGGCATCGAGCAGGCTTTGCATATATATTGACTATAGGAAAACCAATAATAGGATTGGTTTTCAATCTATAGTTAGACCCAAGTTCAGGTTCCAAAGCAGAGACAAAATAGGTCTTTTGAGCCTAATATAGATCAGGGTGGGGTATTAGATGTTCAAACGATATAGATATGTCCAGGTGGATGTATTGACTATTTGAAAACCAATAAAGGAGATTGGTTTTCAGTCTATAGTAGATCCATGTTTAGGATTTGCAGTAAAGAGCACGCCAAGTTATAAATATGATTATCAAATCATCCACAGATCAACAGGGACATATAGCCACCCAAAGCAGATATAGACATGGTTTTGTTAGGCCCAAGAATATGAGGACCTTGTCCTCATAATGAATCCAAGTGGAAGGTGTGGCAAAGTTCACGGAGCAGATTGAGGGATTGGAGAAGCAGTTGGAGCATTCAATGTTGATCAGAGCCTTTGGAGATATTTTCTCCTTGAAAGAATCACGACTCATCATCTACAAAGCAGACCCTTGTCTTCTAGTGCAGGTTTTTCAACCAATGAGAAGAGCTTAAAGACTATTGGAGCAAATCAGTTTTAACTTGTTGATGATGGACTAATCCTGATTGGACCAAAAGATGGCGGAGCATGCATTGAAAGGTGACAACTCATTGACTGATGCGGACTCCCTCTTCTCTCTCTCCCTTGTCCTATATGACCCCATTCTCTTCTCCATTGTAAGGGTTCTTAGATTTCAGAATTTTGATCTTTCTGGGAGATGGATATTCTCTGAGATATTGCAAAATATGCTCAACTTGATTAGGCTAAACCCTGTCAAGCATTTGTAAGAACTACCTCTTGATGCAATATAAGACTTTTTTTTACCTATCTCTTGCCTTGGGTCTGTGTTTGGTGAGTTGTGCATGATGGCATTGTGTGAAGGAGAGTCTTCTTCGTCCATTGTCCTCCTTTATGACCTTGGTTAGGGTGTTTTCAAGTTGTTTGCAGGTCTGGATTAGTGTTCTTTTTGCCATTAATGTGAGCTCTTAGTGAGTCTTAGAACTTCTCTTTGTTTGCATTCATTGCTCCTCGAACCTCTTCTATGAAACACGTATGCAATCAATTGGATTTTGTGGTTGTGTGAGTTAGCATTGTCTTTTACAGATCTAGTGTGGGTTCAAGCTTATGAGAGTTTCCCATTTTTATTTGGTGCATCACCTTTTAGTCTTCTTAGGAGCCCTTTCCCCCTTTCTAACCCTTTTCCCTGTGACAAACATTAGTTTAGGTGATCATCAAGAGGAAGTCGGCCTTCTCCGGAGGTTCAACCTCACCATAGGTAACCCACAACCTGGGGTTGTCCCAATATTATAGCTCAATTGGAGAGAGGCTAAAGAATCCTCTCCAAGGGTGCAAATTGACGCTATAACACTAACTTTTTGCATCTTCCTGACTCAATTTCTGTAAGTGTGCAATCTGCTCCACAACTCTCTTTATGACACTTTTTGTTCACAAATGGCCCTAAAAATCTGTTTATAGGCATTGGGTCAAAGTGTAGAGACTTGAATTGCGAATCATTTCCCTCATTACATTGCTTTTTTGTCTTTTCATACTGGTTTAGTTATATATGTTCTGTAGCAATAAACGTGATGGCATGTTGCCATCATATGTTTTAATGGCCCAAAAGGCAGGTATGATGGAATGGGTGTTTTGGGTTGTTTTTATGTGTTTAATATTTATTAATTTCCCAAGTTTAAAAGTTCAAAGTTCTAATATTTTTTTTTATAGGTGAAGGAGGGTGGGAGGTTCACTCACCTGTTTATTAACCAAAAAGCAAAAAACACAACAACTGTTAAACACACAACACCACAAGGAAACAAAACAACCCAAAAGGCACAAAGAAACCACCTCCAAAAGTTGGGTCAACCAAAAGCAAGCCCTATAGGGCAACAATGAAACAAAAAACACCCCCAAAGATGGGTCCACCAACCTAAAAGAAGGGGAAGGAAATCCAACACACGAGACCACCACCTGACCTACTGCCCGCTTACGAGCCACCAGCACCACTGCCTGTTGAAGAGCCACCAACAGTCTTGTTGTCGCCTCCTTTTTGCAAAACCCCACGAATGATCGACGTCTCCAACCCCATGACCAGATGCTCTCTCAACTGAAGCACCATCAACCACCTCCATAAATTTACACCTCCGCAAATGTGGTTTGCCCACTCACTTCATCTCTAAAGCTCCTCCCACCCCTGGCGCCACTGCCATACATTCCAGCCGAGCCTACAAGTAGGACGAAATTGCCCTTTGCCTAGTCAAAGGATCCAACCCCAATCCTCGAGGGGATGACTGTGGCAATAGAGAATGAACCCATAGAGTCGAGTCAATAGTTTCACCGTTGAAGCCAGTCGTGATGATTTCCTTGCACTCAGAGTTGTCACTACCAAGGTCATTGGTGCCCACATGACATTTAAATCAAGCACTGGTAGCACTCTCCCTGCCGGCCCAAGGTTTTTGAGACAACATTGCATGAATTCAATGTGCTCCACCAAAATGTAGGACCCTCTTCCAAGTCGTGAAAAGCATGTAGAGGAACCAGACCTTGATTGTCCTGCTCAAAGAAAATTAAAGAACATCGTCCATCCAGTGAGATATCATCCACTGCATTCACCAGACCAACACAAAAACCTGGTCGAATGATCCTGTTTTCCACTAACATGGTTAGTTCCTTATTCATGACGCCATAAGCAGTTCCCCACAAAAGACAAAGCCACTAAGGAATTCACTTTCACCCTGCAATTGGTCTCCAATAACACCAGACCAACAATCTCTTTGACTGCCTGTAAATCATTCCTAGATTGAATGATGAACACCCGCTTTACCCTGCAATCTGACACTTCCCCTCAAATGCCTTATCTCTCATATTTGCGTTGACACGCAAAAGAGGCTTGCTCAATGACACCTGCAACATTCACTCCATACTAACAGTGTTTCCCACTCACCAAAGCCTACAGGGGCTAAACAATGCGAAAAATGAGAGCCCCTCAAATCGACCAGAAATGAATGCATCACCAGCCCTGCCATACCCAAAGAAATTACGGTGAGAAGACATCCCACACGTGTGATATGAAGTCACCTTCCCTGGAGATGGTTTCCATCCAAATGAAGTTATCAACTTGACACCCCTTGTTGCCAAGTCACATCCTCCCATACAAAATTGTCCCATCAACCCTCCACATTGCCCAATCATTACCAATAATGATCTCATTCTGTGAGATACCTCTGTTTGCAAGGCCATCAGCCACAAAATTTGCTTCATGGAATCAATGCTTAGTTTCCTAGAAATTGAAATCATCTAACATACTCCACGCTCGATTGAGGATGATCTCGATGTTCTAAGAGCCAACCCGCCTATTTCGTAGGGCTTGAATGATTACCACTGAATCACCCTCAAGCACTTCCCGATCGATGCCACACTAAACTAGAAGATCAAGCTCCAACATCAAACCCTGTGCTTCTGCCTTGTTATTGGTGCCATCCACGAGCTTCATCAAAGCCACTCTAATTAACGAGCCAGTGCAATCACGAATTATGCATCCAACCCTTGAGGCACTTGGGTTTCCCCTAGTGGCCGTATCAAAGTTCAATTTGAAGAAACTTGGAGGGAGGGATACCCAATCCGTCTTGCCCACACGTCTTAAAGATTTCAAGCACACAACTGACCCATTAATGGGTCGAAGTTTTAATATTAAATAAATCACATTAAAATTAAAATATCAACAATAAAAATAAAAAAAATTTAAAATTAAAATATTAAATAATAAAATATGCTAAATTTATGTATTTTAAAAAATAAAAAATAAAAATTATATATGTATAGAAAACCTATTCTCATTCACCAGCTCTCATAATATCGTTTCTCGTCATGTTTCTGTTTCTGTCATGTTTATGCATTTTCTTGTTTCTTGCAACATAGTATATACATGTTTGGTGCATAAGCTTTATTGTTGGAGGTTAGCATTATTTGTCTACCTCATGAAGATATTTTTATGCATTGATTATGCCCAGGCTTTGGTTCCAATGGAGACTGCATATTCAATTTACTCATAAGGGAGAAGGTAAAATTTATGCCTCGAGTGACCATGGTTCAAAAGATCATGGTCTAGTGGTATGACAAAGTAATTGCTAGAATCGTGATGTAGGTTTGAGCCCACTTGATATGCGCTCTCTTTGCTAAAATGGTCTTAATGTGGACCAAAACCGGACCAAATTTAGGCAAATTTGACTAAATAGATACCCCTTCTCTAAGTTGCATAAAATGGGGAAACAATTCAATTATAATTAAAAAATTATACAAAAATCAGCAAATATATGGGAAATTAAATTAATCAATATAAACCCCAAGATTCATAGAAATCAAGTCTTTCAATTTAAAGTAAAGTCCATGTGGCACTTCATATAAGACGTGCATTATGAAAAATTAGCCTTTATAGAATGGGCTCTCCCTGTGATGAGATTCGCTCATGGCAGTGATCTCACACATTATAAATATCTCTTAGTCTTGTAATTAGCTCTCCTTCCATATGGTGTAGTTCATTGGAGCCCTTCTTGACTGCATGTAAGAGAAACTGACTGAGGTGCAACTTGCTTGCCTATTTCATGGGCACTTTGCATGCTCTTGGCCAATGAATAGTGTAAACACAGTTTTGGTTGCCATCTCTCTTGTTTTCTTTGCTGTTCGAGTGTATCCTCATCCTCATCCTCATCCTTTGTAAATTTATTTACCTATGCCAATGATTATGAAGAGTGTAAAACATTGTTTTGTTGCTATCTGTCTTGCTTGCTTTTCTGTTTGAGTGTAATGTCCCCTCTTAGCCTTTGATGCATTTTTGTGTCCTTTAGCCTATCCTTGAGTTCTCGTAGGCTAGATGGCGTTGGTAAGGGGATTCGATTGGTCTTGGATGATTATTTTGGTGGTATTTCCAGCTTGGAGACTAATTTTAAGGTTATATTATTTCAATTTAATCTTTTATTCCTCAAAAGGTTATATTAATAAAGTAACTTGCTAATTTTAAGTTGAGGATAAAAGGGGGCCACTTTTTGTACCTTAGTACCTAATGTGATGACTTTAAGTTGTTTTTAAAAGTTTAAAAGTGTTTTTATTGGCCAATTAGAAAAGGGACACCTAAGTTAGGGTTTTGCCCTAACTCATCATTGAAGATTATAAAACACTTTTTGGAGACTCATTAGGCATATTGGTGATGTGTTTGACTTTGAGAAGGCTGCTGGAAAATTCCCAGGAGTTCTGAAGCAAGTTGAAGACGAAAACCCTCGACTTTGTAGCTGGTTTTGGTAATGAGAGACCTACCCTAGCTGGTAAAAGAGTGGTCTCATATAGAGGTCACCATTGGAGCTTCATTGTTGAAGATATCTACAGATTCCAGAGGTAATTATGGAGAAGTTTGATCCTTTTTGATGCTTTCAGTTGGGTTTTGGCTTGCAAGCTTTGGCAAGCAATTTTGGGGCTGTTGGGTGATCATAGTTACAGATTTTTTGGAGTTTCTGAGTGAAGGCAGCCATGGCCTGATTTCGAAGAATCATTCATAACTTCAGATCAAATTGGAATTTTTTTGTGGGTTTTGGCTTAAAAGTTTCCTTGGAGCAAGGCGATCATTTCAAGCATACGCTTGCATTTTTTGGAGGTTGCAATTTATTTTCTAGAGCCAAATCGCCCTAGGTAGAGGCAGCTCATTTTGGGAGGCATTGTTGACATTTTTCATCAGCGTTTTGGGGTTCCAACTAGTGAATAATCCTTTCCAGGCAAGGGCGCTTCAAGTAGGTCAATTATTGTGCATGTTAACAGGTCTGAATCTTATGTAATTATTTTGAAGATTTTCAATAAAATTTCTGAAGTTTGCTACCATTGTTTGCCAGTCATAAATTGCTCAGGAATTTATATTAGTGTGAGTTATATGTTGTTGTTGGGTTTGCAAATCATTGGTCCTCTATTTTAACAAAAATATCTACATATTACTGCTGCTATAAACATCTGTAATCAGACTTAAATCAGGGTTTTAGATTCAGAAAATTGTGATCAGCAAGTTGTAGTTTTCAAAAAAAAATAAAAAATAAATATTGGGGTTGGTTACTACATTGAGTGTATTCTCATATATTGTTTTGTGTTTTCTGAGACCATATCAGGTGCCATCCGACCCTGTTTTCTGCTCCATTATTCCTTGGCTGATATTCTAGTGTTGGGCATTTCTGTCTCTCACCTTTGACACATTCGTAGATTAGGGTTAATTTTTCATCCTTCAGATGTATACTTTATTTTGGGATAGGGTTTTCTGCTCTCTGCTCCTGTTTCTGCATTTGCGCTTGTTCAGATGATTCAAAGACCAATAGTGTTAGTGTTATCTCCAATTTGTCTATTTGTTGTGTCATTACTTGTGTCTCCATTGTTGTGGGCATTTCTTCCATTGCAGGCTTGATTCCTTGCTGTAGTTGACTTGCCTGTGTCGGATCCATTTTTAGACAACTGATTCAATTGCAGCATGTTATTGTCCCTCTTGGATCTTTCCACCCTTCTTGGGAGCTTCTATCTTCCCATCATTTTAACACCTGTCCATCATCTTTGTCCACTGTAGCCATCTCACACTCAACCAATTGACCTCTATGGCTGCCATTGCCATTGTTCTTTGACCTTGAATGGAATATGAGATTCGTCAACCTCAAGTTTAAGTTCAGTTTATACTCACAATATTCTTCTCCTTATATCTTCATTTTGGTCTTTATTAAAATAAAATCCCAGTTTTGGTGATATGTTATAATCACTGTTGTAGGGAGATGTGTCTCCTACCATGTGAGATGCATCTTGGAGTTACGAGTGCTTCTCTGGTACGAGAGATGGTTGTGGAGGTGTCTCCCATACTTGGAGACGCATGGAGACTTGCAATGTCTCCCACCACTGTCTCCTTCCACAAAAACATGCCTCTTGAGACTCGAGCAAGCGTTGAGGTTAAAAACAATCATCATAGGTTTTTAGTTTTATCATTTCGTAGGTATCCGCCCACGGTCTCCTCGGCCTAAAGGCCATGTGCTTAAATGAACTGAAGTCCACTCGACCAGCGCTAGAGGGAGGCAGAGGGGCTTGAGCCAAAGATTGAGGGCCCGACTATCTATATGGGCATCAAATTTGTTTAGTGTTTGCAGAAGCGTCTCAGTATTTGCAGGGCTTCAAATATGTTTGCTAGGGCTTTAACCCTTGTAAATATGTATTTTGTAATAAATCAACACCATTTAAATGTCGTTTGAGCTAGGGCACTGTTCATTCAAGCTTTGTTAATTTCTTTTAATGGTTGTCTATTCAACAATGTTGTTCAAATGGTAGGACAGTTCATGGTTAAAGAAGCAAACTTTGTTTCAAAAATTAAAATTTGCGTTTAACTTTGGCCTTAATGATATTGTTTACTTTTTTAGTAACTAGTTTTAAGATTTTTTCTAATTTATGTAAATTATATTAAAATTTATGATTTTTTTTTTTTTGATAGATGATGGCTTTTGACCGGAGTTTGAACCGGTCTGGGACACAATCGGGGGCCCAAATCCCCATGTAATACCATGTGTATGCCATATATAACCAGCTCCCTTGAGAGTATCCAACAACCATTAACGGCTCTAAGAATACAACCAACGGCCACAACCGACCTCATATGCCTTCCCAGAGATTTGAACCTAGGTGGGGCTTGAAACAACCAAGCTACTTAATCAACTCACCCGCATCTCACTGGCTGATTTTTTGATTTTTTAATATACAACCATCTTAATTTTTTTTATATTTCTAAAATTTTGATTTATAATATATATATATATTTTTATTGATCGGTAAAATGATGGTTGAGGGGTCCTCGCATGTATTAAAATTATAAATCTTCTTGTAAAAGTATCAACTGTACATTACAGACTTATTCATGAATCAAGATCAGAACAAAAACCCAATGATTCACTTCTGCTGCCACTAATACATCTTCCGCAGCCATACAACAGAACAACTATAGCCTTAGACAACATCTTCTGCAGCTATACAACAGAACAATTATAGCCTTAGACAACATCTTCCACAGCCATACAACAGAACAATAATAGCCAAAGACAACCTAGCAGAATTAAGAATATACAAGCAGCTCCCAAGTTCCTTCGACAAAGAAACACAACCATATCATTTTGATAACAAATTTGTGAAGGCAAACAATGCATAAAGCATAGCTTCAACAGCTTCAAGACAGAATTTCCACATCCAAACTGGATGTGGGGCCACATCCGAATCAATCACCAAAATCTTCAAACCAACAGAGCATTTTAAAATCTTAGACCATACCTTGTCATAATTATAAATTTTATCTCAAATAACTGTCAATGATGCAGTTGTGTTATCTTCAACAACAAATATCCAACTTCTGCAACAAGTGACAAGATCTAAAAAACACAGTATCAGGGAAAAACCAATTTAGAAAGCCATCCCTTATGTGCCCCACAGCAAGACTCACAATCCACCGAAACTTCTCTTTTAATCATCATCTGCAACAGAGGAAAAAAGCATCCATCCCCATTACAATTCATGATCACAGATAACTGTGAAATCACAAGGATCATACGAGGGATAATCAATAGATTAGAAATATCCCTAAATAACAACCGTTCAAATCCAGTTTTCAAACACTTTCTTTCTACTAGTTGGAACTCTCCCACCTAGACAAGATCATTGAACCAAAGAGGAGAGCAAGATAAGCACTGCCCATATTTTCAACAATTCCCTTATCTCTTTCTTTAGGCTTCTTACCCGATCTCTGAATTCTGGTAATAATATACAACCCGAGTTTCTGACATTTTGAAAAGCTCCAAAGTAATCAGTCCAAGGAAATCAGACTGTTGGAAGATTCATTTCCTTGTCTGCAACAATTTCACAATCTCTTTGAGTTTTGCATCCTTTCTAAAATCCTCAGCCTACCTGTATTCTGCAGCCAACCAATGATTTGTGGCCTCCCGTATTTTTGAAGCAGGCTTTTCCTTCATATCCACTCCTAATGCTCTAAAAGAAGAATTGCAGCAAGACCCTTGCGCTCACTCACCTTCATATTAAATAATAAAGAAATAGGACATTGGTCTACTCCTGCATTCTCCAAAAGATCTGCTACTTGGTTATATTCCCTGAAACAATGCTTATATAAAACTTATTCATGAATCAAGATCAGAACAAAAACCTGATGATTTACTTTTGTTGCCACCAATACATCTTCTTCAGCCATACAACAAAACAGTTATAGCCTTAGACAACCTAGCAAAAATAAGAATATACAAGCAGCTCACAAAGTCCTTTGACAAAGAAACACACCCTTATGATTTTGATAACAAAATTGTGAAGGTAGACAATGAATGAAGCGGAGCTTCAGCTTCAAGATCAAATTTTCATATCCAAACCAGATGGGGGGCCACGCACGAATCAATCACAAAATTCTTCAAACCAACAGAATATTTTAAAATATTAGATCACACCGTGTCATAATTATAAATATATCTCAAATAACTATCGGTGATGTAGTTGTAGTTATCTTCAACAACAAATATCTAACTATTACAGTAAGTGATAAAACCTAAAAAACACAGTATCAAGAAAATACCAATTCAGAAAGCCACCCCTTATATGCCCCAAACCAAAACTTACTATCCACTAAAACTTCTCTCTTAATCATCATTCACAATAGAGGACAAAAGCATCCATTGGCCATTACAATTCATGATCATGGATAACTTTGAAATCACAAGGATCATCAATAAAGAAGATATCACCAAATAACAGCCATTCCAATCCACTTTTCAAACACCTTCGCCCTACTATTCAGAGCTCTCCCTCCAGACATGATCATCGAACTAAAGAGTAGAGCAGCATTAGCACCGCCCATTTCCTCAACAATTCCCTTATCTCTTTCTTCAAGCATCTCACCTGATCTTTGAATTCTGGTAATAATATATGGCCCGGGTTTTTGACATTTTAAACAGCTCCCAATTAATCAGTCCAAGGAAATCAGAATGTTGGAACATTGATTTCCTGGTCCATAGTAATTCCACAACCATCCTGAGTTCTGCGTCCTTTCTAAAAATCTATAGCCTACCTGTATTTCGCAATCATCCAATGATCCCCGGTCCCTTTCTTTTTGAAGCAGGCTCTTCCTTCATATCCACTCTGAATGCACTAAATTAAGAGTTGCAGCAAGACCCTCCCACTCACTCACATCCATACTGAATAATAAAGAAATGGGGCATTGGTCTACTCATGCATTCTCCAAAAGATCCGTTGCTTGAATCTTACATTCCCTGAAACAATGCTTATATGAAACTGAATTGAAAAATCCCGCCAAATCCCTAGCTTCACTCAGAATGCTATCCGACTTCCAGGTTAGGGTTTTTCCTTTATTCATTGCATTAATTACCAGTACCACTTGAAAATCTCCTACTATTACATCCTTGAAACATTTGTCAAGTGCCAACTGGCCCAACTCTATTCCTTTTATCATTGTTGTAGCCTCCACCTCATCGTTTGTCGCCTTAGGTATAAAAAAAGATCCCCCATTAAAAAACGTCTATACTCATGGATCAAATAATCGGCAAGTTGTTGAATCTGTACCTCTATTCTGGCTGATTTTGTACATTGAGGCTGCTTGTGTACTCTGCTCTATTTCAGGTCCTATTTTTTTGGGGTTGCTGCACAGACCGATGATGAGCAAGACTATAGCTTTGTTTCTTAAAATTGATCAGAATATTTGACTTTTAAGTTTCTCCTTTGATCTTTGACCTAATCCTCAACAATTTTGCAACAAGAGAGTGTGTGCAAGTTAGTTGACTCAGACAACTTTTTGAGTAGTTGTATCTACATATCTTGCATGTTTGGAATCAAAGTCAATGTAATTTTCTTGTTCATGTGAGTGATATCATAACCCAAGTGAGAGAAAGGGCTTCACTTCCACTCCTAGATAATCAAATGCAACTACATGCTCCCCACTAAACCTTCTTTTAATACAAGACCTTGGCATAAGACGGATGAGGGAGGAATTAAATCAATGTGCAAACTCCTTGATAAGATGTGAAGGCCTCTTGATAAGACTTGATAAAAGAGTCATGAGAGACTTGGCTTATAAGAGGCTTTGATGAGAAGAATAGATAATAAAATGACTAAGGGCACACTTATATATGTTGGCTCCTCAAGGGCACATTGACACATGGGCCGACCAGAAAAGATAGTAAAATGCGACAATCAAGGCACACAAGACCCACAAGTTAAAGGGACAGTCATATGGGCTGACTAGGACTTAGGAAAAAACCCTTAAACAATGTTTTGGACATTTCGGGAGCATTTGGGGTTGTATAAAGGCGAATGAATAGTCGATCTATAGGTTTTTAGACATTCTAGTTTGAATGCATATATTATCATTGGCCAAAAGTGAACAAAAGTCAAGTTATAAGGAATACCTATTTTAGGGGGTGATGATATAGGGCCCAACACAAGGAGAAAGTGTACCAAAAATGGCCAAATGTGTGCACATGGACCAAGTGTGATAAAACAGGACAAATACCTAATGGAAAATGGTCTTGTACCACAATTAGGTGTCCATTTAATGCCTCACTTTGATATGCGTATGTGAATGCATGCGTGTGTCAAAGTAACTTAATAGATTGAAGTACACACTTGCATTTACCTAGGGAAGGAAGGATGAAACCATGTGATGATAGCTATTGGCGAATTTGGATTACTCATGCAAACAATTGCAAGCAATTAATGTTATGATAAATTGCTATGAATATAACGAATAGAAATAAAAATTGAAAATATGAGCATAGGAACGAATATACCTGATGGTACGTGAACCATGTTGCCGTTTTTGGTAACTACAGTTGAAAACAAAATTTTATTGGGTGTTAGAACTTTTAGAGTAAGTTTCGACAACTCAACTCTGCTTGATTTGGAAAACAAACACTTGTCGTTTCTTGACACTTCTTTGTCTTTTCTTCTTTTGCTCCATCTTGAAAAATTTGAATGTAAAATATGTATGCCCCCCTTTTGAGGCGAGGGATTGTAAGCTTGTTCTTGCAATCACTCGTTTGAAAAGAAAGAGTTATGCACACCATGTGTTATCATGTAATATTGCCAAAGCTGTTAGAATTTTATGTGAAATCAATGTAAATACCTGTATGTAACTATTACAAAATATCGTCATGTAATGCTCAATAGTAAGATGCAACCTCATTTGAGGATGTGAAAGAGAGAGGGACAAGCAATATGCCCCAATAAAACAATATGTTGGGGAACTAAATTATGCCCTAATGTAAGCTTTGTATGCACATGCACAATATATAAATAATAATAAGCTTGAGGAGATAGTCAAGGGTATGATGCCACCAATGGCAAAGCAAGACGAGAACAAATAACATGCCCCAATGTAGCAGTGTGCTCCTAAGAGGGCTAGATATAGCAATGAAGTGCACACACACAATAGTAGTATGTCCCAATAGATGCTTAGTAAGGACCATGGAACGTAGGCACCAAGCTTAGTAATCTGCATATAGTAGTGTACATGATATGGTTAATGGCACCAAATAGTATATCACATAGTATAGCCAAGCAATTTGTACAATCATGTAATCAGACATAGAATGCGAAACCATCACGCAAGGACATATGACTCACAAGAAATGACATGGCATGACATGACGAATAGAGGATCTTCTATGGGCAAGGACTAGACAAGACATTAATAGGCAACACGCATAAGCACAAGCAAACACAAGCACAGACAAGCATGCACAAGCACACACATTCACAAACACAAGCACAAGCACAAGCATGCGGGCAATTGAGCAATCATAGGCATGCAGGAGACCACACAATGTATCCATGTAGTAGTCATATGTAACAACACTATGTATATATTCGTGTAACATGCAAGATGTAGGCAATAACAAGATTTGTCTAACTAAATATATATGATAAATGGAAAGTAGCAAGGATAGCCCCTGATACCCATTGTAGAAGATGCCCCTAGTATAAGGCATGCCACTAATGAGACAATGCCCCTGAAATGAGCATAATAAAAACACGTAGCCAGGGATGAGATTTGACATTTACCCTAGCCTGTCAACCAAAAATTCAGTGACGGCCTAATGTTATCATAGACCTTCCATTAACGTTTTTAAACAATATTTAACTACACTAAATATATTTTTATAATCCCTTACAATTTTTATGGTGTGCATCCTATACATTGTACAAAACATTTTGATAGTATTTTAGGGCAAACAGTTGTAAATACAGTCATGCGGCCATCAAATTTAGCTTAAAAACCCAAGTTGAACTTTGATTTTTAATTTCAGTTGAATTTCCGACTTTAAATTGTTACTGTTTTTAAAAAATATATAAGCGGTTAAAAATTTGACAAGCAAATTTTGTTAGGGATGCTATTAAGGTTGTCTTTTGATCCATGATGGCTACCACAAAGGGATTGCAATGGTGTTGCTTACTCATAAAATTTACAAACTGTCATTGCAGTCTCTACCTTTTTGTTGGATGGTGATTTGGACTGGTATTTTCTCTCAGGCATCTATATATAGTTTTTCTCAGGCCTGATTACCACCTGTGCCTAAGGTTGCGTGAGTTGCCCTGTGACTAAATAGATTATGGCTTAAACTAAATGGATTATAGCTTAAACCTAATGGTTCATGAGCATTGTATAGATACCAAAAAAGTACAATAAACAGAGCTGCTGCATTTTGCAAAGGATTTAGGTGACCAAAATTTAAAAGCTTTAATATATTGTTAATGTTAGTAGTTTATGTATACACAAATCAGCACTGCAGGCAGTAGGATGGCCTATGTTGGAAAAATAAAAAACAGAGCATTAAGAAAGCAGTCCAAAAGCAAGAAGAGGAAATGTAATAAAGTGTGTAGTATATAACAAATGATGCTAGTAGGGTAGTATTGTCACATTTAAACTCCAGGTCAAAAACTGCTTACCAATCACGAATCTGCTACGAGCTTGTTTGAACCACTCAACCAATGCCAGGGAACTCAAAGTGTACGGGAGAGTAAAGGAACAAAAGTCGTGGGTAATCACAATCTGCTTGGTTTTTCTGCCCTTGTTTTAACTTCTGCCATTTTTTCAATTCTCTAGAATCCAAACTCCACTAGACAATACATTGCTGCATATGTCCCAAACTCCCGCTCTACTTCTACCGGCGGGCGCATGATCAGACTGTGAAGCTTTAACAATCACAACTTAACATGTACAAGGGGCCATAAAGGATGGAACTTGGCACTACCAATGTGTCCCCTTGTTGAAAACTTTACCCCTTCCTTGGTTACAAAGATCACCATTACACACAAATTGCCAAAGGAAAAGAAATGCATCTTAAAGCAGAGCATCCACTGAAAGCAAAACCCATAACTGGAATTCAACATTAATAACAATGCATGTACAGTGTCTCCAATATTGCTGAGATCTTTGCAAATGCGAGCAAACTCCTGGGATGGCATTCTCACAATTGCATGGTACTCTGACTTTGGAATGCCCAGATGCTCACTTTGTATGTCCATCAACTTCATTTCAAAATCTGAAATCTTCTCTTGGTCTACAAGAGAAAAAAGATGTAAAACATCATTAGTTAAAAAGTAAAGCTAAGTAAAAATGAACAAAAATATTAGACTGGAGGTTTCTATTGTGGTATGGTATCATTGGAGAAGAGTTCTTTGGATATGACTGCATCATAGTCTTTAGTTTCAAGTTCCAACATTTGGAATATCAGGGATGACAAAAATATGGACACTGTCTGAATCCCTCAACTTCATTTCAAAATCTTAAATCTTTTTTTGGTCTACAACTAACTAGAGATCCACGTTAAAAGCATGGCTCAAACCTTTTTAATGTGAGCATTTGGCAGAGTTTTTTATCAAACAAAACATCAAAGCAGTGGATGAATCATTACACTTAAAGGATGGTAGCAGCCCAACAAAATCATATCAGATCCCTTACCCGTCTAATGAAGGGCAAAAGTGGATTAAACACATTCTAATCTTTCATGTACATAGTTTATCCTAGAGGCTTTTTTCAACAATTTGGATCATGAAAGCTTGAAATCTGTAAAATCATAGTTAATCTTAATTACTACAGCTGGTAAATAATAAACCTGATACAATCATGCCAGAACCAGAACACTCCATCTAACCAAGTAGTAAAAACCCAAAAAAATCACACAATCTAAATCATTAGTCTAGTAAATTGAAAACTCTAATTCAATCACCAAATCTTAGTCACCCTCTCCAATAAACCCGAGAAAAGAAAAAGCTTAAAAGCATCATGCAAGTCACACGAAAAATCACTCTATCGAGTAAATGGTAACATAAATATCCAAAACAGGCCCTGCAAAAATGATGTCAATAAAAACAAAAAGATTGTTGCAAGTCCCCAACACCTCTGGCCAAAGGACCACTCCAACCGGGCATTGAAGCCCAAATAGGATCCCCTTCCTACCTCTCCCTAAGGCATGTTTTAAACATAAAGTGCCCATGACAGGGTGAGATGGTAGCTTAGTTCAACACAAGTGTTACAAATTAAATATCTAAAGCTTTCACAGTCCATATCATGACAAAAGGGGCTTTTGAAAAATTGTGTAAAATTATTTTATCAAAGTTTACATCACATTCTATGATCCATCATTAGGATGGAAATAGATCTAACATAAATGGAAATCTATGATGTGCAATATAGCTCATTCGTGAGATGGGTATTCCATAAAACTTTCTTAAGACAAAAAATAACTTAAAAGATCTATGGGTTTCACAGTCCATACAAGAAATAGACTTTTCGAAAATAAACTTGCACACAGTTCCTTGTAAAATGTCTATTTCTTAAAAAATAACTTTTTAATGGAAAACTTCTGAAAGCACCTGTGCGGGGTAGGAAATGAAGTAAGGTTCAGGTATATCAAAGATCCAAAATTAGGATGAAAATGTTTCATTCAAAAAAAAATTTATGATGAAAATGACGAAAGCATTGGGTTTCTTACGAGCACTTTATAGATACATAATTCCATCACAACATCCGGGTGGAAAACCCAATACTTTCATCATTGTCATACTAACAAGGAATCTCTTGAAAGAGGCGCAAAGCATCATTTTGCTTCCTGTCACACACGTTTGAATTCAAAAGATTTTTATGCACTGTGGAAGCTTGAAATCTTTTTAGAAAAGTAGAATACTTACTGGGGCTTTCCAACATGAAGGTAACATTGTCTCCTCCATCATCAGCCTTGAGGGTGATGATATCATCGTTGCCAACACACTTGAGCATCTTGGCTATGTTGTTGAGATCGCATTGGAATGCTCAAAGCCTTTGGATCTAAGCAACCATGCAACGAGGCCACGTGGCTCGAATCCATGGCCTGCAGGGAGAACCCTGTGGTTGAACAGTTGAAGTTGGTATCAGTGACAGGGTCCTTTATAGCTTCCAGCACCTTTTTCAGCATGCTCCCCTGCACCAACCTCAGTTCCAACATTCTCACTACTTCATGTGCTCTTGTATTTAATAATACAAAGCCCAAAGAAAAAGCAACTTACATAAAACGAAGATCATCTGGTATGTGGAAGAAGAAAGGCAAGTGTAATGTCCCTAAATTGGGACAAGCAAGTAATAATTGAATTGGGCACAAACCCCAATCAAAAATCTGAAAATAATACAGTAGACCAGCCACTCTAGGTCTAACAAACAACCACCACACCTCTCCAAGTGAACCAAATGCCAAACACTTGTAGGACAGAATTTAAACCACAATCACAGCCCTTAATATGCACTCCAACAACGGAGAATATACTCTAAAAGATGATGCAAACAGCTATAATAAATATATGGAAATAATGATCACCTTGGCTGAACATATATATCAAAAATTCCAGCGAACATAGGCCTTCCTTCCCAATCGCCCAATCTGATTTAAACCCTTGAAAATAGTTGGCACAATAATGTAAAAAAACAACGAATAATTCCAGCTACTGAAATATAAATTTAGACCCAAAAAATGACCAGTATACCATAGAAAATCAATTTACCACACTCTCCAAGTAAGCTGGAAAATTAGTAAATAAATTCCCTTCACAAAATCAAAATATCAAGGGACCAAATGTAGCCAATACCCTCCACCAACAAGCTGGAAATTAGCAGTATTGTAAATATTAGGGATAATATTTACCTAATGATTTAGGGCCAACAAGCACCCCAAACCCTTGCAACTCCCCTTCCAAGTGAGTCACCCCACTTCTGATTTTTATTGCAATAAATTCTAGTAATCATATCTTTATTTTGCTCACAAAAAGACCTTCAAAATCTTGTGATTTAATTTCCAAAAATTCAGAATTAATATTATAAATGCACCTTGTCAAATCAGAGTTTAAAAACTCTCCGAAGATGCCCAAAACCTCCTCCAACCGATTCACCCTTCGAAAATTATAAAAAATAAATTAGATTATTTCTCTTACCAAAAATCCTCCAAATGACCTCCAAAAGGCTCCTAGGGCAAGTCGCCCAAGCTGGAAAAATAGTATAAAATATTTGCAATATTTTATACTTCGCGAACACTCCAAATCAATCATAAAATTCCCAACATCAGCCCTCCAGTCAAGTCGCCACAGTCGAAAAATCAATTAGAATATTATGCAACCGTTGTTGACTTCAACGAACCCTTCCAAATAGCTCGCCCAACTCTCTAGACAAGTCGCCACGCCCTAGAATGGTCTTCAATGCCACGTACAAGCTCCCAAGGTAATTCGCCACTCTCTAAGACTTGTAAAATCACCAAAACCAACTTTCGATAGGGTTTGCAATATTCCTCAATATAGGTGGTGTCCAAAAACAACGTTGTAGATCCACTTACATGTAAACATGCAATTTTGAAGTTCAATTACAGTTTTTGAATAGAGTTGCCTAAGTAGTAGGAATGGAGGTTTTCGTCCCCAAACCCTTGACACTTCTTGAAGGTTTTTGTCCTCAAGATGTGGTAATCAAGCTTAACATAGTTGATCAAAGTTTCCAATTTAATATTCAGCATAAATCTTTCCAAAAGACTCCTCAATTGCTTTTATATTCAACCCCCAAAGGTGGTGCCCAAGTTGAAGGGATGTACCTTTTAAAACATAAGCACTCAATCTTTTTTAAAACTCTTTTTATGAGGGTTTAGGCTCTCATGTCCCCAACTTAAGTGAACATAAGATTAAAAGTACCTTTTTGCAAACTCAACTGAAAATTAAAACACTTAAGTATTTTTTACTTTTTTGCTCATAGATTAGCCCCTTCTCAGTGTTCCCTTCTCTTTCCTTCCCTTAACCTTGTGGGAACAACTAAGCTAAGGGTCCAAAAGCAAGCTACTCCAAAAAGGGGGACATTATAGTCCTCCCCACCCAAAATTGCTTGTCCTTAAGCAATTGCAAAAGCCATGGGGCTGTCCCCACATTCTTCATAATGCATCTTCCCACTGAAATGGTGTCCCACTGAAAAGAATCTTCAATTTGAACTCCCCACTTGCTAAACATGTATCTTGTTGGCTGCCCCCATGGGTTGAAGATGTCACAATCATCTCCCAAGAATTTCTCATCACCCAAAAGAACTAAGACATGCCATGCTTGCTTGCTTTTGATAGTCTTTCAAGGTGATTAATGTACCTCACAAAATGTTCCCAAAATTAAAAAATAAATCATTATGATCTCATCATACAACATACCTGGAGTGATAATGGTACATAGATACAACCTCTCTTGAGTATGCCTTCTATCACTTCCTTTATGCATAGGAAAGATGTAAAATTGATCAAACTCCCAACATAGAGTTGTACTTCCCAAGCTTGATTAAACCAAAAACATACTTATGCACATTTCTAGAATACACCCTTGGCTGGAATTTACCAACAAAATCAGACTTTTGGCCTCCATATACTGCTGTACTTGTCCTTCAAAACCAGATTTTTCTATGTGACAATTTTCAGAATGTTCTTTGGTGCAAAGTTTCCCCAATATGGGCTGTATTGTGTCATGCAAATGCCAATTTTTTGCTCTTTCATGTTGCTGAACTTGTTTTGTTAACTCAGAAAATTTGAAACAACAAATTCAGATTTTTTACGATTTTTTCCAACTCTTTTCTTTGGCTGCCATGTGCAAAATAAATTGTTTTTGATGCCCCCAAGGGTCCATAGGTGAGCCCAGCTATATTTATCCTTCTTTTGTAAGTAGAAGGATCTTCCTTTGTTATTTGGACCTTGTGAACAGCTGCTAGTTATTTTCATCCCTTCAAAATTCAAGGGGTGTCCTCTTTTCCTTAAAACACCACTACTTACCCCCCTTGAAAGAAGGAATAGGGTGCTGCCCAAAACATATTTTGGGTTGTCTTTGGTAATCCATTCTCTTCTCATCCCTCTTAATATAAGTATGATAAAAATCAGAATTTGCAATACTTACCAAATGCCTTATAGAGGGTTCCAATTTGGAATGAAGTGGTTGCGTTTTATTTCTAGGGGCAGCCTTCTTTTCCACCTTCCTCATGCTCATGAGACATCCTCCCAACATATTATTCGCCTTAGAAGAAGGGGCCTCTCCATCACCCAAACCATGCAAGACAATCTCCTTATCTGCTATCTTGAATTTAAGCTCTATGGTTTGGTAGTTTTGTGTGTACTCACCAAGTGAGTGCAACCATTGAATACCAAGGACCATATTGGTCTCCCCTATGCCCACCACATAAAAATCGTTCTCAACCACATATTTTTTCAAAGTGAGACTAAGCTTTGGAATCTTTGTTGTACAAGGGATGGTGAATCCAACTGCTACTGCGACTCTGAATCTCTTGAACTCCATGGATTGTAGCCTATATGATGTTATCAATCCAATATCAATGAAATTGTGAGTTGCCCCACTATCAATAAGTATGGTAATAGGTGCGCCCTTCAATGATCTCTTAACTCTAAAGGGATAATACCTAGGAGCCCCTAAAAGTGATGCCAAGGTGTGACTCAACTCCTCTTCTCCCTTCATCTCCAAAGTGTTCTCCTCATAATTGGCTGCCCCAACTTCCTTCTCATTTTCCTCTTTGGAAAGCACCTCGATGTAGTAAACCTGTCCCTTGTCACGACAATTGTGGCCCTTTTTCTAAGGGTCCTTACATGTGAAGCAAAGACCTTTCCTTCTTAGCTCATTTCTCACATCAAAGCTACTAAGTGGTAGCTCTTTCTGCTGCCTTAAACCTTGTTGGTTTGGTTTAGTCAAGGGATCCACATGATTGGCCTTAGGTGGCCCTTTAAAGCTACTCATGGGCTGCCCCAAACCGCCACCTCTTTGCTGCCCAGCAGGTGGAAAAAAAGTACTCTTTGGCTGTCCCAAAGGTAGAAATTTGCCCCTTGGAGTAGAAGATTTCAAATCGTAGGCCTTCTAAATGGCTTCTCTCAGTGAAGGTGGATCAAAAGCTTTGACAAATCCCTTTAGGAGTCAACCAAGCCCTCTGTGAATAACACCACCAATCTCCTATCCAAAATGTTAGTCACCATGACTGAAAGTCTCTGAAACTCCGTGACATAATCATCTACCGAGGCCCTCTGCCTCAATTGAGCTAAATCACGAAAATGAAGCTTTGGATCTTCTCTATCGAACCTATCTATCAACCTCTTGCTGAACTCCTATAGGAGTGTATGTATTGATGCCCTTGCATGATCAAACCGTGATACCACCAATCGTGGGCTGCTCCCTCTAAATGCAAAGTGGCGAATTGAATGGCCTCTCCCTTTGCCATAGGTCGAAGTGAAAACAAGCTATCCACCTTCTGAATCCATGCCCTCGCTGAGCTCCTCTGTGACCTATTAGATGTGGAGAGAGATAACTTCCCCAACGCATGTTGGAGATCTCCCTGGCTGCCCCTCTGCCTTTGATCGATCCTACGCCCATTCTGTCCCCGTTTCCAAGCTGAAAACTCAAAAAAAGTCATAGCCTCTCTAACTGTTGCGGATAAGGTGATTTACGCATCCATCTCTCTCTCTCTCTAACTCCTTGTGTGGGCTAAGTAATCCCTCCCTCGCTAGTGCGGGCTCCTCCCTCTGAATAAATGTAGGCTGTGTGGGCCTACGTGTGGATGCCCCTTTCCCCGAAGGGGGTGTATGTGAATCTGGGCTGCTCCTTGAGGCACTGCTATCTCCATTGAATGGCTTCAAGCCACCCATCTCATTGAGGGAACGAGTAAACCCCTCTTCACTAATGTCATCCTCTCCTGAGTTTGAAAATAATTCTCAAACCTCTCCTCAGCCAATCTATCTCTCCTCTCACCTTCTGTCTTCTGGTGCCCCATGTCACTCATAGCTTGATCCTGCTCAAGCGAACCAATTGGTGGAAGCCCTGCTTTCTTCCTGCTACTTCTTAAGTAATACTTAATCTCTTTGTTGCCACTCATGTATCAAACCCTTCACCCAACAATATAGCCAAGATATGGCTCTGATACCACTGTAATGTCTCCAAATTGGGATAAGCAAGTAATAATGGAATTGGGCACAAACTCCAATAAAAATCTGAAAATAATATAGTAGACCAGCGACTCTAGGTCTAACAAACAACCACCATCCCTGTCCAAGTGAATCAAATGCCAAACGCCACTATGACATAATTTAAACTACAATCACAACCCTTAATATGCACTCCAACCATATAGAATATACTCTAAAAGATGATGCAAGCAACTGCAATAAATACCTAGAAATAATGATCACCTTGGTTGAACATATATATCAAAAATTTCAGTGAACATAGGCCTTCCTTCCCAATTGCCCAATCTGATGTAAACTCTTGAAAATAGCTGATAATTCTAGCCACTAAAATATAAATTTAGACCCCAAAAATGACCACTATAACATAGAAAATCAATTCGCCACACTCCCCAAGTAAGCTGAAAAATTAGTAAATAAATTCCCTTCACAAAATCAAAATATCAAGGGACCAAATGTAGCCAATACCTTCCACCAACAAGCTGGAAATTAGCAGAAAATATTGTAAATATTAGGGATAATATTTATCCAATGATTTAGGGACAACAAGCACCCCAAACCCTTGCAACTCCCCTTCTAAGTGAGTCGTCCCACTTCTGATTTTTATTGCAATAAATTTCAGTATATATATCTTTATTTTGCTCACAAAAAGACCTTCAAAACCTTGTGATTTAATTCCAAAAAATTCAGAATTAATATTATAAATGTACCTGCTATCACTTTGGAGTGCACCCTGCTTGAAGATGTGCAAAGCACAACTCTCTAGCTGATACAATGGGAACTTCTCAGAGGGTGGGTGCCTCTGTGTTGAGAAGAACCTCCAGAGAGCGCTGGTTCCCTTATGATTTTGCAATTAAACTTGAAACTGTGATTTTTGGGGTGAAAAGAGTAAGGGAAAACTTTGAAAGAAAATCTAAGGGGGGTGATACCCCTGAGTTGATTAGATCCTCTGAAGTTACTGAAATCAATGCACACATATAACTAAAATGCAATTTATACTCTGTCCCTAAGCAAAAGTGTTTCAGAGGAAGGGTTGAAAACCTCTTCAAATGATCTGCAAAAAGGGTGAGATGTAGAGAGATAGGTGAGGAAGGGACCTGCAAAAGGAGAAAAATTCTCTCTTATACGCTGATGCGCAATCAAATACATACTATGCTGCTATCAAAAATTAGATTCAGAAAAATAAACTCCTTATTGATCACTGGTCTAGCTTACAATTTCTTTTTCAAACTTCAGGGCCCCTCTCTATGGCTCGATTCAACCAATAAATAAGCTTTGAAAAATAGTCTAAATCAGTCTAAGTGTAGTCCAAAAAAGGGAAAAGGTCAGTCTTGGTTAGTTAACTCAAGATTTCACCTCTTTTACAATGCTTTGAATATTCAATAAAATTATTCTCTTTTACAAAAATCTGCATGCTTCTCCAAACTTTGGCGTAGAATATAGATAATGGAGCCAAGTTTGAAAAATGATTCTTAAAAAAAAAAACAAAACTCTCCAAGAAAACTCCAATCATGCATGACCAAGATGGCGTGGAAGTGGGCGAAGGAACTCAGGGCTGACCAGTCAACTTCTTTGCGTGAAATGTTACGCAAAAAGCCAGTAGATGAACTCCTCATGAACTGCTGGAACGTTTTAAACGTTTGGATGCATGAGAGAAGCATGTGACACGGTGAAACAATCAACAACAGTTTTGACTAGTCCAAAAACACGTTTGCATAAATAAGAATCTATTTTTGACCTTTTCTATTTACAATTTGTAATTCCTGTGCATGTATATTCTTTGTCTTGCTTGCCTTCTAATCTCGGACTTCTCTACTTATGACTTTTTCGACTGTGTGTGCTCCTTGCTTATCCAGACAAAAGTTTGTGCCTTTCCTTGTTCATTCTCTTGGATTTTCCTGTGTATTTCTTTGGCAATTTTTCCCTTGGTTTTATTTCTTTGGTTTATCTTTTCGGGTTTTGTATGTCGTGCTCTGCGGACTTTATTTTGCAGATTTTATGACTGCCAACTTTTTCATTTACCTCTCTTAGTCTTCTATTTCCCTTGGAATTCCGTCAGATTTCTTTCTTGCGGACTTTCTCCTATTGACTCTTCTTTTTCCATTCATTTTTTGCGGACTTTATTCTACTCGGACTTTCTCTCGGACAAAAAGTCCGAGGAAATTGTCCATTTGGGTTTCCACTTTCTCGCGGACAAAAAGCCCGCGGGAATCATCCAAGACTTCCTTTTGATCTTGTCTTTCATCTTTTCCGAAGGAATTCCTTCAGAGTCTTGTCAAGGATAATTGTTTTGAAAAAATTGGCATGGCCCATTTGTGTTGTCCAAGTCTCCCGAAAGAATCCTTCGGACAATTTGTCTGAAGGAATTCCTTCAGTTTTTTCTTGTCCATTGTCTTTTCCACGGACTTTTTTAAGGGCACCTAGGATTTTTGAAGGGCACCCGGGATTTTTGAAGGGAACCATTCCTTTGAGAGAGAAGCCTGTTGGATTTTTTGGAATGG
Source organism: Torreya grandis (assembly GCA_037957365.1). Taxonomy (NCBI): domain Eukaryota; kingdom Viridiplantae; phylum Streptophyta; class Pinopsida; order Cupressales; family Taxaceae; genus Torreya; species Torreya grandis. The sequence goes on along the minus strand of JARHVA010002840.1, from coordinate 622,551 downwards.
CCTTTGAACTTTACCTACCCTTCGGGATTTTTGAAATGATCCCTCCCAAAGGTCACATGCCCTTCGGGCTTTTTGAAAGAGTCCTTTGTTCGCTTGAAATGATCCTTCCAATTGTTCCGAAGGACAGGTGCCCTTCGAGACTTTTGAAAACATCCCTTCACTTTGCCAAGATCCCTCCAGAAGGGCACATGCCCTTCGGGTTTATTGTAAATGACATTCCTGAAAAAAACTTTGCCTTTTCAACCTTGAAGTGGACTTTCCCGAAGGGCACCTGCCCTTCGGGACTTTTGTAATTGTCCTTCAACTTTTTCCTTTGGACAAAAAGTCCGAATGAACAACTTCTTCTAGTCAAGTCGCAAAGACTTCCATTTATGAAACGACCCTTCCAAAGGGTAGGTGCCCTTCGAAAATCTTGTAAGTGACCCTTGTTCCTTAAGAAAAGCCCTTCGGACTTGTGCAATTGGTCCTTCAGATAGCCAAGTGCTTTTTCCGAACTTTGAAGATGTCATTTTTCCGAAGGATAGTGTGAACCTTCTTGAAGGGTACCTACCCTTCGGGCCTTTGAAAGACCTTTCCCTTTGTAATTTTCTCGGCTTTATTGCAAAGTACTCAGGGTTTTTGTAAATCCCTTGAAATCCTCTATCCCTTGACTAGAAAAAACTCGAGAAAATAAACATATGCATGACGCTGCCTTTAACTCCGTGCTTCCATTGAAAGTGAACAAGAGATGTGGCCTTTGAACTTGTTGTAGGTGTCTTTCCCTCGAACGGACTGCATGCTCTATATGGTTGCTGTAAATCTTCACCCAATTGTTCTTAATACCTTTGCTGTAAGTACCCTTCATTCATGCTTTTAGACCACAGATTGACCAGCTGAAAAAGGGACTAGACCGTTGTAGGAAAGTTTAAAATAATAGGGGTAATAACTTGGTTTGACAAGCCAAATTACTAATAGTACCTTGTCAAATCGAAGTTTAAAAACCCTCCGAAGATGCCCAAAACCTCCTCCAATTGATTCACCCTACCTCAAAAAATTATAAAAAATAAATTAGATTATTTCTCTTACCAAAAATCCTCCAAATGACCTCCAAAAGGCTCCTAGGGCAAATCGCCCAAGCTAGAAAAATAGTATAAAATATTTGCAATATTTTATAGTTCACGAACATTCCAAATCAGCCTGATCAGCCCTCCAGTCAAGTCGCCACAGCGGAAAAATCAATTAGAATATTATGCAACCTTTGTCGACTTCAACGAACCTTTCTAAATAGCTCACCCAACTCTCTAGGCAAGTCGCCACACCCTAGCATGGTCTTCAATGCCACATACAAGCTCCCAAGGTAATTCGTCACTCTTTAAGACATGTAAAATCACCAAAACTAGCTTTCGATAGGGTTTGCAATATTCATCAATATAGGTGGTGTCCAAAAACACCTTTGTAGATCCACTTGTATGTAAACATGCAATTTTGAAGCTCAATTACAGCCCTTGAATAAAGCTGCACAAGTAGTAGGAATGGAGGTTTTTGTCTCCAAACCCTTGACACTTCTTGAAGATTTTCGTCCTCAAGATGTGATAATCAAGCTTGACATACTTGATCAAAGTTTCCAATTCAATATTCAGCATAAATTTTTCCAAAAGACTCCTCAATTGTTTTTATATTCAACCCCCAAGGGTGGCGCCCAAGTTGGAGGGATGTACCTTTTAAAACATAAGCACTCAATCTTCTTTAAGACTTTTTTTATGAGGTTTAAGGCTCTTATGATCCCAACTTAAGTGAAAATAAGATTAAAAGTACATTTTTGCAAACTCCATTGAAAATTAGAACACTCAAGTACTTTTTATCTTTTTGCTCATAGATTAGCCCCCCCTCAATGTTCCCTTCTCTTTCCTTCCCTTAGCCTTGTGAGAACAACCAAGCTAAAGGTCCAAAAGCAAGCTACGCCAAAAAGGGGGACATTATAGCAAGGCAAGGCTTTAAACGGAGGGAGTGTTGAATCTTTGTAGATTGAATGGTAGGAAGAAGGGTTTGTTTTTTCCTGCCAAACATTAACACAAAAATTATGCTCTGTTGTAAATCCATTTGACTTGTAACAATTACTTAGGTAATGGAGGCTTCATGTCGGTATTGTATGCCGCATTAAAAAAGTTTAGCGAACATACTTTCATATTGTATATTCACATTTGTATTTGTGTTAATGCTCGCCCAAAGATATATTTTTTAAATTTATTTAAGTGCCATTGCTCCCAAATTGTGGGCCGCATTGTACTTACATGATTTTTGAAGAGTCAGTTGTTCCAACTTAAACTACTTACCCGCTCAGATTGCCATTGGTAATATAAGTAAAATTGATGTGCATATTACATTCGCAAACATTCTTTTGATAGGGGTCATACAAAATTGAAAGTCCTTATTCACTGTTTATAATAAAATAAAGCTGTAAGATACGTTCAAAAACCCCAAAAACGTTTGGGACAAGCATCAAATCTCAGGCTTGCACATAGCATCCGTAAATCCATGATCATATGTAACCAATATATCTTGCATCTCACCCACTCAAATAATACAATGAGAAGCACGTGTAACATGTAATGCAAAACCTCTAGCATAGGCAGATAAGCACAATATATATCCATCGACAAAGATAAAGGAAAGTAAATTTTTGATTTTTATGTTTTTAAATGTTTTTGCATTTTTGTAATTTTTTAGATGAAATATGCCCCTTATGTGGGCAATATATGGCAATAGATAAATCAAGTGTGAACCATCACGTGACAAGTTGTATGTAGGATAATGTAATGTCCTAAAATATGCAATATAAGATCCATAGACACACGGGTGTGAAAAGACTCCCTATGTATAAAATGTATATCAATGAAACTCATGGAGGATACATGGGTACGATGCTCCCAAACACCATGGATAAGTATAGATATAATAAGTGAAGCCTGCAAGATTTGAGTGGGTATGATACCCCCAATGGCAAGATAGATATAGATATAGTCAATGAAGCTCGTGTGATAAATGGGTATGATACCCCCAATGACAATGAGTAGGATATGTAGCATGGGGAATGTAGAGATAGTAAGATTTCTTCATTGGCGTAAGATATATAAATGGAATAACTCATGAGGAATGTGCAAGTACAATGCTCCTGATGGCAATGTGTAGCTCAATATGAGCACTATGATATGTGCTAGAAGTAGACAAGATATAGTCAAATGTAAGTATATGAAACATATACCATCTATAGATGTGTGATGTGTATCGTGGCAACATAGGAAAAGATTTATACCACATGGATGATGGCAAATGAAGGTTTCGAGGACATGTGGCGACCAAGCAAGACAAGGAAAATTTAAATCAAGCATGCACATGCCACAAAAAAAACAAGCAAGTAAAACATCAAGAAAGAAAACTTCTGGAAGGAACAATTAGGAAGCAACAGTCAAAGCCAAGTGGAAAAAAGACATGACAAGTCATTAAGTCAATGAAAAATGATTGGTCAAGAAAGTAGTGTTGGCAATTTGAGCAAGGAGACAGTTGATAGTTTGAATATCATGATCCAGAAAGTAGTCTGAGGACTAAAGAATTGTCATTCCCGTCTAAGGCAGCATGGAATTGTCATTGATGTCAAAGGTTGAGCTCATTGATGTCATTGAGATTGAATCTGATCATGCATTAATGCCAAAGGTTGAGTTGAGCAGACTTGTGGAGTAAATCGGGTTTGTGAAGTGATTTTACTTATAAAATAAGTAAAACAGTCTCGAAACTCCGAATTGGTCTATTAAAGTTGGTCGGGTTTATGGAATGACTTTACTTCTTTCATGTTTTTAAGTAAAGCAAAGTCGAAAACCCGAAGTGGTCTAGAGGAGTTATTCGGGGTTCTGAAGTGACTTTACTTGGTCGAGATTCTGGAACGACTTTACTTTTGTATGCTTTATAAGTAAAGTAATGTTAAGATCCCACGTTGGTCTAAGTGGAGATTTCGGGTTTTCAGGATAGCTTTACTTCTCCTTTGTTTATAAGCTAAGCAATGTGGAAAACCTGAAAGGGTCTAGCGAAGAGGTAATCAAGGATTTGCAAGCATGTTACTTCTTTATGTTGGTAAGCAAAGTAAAGGTAAAAACCTGAAAGGGTCTAGATGAAGTAATCGGGATTTTGAAGAGGGATTGCTTCTCTCAAGATGATAAGTCAAGTAATGTCAAAAACCCGAAAGGGTCTAGAAGAGGCAATCGAGATAAGTCAAGAAGGATGGAAAACCCAAAATAGTCTTGAAGAATTCCTTTGGAGGAATTATTTCGAAAAAAGTGGCAAGGACAATTTTTTCAGAAAAATTGTGAAGTCCTTTTCGGAAAATTGTCCCTTAACAAAAGTCCGAAGGGTATCTTTTGAATGTTCCGAAGGGCAAGTGGACCTTTTCAAAAAGTCCGAAGGGTATCTTTTGAACATTCCAAAGGGCAAGTGGACCTTTCAAAAAGTCCGAAGGGTATCTTTTGAATGTTGCAAAGGGTATGTGGACACTTGCAGAAAAGTCGAAGGGTAGATTGTAGAGAATCCGAAGGGTATGAGGACCGTTGGAAGATTTTCGAAGGATGCTTCCGAATAGAAGTCAATGACGAATTTTTTCGAAGAAATTGGAGGACACTTCAGGATGAAATGGACCTGGACAAAAAGTCCGCGGAAATTGTCCGGAAGACACAAAGGCCCGCAACAATTTGTATAAAGGAACCTTCCCAAGGAATTAAAGCAAGGTTGAAAGACGAGCAAGTTTTCAAGGATCGACGTTGCAAGGAGTGTTACAAGAATGCCGAAGAAAATAAGATCACGCCAACATGCTAAAGTTTAACGCACAATAGAAAGGGTAAAGATCGAGCATATTGAGGACAATCGAAAGGAGCGGAAGCGAACCCATGATATAGAAAGCAGCGATATGCGAAAAGGAAAGAAAAGAAGCTCGATGGTTAATGGCAAAGCAAGAATTAAAATTCATGCTACTTTAAAAGATCAACGACTCACGTTTGATTGGTGCATTAGATCCAATGGTGCGAAGCAAAGCCAGATCACCCTCTAAGTGCACGCGCATTTGACTAGTGTCAAAAAGTCATAAGGAAAGATCCAACAAAGAAAAGAACGTGAACTTGGCACGACGAAAGAAATAAAAAGCTCGCATTTAATGTCTTCTAACTGTTTGTAAAGGAACTGCTGGAACAGTTGATGAACTCGATATCTGTTCATGGAGCTCGAGATTAATCAATCTAATTGATCGAGGAAGCGGCACAGTTAAAAACAGGAGTGCACATGCCAAAGATAGTATAGACTTTTGAACATTGCCATTTGAAGCATGAATCGAGACACGAAGTAAAAGTCACATTGAATGCAGATCAGAAGCTTGAACCGGTTAAGAGCAGTTGAAGTGTGAACACTTTACAAATAGAAACCCTAAAATGCATTTTTTTATATATGCTACAACCAGAACATTTGAAAGTGTCTTTTGCTACTGTTGCAATAATGATTAGAGTCCAGTTGAAGTGTGAACACTTTACAAATAGAAACCCTAAAATGCATTTGTTTATATATGCTACAACCAGAACATTTGAAAGTGTCTTTTGCTACTGTTGCAATAATGATTAGAGTGTTAATTCAAAAATTGTCGAGTAAGGACATATGCAAACAACGTAAAGAGGCAAAGTGAATAAAGTGTGTCAATATAGAAGATATCCAGACACAAAGAGATAGAGGCAGATAAAACGAGAAGGCACACAGCGTGAAGGTGCAGTTATGGACAAGACTTGTAACAGAAAACTGAACAAGATTCATTCTGAATCTCTTTTGTATTCTGAAGTTGTTAGTAATTTGGCTTGTCAAAGCCAAGTTATTACCCCTATTATTTTAAACTTTCCTACAATGGTCTAATCCCCTTTTCAGCTGGTCAATATGTGGTCTAAAAGCATGAATGAAGGGTACTTACAACAAAGGCATTAAGAACAGTTGGGTGAAGATCTACGGCCACCATATAGAGCATGCAGTCCGTTTGAGGGAAAAACACCTACAGCAAGTTCAAAGGCCACATCTCTTGTTCACTTTCAATGGAAGCACGAAGTTAAAGGCAACATCATGCATATGTTTATATTCTTGGGTTTTTTCCAGTCAAGGGATAGAGGATTTCAAGGGATTTACAAAAATGCGGGTACTGTTGTCAACCTGGAGTTGCAACCTGAAACGAAGACGTGCTGAAATGGCTAATCCTCCCTCCGGTTGAAACAATGGGATCTTTTCACGAGGGTGGGTGCCTCAATGGTTAGAAGAACCATTAGAGAAGGCTGGTTCCTGTAAGATGTATCAATATGGATCTCTAGTCTGTGCTGTGAATCTACCATGGAAAAGGGAGAAAGAAACTTGAAAGGGAAATCCTACCTAATGACGGTGATACACCAAAATGTTGATCCACTCTACTTGGAACCTTGAACACTGAATCAAACAAGGGAAAAAGAAGACCTTTGATTTCAATTGATCACTATGCATAAGTATTTCATGAGAAGGTTCGATCCAATGACAAAAACGTGAGGCAAAACGATGGAGAGAGGTCTGATACAAGACACTTTGCAGCCACCTAATATCCACTTACAGCTTCAGCAAAAGACATATAAAACATTGAACATGACTTGCATAACATGATGAGCTAGCAACTAGGTACGAATCAAAATTTGAGAAGGGAGAGAAATCTACCGCGTATGCAAATTGCTGAATGAACGTACACTATGCCAACACTTGAAATCTGAAAGTACAATCTTTCTATTGATTGAAGAGGTTACACAACTCACCAATGACAGAGTCTGGTCTTACCAAGAGAGGGATGGATTTTACAAGGCTGAAAAGCCATTAATATAGAAATTTATAACAAGCCAAGAGATTGGCGTTGAAAAAAAGAGAAGTTAACTCTTCATTAGCCCAAGTCCAAATTGCGTTGCATGAGTGTTCCAAATTTGTTTTTTCTTGGCTTATACCTGGCTGTCTTGCATGAAGAATCCTTGGTGTTGAAAAAAGAAGAAGACAAGCTTTTGATGCATGACACCTATGAATAGATGGCTTGACTTGAAAACTAGTCAACTTCAAAACAAGAGTATTCGAATTCACTCGAACTGCTGGAACGTTTGAAAGTCTCCCATTTGCATGAAATCAATGCAAATGCCAAATTAAGAATTGCGTTTGAACCGTTGGAACGTTTCGAGCTTTGAGACAAATGAGAGTGCGTGCATGGAATTTTTCATTGTTTGAAACGTTCAATGCTTTTCCTGTTCATCATGGAAGAAACTCTATTTTCATAACTGAAGCATGCTTGTTTTCTTAAACGTGTTCACTTCGTTGGAGTCACGTTAGTCTGTGCATGATCTTTGTTCATCCTCCCTTTGTCTTTATTCTGCGTTTGTTTTATTTACTATTCATGTTTATGTCCATATTCAATTCTGCTTTAATCTTTGCTCATGCTTCTATTTCTACGAGTGTCTTACTTCTTGTTCAGTTCTGGGTCAGTCATGTTTGTGCTTACGTCTCTGTTCATGCTATTGATCATGCTCAGTTCACTTTGTGTTTTCTCTTGATTTTCCCGTGTTTTGCTTTAATTTGAGATTCAAGCTTTATTTTAATTTTTGTCCTTCGAACAAATTGTCCGAAGGACTCTCTGTCTCTTCTCTTTCTCGGGCTTGGCATTTCCTTCTCTTTTTTGGCCTTTGCTTACGTCTTTGTCTTTTCTATCGGGTTTTTTGAAATTGTCCTTATTCCTTCGGACTTTTTGTACGAAGGAATTCTTTCGGACAAAAAGTCCGAAGGAATTCGTTTCCTTGTCAAATTTCTCGAATTTATTCTTTTAGGCTCTTATGTCTTGCCCTTTGATTTTCTTCGGACTTTTGTTGACTTCATATTCCCGCGGATTCCTGTTTGACAATTATTCTGAAGGATTTCTTTCTTTGCATTTGTTCTTTTCATTTTCTTCGGGTTTTTATCCTCCCAAATTCCTTCGGACTTTCCTTCGGACAAAAAGTTCGAAGGAATTCGTCTCCTTTGGCTATCTTTTCCCCGAAGGGCAAGTGTCTTTCGAGAACTTTGCTTTTGTCCTTCGCTTTATGGAGGTGCCCTTCGCAAGGGCTTCTGCTTCCCAATAATGCCCTTCGGAACTTTTGAAAGGGTCTTGCCACCGACCAAGTGCCCTCCGCAAGGGCAGGAGTCCTTCGGAAAAATGAATTGTCTTTCGGAATTTTTGCCAAGGTCTTCTTTGTGCTTGAAGTGTCTCCAGCAAGGGCACATACCCTTCGGGAAAATTGTAAATGCCCCTACGCGATACCCAGATGTCCTCCGCAAGAGCATGTCTGCCTTCAAAAGTGTCATTCGAAAGATTTGTAGGGTACCCAGGATTTTTTGAAGGGCACCTGGGCTTTTTGAAACCATCCCTTGGAACTTTCGTCTTGACTTGAAAACCATAAAGCGAACCAACCGGAAGGGTACATACCCTTCGGGACTTTTGAATTGGACCTTCTCGAAGGGCAGGTGCTCTTCGGGTCTTCTCAACTGTGCTTTTCCCCTTTTCTTTCGGACAAAAAGTCTGAAGAAAATAAGCTTTGAACGACTGCCATTTTGTCATTTTTTTGGACTTTTACATAGTCCTTTGAGAGCTCTTTCTCTCGGACAAAATGTCCGAAGAAATAGTTCATCTCTTATATCCCGAAAAATTCTTTGGGAAGACAAAATAAATAAACTTACAGCTTGTATATCTTGGCTGTATTTGCACATTTGGCTATAATCAAGCAAGCTCCTTGGAAACCTCTGAATGACTAAAATTCACCTAGCTGTAGATGGCCACTTGGGTGGCTGTAAATGGTCATTTAAGGAACCCCAAAACTGATTCACAAGACAAACTTGGCACCATAGCAAAGTTCCGAATAGTAGGGGTGACAATTTGCCCTGTGGGGGGCAAAATTGTTAACATTTTTGGCGACTTTGCTGGGAAGCATGCCTGCTATGCTAGAGAATTGAGACCATATAGATGCTATTCGAACTCCCAAATGGTGAACCTGATTTTTGACTGGAAATCTCCTTCTAACCTTGGCTGAAGTAACCTTTTTCCTTCAAAATAAGAAGGGAAACACATAAAAGCAGGAAAACTAAGAAACAAATGTGCAAACAAGCACTTATTGGAACATAACTGAACGAAACTAATGTGTTGGAACAACACTTGGAGGAAAACAAACTAACAAAGAACCGAACTAACCATGACAAAGCACGATCCACCTGGATCAAAAGGGAAATTCTTAAACTCAGTCACTCCAAGAGATGGTACTAGTTGCAAGGCAGGATGTTTATCAATCATAACCTTTGATAAGGCATTTTCATTGTCCACCAATTGTATTAGCATCTTCTCAAATGAGTCATCAACAACAAACCAATCACCAACAAAGACAAACTCATCAAGTACTTTATGATATTTTTCGCACTGCTTGTCATCTACCACCTTGTTAGGCGATATCTCATCTATGCATTCTTCTTGAGTGGCCACACCCTTTGTATCAACTGCCGCAAGTTCATCCAGCTCTTCAAGGAGCTTTGAATAGGCAACCCAATCTGTATTATGATCTTGAGTAGGTGATTCTTGATCAGATTTCTCCTAAACATGCTCTTCAATAGCCAACATATCCATACAAAGCTCTTCAATATCTTGTAGAGATTCAAGGTACAGCTGCCAATCATATTTTTGTTCCTCATTTTGATCTATTTGAATTGAATCAGCTTGAAAGCTATCTGGATCCTTCTCAATAGGAGATACCTGCAACTCATTTATGACTTCAATCTGCACCAACTCCTCTTGGAGTTCCTCTACATTAAGATCAACCTTCTCATTCTTAAATATAATTGGATGCTCAACTACAACCTTAAGTGAAGTATCAATAGGAAATTCTTCCTTAAATACGTCTGAAGCATCCTCCACACATTGTGCAAGAACTTGACCTGTAGTTGCAACCTCTTTCTCAATCCTCCAAAGAACAAGCTCCTCCTGAAGAAGGGAGATGGTGGGAGGGTGATGAAATTCATTTGTTTGAGAGGAAAAATGAAGCATGGGAGGTTGTTCATGATCAGATTTTGGAATCTTGAGGGGCAATGGAATTATCTAGGGAGTTTTGGAGAGGAGGGAAAGAGAAACTCTTAAAAACCTATGTATTCTGTTCCTTCCACTTGGCCATTACCTCATCAAAGTCTGAAACCTGCTTGTCTTCCTGGATAACTTGAGCTTGCGGAATGATTGGTGAGGAAAGGGGACTATAGGAAGGTTGAGTCTCATGAATAGTCACTTGAATAGGCTCTTGACTCCAACTAGGAAGTTCCCTCGGCACACACTGCACTGGGCATGGTTAAGAACCTCATGAGAATAAGGAGTACAAGAACCCTTTGTAGACAAGTGACTCAACTCGATTTTCTGCCTATCCCAAGCCTCCATCTTCTCTAATACAAAAATACACAGCTCATTTATCTCTTCTGGATCATTGGACACATTTTGGAATAGACCATTCACTTCTTCATACTAAGAGTTTGAACAAACTTTCCTCGCATATGCTAGTATTTTGAGCTCTATCTCATCCATTCTTTCTTGGAGCCAAGGCTGCTCATATGACTAATATGGCTCAACATAGCTTTGATAATACTCTTGATAAGGCTGATTAGGTTCATAAAAAGACTCATAGGCATCATGATAACGCTGGTATGATCCATCATTGGGCTGATAATTAAACATAGCATAGGAATTCTCTTCATATACAGCCATCAAAACTTATTCATGATAATGCAATACTTACATGGAAAGTGTGATTGGATTATTAGAAGCAACCACCTGAGCTTGGAATCGCCAAATACTTCTTGAAGAACGCTGCTGCAACTGTGATTTCATTAAGACCAGCTCCAAATGGGTCCCATCGGGCGTGCCAAAAATTGTTGTCAACCTGGAGTTGCACCCTGAAATGAAGACGTGCTGAAATGGCTAATCCTCCCTTTGGTTGAAACAATGGGATCTTCTCACGAGGGTGGGTGCCCCAATGGTGAGAAGAACCTCTAGAGACAGCTGGTTCCTGTAAGATGTATCAATGCGGATCTCTACTCTGTGTTGCGAATCTACCATGAAAAAAGGAGAAAGAAACTTGAAAGAGAAATCCTACCTAATGATGGTGATACACTAGAATGTTGATCCACTCTTCTTGGAACCTTGAACACTGAATCAAACAAGGGAAAAGGAAGACCTTTGATTTTAATTGATCACTATGCATAAGTATTTCATGAGAAGGTTTGATCCAATGACAAAAACGTGAGGGAAAACAATGGAGAGAGGTCTGATACAAGACACTTTGCAGCCACCTAACATCCACTTACAACGTCAGCAAAAGACATATAAAACACTGAACATGACCTGCATAACATGATGAGCTAGCAACTAGGTATGAATCAAAATTTGGGAAGGGAGAGAAATCTACTACGTATGCAAATTGTTGAATGAATGTACACTATGCTAGCGCTTGAAATCTGAAAGTACAATCCTATTGATTGAAGAGGTTACACAACTCACCAATGACAGAATCTGGGCTTACCAAGAGGGATGGATTTTACAATGCTGAAAAACCATTAATATAGAAATTTACAACAAGCCAAGAGATTGACGTTGAAAAAAGGAGAAGTTAACTCTTTATTAGCTCAAGTCCAAATTGTGTTGCATGAGTGTTCCAAATTTGTCTTTTCTTGACTTATACCTGGCTGTCTTGCATGAAGAATCCTTGGCATTGACAAAAGAAGACAAGCTTTGGATGCATGACACCTACAAATAGATGTCTTGACTTGAAAACTAGTCAACTTCAAAACAAGAGTAGTCGAATTCACTCAAACTGCTGAAATGTTTGAAAGTCTCCCTTTTGCATGAAATCAATGCAAATGCCAAATTAAGAATTGCGTTTGAACCGTTGGAACGTTTCAAGCTTTGAGACAAACGAGAGTGCGTGCATGGAATTTTTGGCTGTTTGAAACGTTCAACGCTTACCCCGTTCATCATGCAAGACAACTCTATTTTCAGAACTGAAGCATGTTTGTTTTTTTAAACGCTTTCACTTCGTTGGAGTCACTCACGTTAGTGTGTGCATGATCTTTGTTCATCCTCCATTTGTCTTTATTTTGTGTTTGTTTTATTTACTGTTCATGCTTATGTCCATGTTCAGTTCTGCTTTAATCTTTGTTCATGCCTCTATTTCTGCGTTTGTCTTACTTCTTGTTCAGTCCTGGCTCAGTCTTGTTTGTGCTTACGTCTCTGTTCATGCTATTGATCATGCTTAGTTCACTTTGTGTTTTCTCTTGATTTTCCCGTGTTTTGCTTTAATTCAAGATTCAAGCTTTATTTTAGTTTTTGTCCTTCGGACAAATTGTTTGAAGGACTCTGTCTCTTATCTTTCCCGGGCTTGGCATTTCCTTTTCTCTTTTTCGGGTTTTGCTTATGCCCTTGTCTTTTCTATCAGGTTTTTTGAAACTGTCCTTATTCCTTCAGACAAAAAGTTCGAAAGAATTCGTTTCCTTGCCAATTTTTTCGAATTTATTCTTTTAGGCTCTTATGTCTTGCCCTTTGATTTTCTTCGGACTTTTGTTGACTTCATATTCCCGCGGATTTCCTGTTTGACAATTATTCCGAAGGATTTCCTTCTTTGCCTTTGTTCTTTTTATTTTCTTCGGGTTTTTATCATCCCGATTTTTTTCGGACTTTTTGTCCGAAGGAATTCGTCTCCTTTGGCTATCTTTTCCTCGAAGGGCAAGTGCCCTTCGAGAACTTTGTTTTTGTCCTTCGCTTTATGGAGGTGCCCTCCGCAAGGGCTTTTGCTTCCCAATAATGCCCTTCGAAACTTTTGAAAGGGTCCTGCCATCGACCAAGTGCCCTCCGCAAGGGCAGGAGTCCTTCGGAAAAATGAATTTTGTCTTTCGGAATTTTCGCCAAGGTCTTCTTTGTGCTTGAAGTGTCCCCCGCAAGGGCACATACCCTTTGGGGAAATTGTAAATGTCCCTACGTGACGCCCAAATGTCCTCCGCAAGGGCTGTCTTCCAGGAGTGCCATTCGGAAGAATTGAAAGGGTCCACTTCACCAACCAAGTGCCCTCCGCAAGGGCATGTTTGCCTTCAAAAGTGTCATTTGGAAGAATTGTAGGGTACCCGGGCTTTTTGAAGGGCACTCGAGCTTTTTGAAATTGTCCCTTAGAACTTTCGTCTTGACTTGAAAACCATAAAGCAAACCAACCCGAAGGGTACATACCCTTCGGGACTTTTGAATTGGACCTTCCCAAAGGGCAGGTGCCCTTCGGGTCTTCTCATCTGTGCTTTTCCCCTTTTCTTTTGGACAAAAAGTCCGAAGAAAATAAGCTTTGAACGACTGCCACTTTGTCATTTTTTTGGACTTTTACACAGGGCTTTGAGAGCTTTCTCTCGGACAAAATGTCCGAAGAAATAGTCCTCTTATATTCAATTCCTTGGCAAGACAATAAATAAACTTACAGCTTGTATATCTTGGCTGTATTTGCACATTTGGCTGTAATCAAGCAAGCTCCTTGGAAACCTCTGAATGACTAAAATTCCCTTGGCTGTAGATGGCCACTTTGGTGGCTGTAAATGGTCATTTAAGGACCCCAAAACTGATTCACAAGACAAACTTGACACCATAGCAAAGTTCCAAATAGTAGGGGTGACAATTTGCCCTGTGGGTGGCAAAATTGTCAACAGGTACTTTGCAATAAAGCCAAGGAAATTACAAAGGGAAAGGTACATTGCAGGAATCTCGAAGGGTATGTACCCCTTTGGGAAGGTTCACACTACCCTTCGGAAAAATGACATCTTCAAAGTTCGGAAAAGTCACTCTGCTATCCAAAGGACCAATTGCACAAGTCCGAAGGGCTTTTCTTAAGGAACAGGGGTCACAAGATTTTTGAAGGGCACCTGCCTTTCGGAAGGGTCATTTCATAAATGGAAGTCTATGCGACTTGACTAAGACAGGTTGTTCCTTCAGATTTTTTGTCCAAAGGAAAAAGTTGAAGGATAATTTCAAAAGTCCCGAAGGGAAGGTGCCGTTTGGGAAAGTCCACTTCGAGGTTGAAAAGGAAAAGTTTTTTTCGGGATGTCATTTACAATAAACCCGAAGGGCATGTGCCCTTCGGGAGGGTATCCTGGCAAATTGAAGGGACGTTTTCAAAAGTCCCGAAGGGCACCTGTCCTTCAGGACAGTTCGAAGGATCATTTCAAGCGGGTAAAGGACTCCTTCAAAAAGCTCAAAGGGCACCAGCCCTTCGAGAAGATACATGGCGGGAAAATGTAAAGAGACAAAAGGTCCGAAGGAATACCTTCGAAAAAGTTGCTGCGTGGTTTACAAAAACCGAGGTGCTTGACAATAAATCCAAAAAAATTCAAAGGGGCAGTTCTTTGGTGGGAAAATTACAAAGGACTCTTTCAAAAAGCCTGAAGGGCAACAACCCTTCAGGAAGGTCCATTCAAAAAGCCCGGGTGCCCTTCAAAAAGCTCGAAGAAATTATAAAGAAGGCAAAGGAAAGAAAATAAAGAAGGAATTCCTTCGGACTTTTTGTCCGAAGGATTCCTTCGGGAAAATTGAAATCAAAAAGTCCGAGGGAAAGCCGAAGGAGAAAAGGAAATAAACAAAAGTCCGAAAGAATTCTTTTAGAAGATAAATCCGCAAGAAAATTGCTAAGTAAATCCCGAGACAAATAAGCCCGATATAAAGCATAAGACAGGGAAAAGATCCACATTTTGTCCGAAAGAATTCTTTCGGAAGATAAATCCACGGGAAAATTGCTAAGTAAATCTCGAGACAAATAAGCCCGATATAAAGCATAAGACAGGGAAAAGATCCAAAAATTTTGACTGTGCAAATAAACCCGAAAGAAATAATCCTGAAGAATTTCTAAGGGATTTGACTGTGTAGAAAACCAAGGGGAAAATTGCTGAAGAAATACACAGGTAAATCCGAGAGAATGAACAATGAAAGGCACAGACTTTTGTCTGGATAAACAAGGAGTACACACAGTCGAAAAAGTCATAAATAGAGAAGTCCGAGATTATAAGGCAGGGAAACAAACAAGACATAATATACATGCACAGGAATTAAAAGCTGTAGATGGAAAAGGTCAAAAATAGATCTTATCTATGCAAACGTGTTATTGGACTGGTCAAAATTGTTGTTGACTGTTTCACTGTGCCACATGCTTCTCTCATGCATCCAAACGTTTCAAACGTTCCAGCAGTTCGTGGAAAATTCATCTACTGGCTTTTTGCGTAACATATCATGCAAAGGAGAAGTTGACTAGTCAGACCTGAGTTCCTTCTCCCACTTCCACGCCATCTTGGTCATGCATGTTTGGAGTTTTCTTGAAGAGTTTTGTTTATTTTAAGAATCATTTTTGAAACTTGGCTCCATTATCTATATTCTACGCCAAAGTTTGGAGAAGCATGCAGATTTTTGTAAAGGAGAATAATTTTATTGAATATTCAAAGCATTGTAAAAGAGGTGAGGTCTTGAGTTAACTAACCACGATTGACCTATTCTTTTTTTTGGACTACACTTCGATTGATTTAGACTATTTTTCAAAGCTTATTTATTGGCCGAATCGAGCCATAGAGAAGGGCCCTGAAGTTTGAAAAATAAATTGTAAGCTGGACCAATGATCAATAAGGAGTTTATTTATCTGAATCTGATTTTTGACAGTAGCATAGTATGTATTTGATTGTGCATCAGCATATAATAGAGATTTTTTCTCCTTTTGCAGGTCCCTTCCTCACCTCTCTCTCTATCTCACCCTTTTTGCAGGTCATTTGAAGAGGTTTTCAACCCTTCCTTTGAAACACTTTTGCTTAGGGACAAAATATAAATTGCATTTTGGTTGTATGTGTGCATTGATTTCAGTAACTTCAGAGGATCTAATCAATTCAGGTGTATCACCCCCCTTAGATTTTCTTTCAAAGTTTTTCCTTACTCTTTTCACCCCAAAAATCATAGTTTCAGGTTTAATTGCAAAATCATAAGGGAACCAACCCTCTCTGGAGGTTCTCAACACAGAGGCACCCACCCTCTGAGAAGTTCTCATTGTATCAGCTGGAGAGAAGTTGTGCTTTGCACATCTTCAAGCAAGGTGCAATTCCAGAGTGATAACAATTGTAGCTTCATATCTTTGATAGGTTGGTGCCATCAGAAAAACTGAGTTGGTGCTCAGTTAGGAAGTTGATGCTTCCTTAGAGTGGGTGCTCTTGAATGTAACCAATGAGGTTTGTCTGTGAGACATCTTTTCTGTGAGGTTGGATTAGAACAGTAGCTTCTAGCAGCTTTTTTCACTATGGTTTTTCCCTTTGGGTTTTCACATAAAAATTTGGTGTTGAGCATTCTTATGTGTGTATGATCTCTATTTTTGTTTTTTACTTTGCATATACATTATGTATCTTGTTTAAAAGTTTTAAAAACCAGGTTTTAGCTCATCTATTGATTCACCCCCCCCTCTCAGCAGATAGTGTGTTCAACAAGTAGAAGTCAAATCAATGTAAGACAGAAAATGAAATACCACCACAATGTCCTCGAAGCCAACTATGAAATCAATGATCATATGTATATAGTATAGGCCCCATAAAATCCTAAAGAATCATTGTAATTTGTACGTATGAAAGCACAAGTCTTGCCATGATCATGAGGTGAATCTAGTAAGCCATTAGTAACAACATAACACAGACGTTTGATATTGAACTTGATGCTCTTGCTTCTTAGGTACCCATTTGTATATAAGTTAAACATTAAACATCCCATGTCTTTTGATAAATCGTTTGTAATTTGTTTACAATTGTTTGACTGAATTCTTAAGATTACTCATTTGAGGCACATGGTCTTTGAGGTTCGAATGTTGCCTATTCTTAATTTGTTGCAGTTATTTCGCATGATTCTTATTGGACTTGGAAAAGTAATTATATAAAGATGTAGTATTAGAAACTTCAGTTTGATGGGATGCACTAGACTTGGATAAGTGAGCATGGAAAGGTATATAAGTTGAACCGCAATCATGATTATAAGCGTCAAGAGTCCCATGATCCTCTTGGAAATGTTTCTTTTTAGTTGTACTATCCGCACTATTTCCAAGACCTAATTTGAAATGATGGGAAATTGAAATGATTGGTTCTTGAATTACTTGCTTATTTTGTCCTAATCCTTTACCTTTGTATCCCATATTCTTTGCACGTGTATCCTTTTCCATATTGTTCGAAAGTAGTTTGTTCTTGACCAATGGGTTGTTTTGGTGTATTAGTATTGCAACAAGTGTTCGTCATAAATTGTCTTCCTTTATCCTTGGAAGATGGTATATCATTAAACATAGAGAGTGGGAAATGTCGCCTATAATCTTGGGGGCTACAATATAATTGGTCAATAGCAAATGTATTCATGTCATCTCCATATACAACAGGACCACATGATGTAAAGCTAAATTTTGATAAATGCTCATGTATGCTATCAGTTTTTGCAGTCATATTTTTCTTCATTTTCAACCTAAGCATGACTCTCCTCATTGGTCTTACTACTTTAACCAAAACATATGTATCCATTCTTTCCATGGGAATAGATTGTTGAGGTGGTATAACCTTTGGTTGTGATTTGTCTAGTTGCGGGACAAGCTTCTCCTTGGGTTCTCAACTTTGCAAAACCGGAAAGGCACATCGTCCTTAGGACAAGCATATATGAAATCCTATTAGACATATTTTAAGCATCTATATAACTTAGAGGGTACCACATTCATAGCATGAATCCATAGCCTACCAAGTAAAAGATTATAGTTAACTTCATTAAATATCAGTTGACAAGGCATGGCTAAAGTCTTAGGTCCAACAATTATATTCCATGTAACTGTTCCCAAGTGGCTTTGTGGTTGATTGTCATATCCTTTTATGACCATATCTGAAGGTGTAAGAGACTTACAATCAATTCCAAGTGCATTAAGGAAGACCCCGCTACAGATATGCAATCTCAAACCTTTATCTATGAGGACCCTCTTGATTTCTGTATGGCTAATAATAGCTTGAATTTACAAGGGAAGGTTTTGGTCAATAATCTCTTTGGTAGGCAAGTCTTCTGATTCAAAAGAAATGATATTCTCACAATCTTTCAATGTGTTAACAATAGAAGCAAAGTAAGTTGGTTGAGTATCACTTGGGAAAGTAACATCACTCAAGGCATTGCACAATCTGTCTTTGAAAACAATTTAACTTTTGAGTAACTCTAGAATGGAAATCTTGGCATGGGCATTTTGAAGTTGGTCTACAAGCTCATAGGGTTTAGGCGCGTGGATCCTAATCCTAGAAGGAGGGGGGAGATTAGAAGCTTGATAAGGGGTGTTTTGGTTAACCCCACCTTGAAATTAAGAGGAAGGAAGATGAATAGTAACATTGTGTGAACTACCCTTTGGGTTGTTACAACATCTACCTCAAAGCAAATTATCATACAACTAGTAAAACAAGGGCCATCACTGAGAGGAGGGAAAGCAAAGCTTTCAATTGCAAGGGTATCAATGCATAAATTACTATTTATCGCATATAACCCTATCATGCCTCAATCCAACTTACTATATATTATATATATAAGCCCACATCCATACTTTTATCTATAGTTTAGCAACCAGAGAGTTAGTCCTGACCGGATAGTTAGGCCCTCGAGGGATATCATATCATTGCTAAAGAAGAGGGCACTCTATATATATCTAATCTATATGGCTAGGAGATAAGATAAGAGGCAGCCACTCTCAATCCATAAGCTAGTATTCTATGATAAATGCAAGGGAAGAAGCTTGGAACATTGATAATATTTGTATAACAACCATTTAATAAAGCCTAAAAAGATGTAAAAGCTAGATACCTCCAATGCCATTTCATAAATGAATGTAACATGTAAATCTGATTTACCCACGAGAGAAGAGAAGAAACACAAGCCTAAGCATAAACTATCAAGGGAAAGTAGACCAAAGCTAAGAAAAACCGACATGATCAAAGCCAAGGGAAGCCTAATGATAAGACACAAGCAAAGAGAAGGTTTTAATGAAACCATAAAACAAATTAAAAATTAGAAAATCAGGAAAAATCAGAGCTTAGGGGGGATGAGGGTTATAAAACCCTCAATTGGATGATCACTAGGATCAGGTTCACTAAAATGTTTTAACTATAATGCACACAAGGGTAAATAACTTATGCACAATGAATTAAAACTAAGGCATAAGAGAGATCACTAATATTGCAGTCCAAAATATCAGGGTCACTAAAATGTTTTAACTATAATGCACACAAGGGTAATTAACCTATGCACAATGAATTAAAACTAAGGCATAAGAGAGATCACTAATATTGCAGTCCAAAACATCAATCAGACCTACTCCCAAGCCCAATATATGGATAGACGAAACAACTAGACAAACAAGCAATCAAGAACAATGAAAGGAAAGGAAAATGATAGAATCTGACACACTTGGAGGTAGAATAATGGAATTCTGAGACTAAAATCTGGATTTGGATCTGACTGTGATGCCTCTCGGCAAATTTGACTGTTGACTATCATTGGGATAGAATCGGCGAAGCATTGATTGTTTACCGGGCAAATTGGCAGGCTGCCAAATCTATACTTCTGTTCCTGCTGATTTCGTACCCTGCCGTCGTTTGTGTACTCCGCTTTGTTTTAGGTCATGAATTTTTTGGGGCTTGCAGAGACTGATGATGAACAAGACTGTAGCTTTGCTTCTCAAAATTGATGGGCAGATTTGACTATTTATTGACCTAATCCTTAACAATGTTGCAGCAAAAAGTGTGTGCAAATTAGTTAACTTGAGCAATCTCTTGAGGAGTTGCAGCTACATATCCCTCATGCTTGGAATTAGAGTAACTGTAGTTCTCTTGTGCAAGAGTGAAATTTTAATTTAATGAGAAAGGGTTTCACCTTCTCACCCCGATAATAAAATGCTACTACATGTTCTTTGCTAAACCTTCTTTTGATTGAAAACCTTGGCACAAGATGGGTGATGGCATAATTAAATTAATGTGCAAATTCATGTATAAGATGTGAAGGCCTCTTGATAAGACTTGATAAAATAAGCATGAGAGACTTGGCTCATAACAGGCTTTGATGAGGAGAGATAATAAAATGACCAAGAGTACACTTGTATATATAGGCTTGTTAAAGGCACATCTACACATGGGCCAACCATAAAAGATAGTAAAAGGCGACAATCAAAGAACAAAGGATGCACAAGTTAAAGGGACAGTCATATGGGCCAACTAGAAATTTGGAAAAGATCCTGAAACAGTGTTTTGGACGTTCTAGGAAGCATCCAGGGACATACAAAGGCAAATGAATAGTTGATATGTGGATTTCAGAAATTCTGGATTGAATGGATATATTATCATTGGCAAAAAGTGAACATAAAGTCAAGTTACAAGGAAGACCTAAGTTAGGGGTGACCAACACAAGGGGAAAGTTTACAAAAAATAGCCAAATGTGTGCACATGGTCAAGTGTGATAAAACATGAAAAATTCCTAATGGAAAATGGTCTTGTACGAAAATTAGATGTGTCCACTAGGTCAAGTTATTACATAATCCTTTTTTAGATAAAAAATAAAGTTCCAAATATGATATCCATTGAGCAATTGAGCAGTTGTAAAATTTCTTTTCGGCACACTTGAATTAAAATATTTACCTCTCATTATCCTACTCCAAGGCTGAGCACTCTCTTCATAAATTCTCCATACCAATTTAACTCCCAAAGCTTCATCATGCAGTTGTCAATATTTATCCCAGTCCTCTCGCCTGCTTTGGCCTACACACTTTTGCAATTGAGAAAAGTGAAATTTTCTTACCTCCGATCTTCCTTGCCAAATGAAAGATCTGATTATTTTTTTCATTCTCTCCACTAGTCCCTTTGCACCCTGCAATACTAGAAAAATATAAACTCGAACTGCTTACGAAACTGTTTTTATTAGAATAAGCCTTCTTGCTAAACTCAATCATTTTCCTTATAGACTGCAATTCGTCTGCATATTATCAACTAATCTTCCCATATTTTAGTTTTGGCTGTACTTGTGAAGAGAGGCACCCCTAAATATTTACTCGGGAAAAAGCCCATTGGTATACCTAGAGTTGCTAAAATTCTCGCTTGCCTCCTTTTTGGAACATTTACGAAATATGCTTTTGATTTCTCCAAACTCACATTCTGACTTGAAGCAGCCTCATATTTTTCAATATTATCTTGAATGCCTTTGCATCATTAACCTCCGCTAGCCCAAATAAAATTGTATCATCAACAAACAGTAGATGAGAATTAGATTCATCTGCTAGAAAAGATCTAAGCTCACTAATTTTCCCTTTCGATTTTGCCTCCTTTAATGCTTTTCCCAAATTTTCAGCCATTATAATAAACAAATATGGAGATAGCAAATCCCCTTGCCTAAGCCCACGGATGTTTTGAAAAAAGCTCACTAGACTTCCATTGACCAATATCGAGTAAAAAACCTTAGTTACACAATCCATCACCCAAGAAATCCAGTCTTCAACAACGCCAAAAGTTCTCAGAACCTTTCTCAAGAAAACCCATTTAACCCTATCATAAGCTTTAGTAATATCCAACTCAATTATTATCTCCGACTTCTTTTTAGATTTGAGTGAATGCAAAATATCATGTGTCATAATCATCCCATCCAAAATCTACTGATCACTAACAAAACCACCTTGTTCCATCTAATAATAGAAGGCAACAACAGCTTCAATCGTTCTGCTATTGCTTTAGAAATAATTTTGTAAACATTATTACATAAAGAAATTGGTCTGAAATCAGAATAGGTGGAAAGATTTACCTTTTTTGGGACAAGGGCAATGAAAGTATAATTTAGACGTATTAGAACATTCTTGGAACCTTTAGACTTATTCACCACCTCTATCAATTCTGAACCCCATTAATCCCAACATTTCTGTAAGAAGGCAGCTGGAAAACCATCAAAGTTTGTGCTTTGTCTCCTTCCATTTGCTGTAGAACCCCTTCACTTCCTCCTCAATGAGTGGTTTCATTCGATCTCCATTTTGCCTTGTCCTTATCAATTTGGGAATAGCTGTCATAAATCTATCCATCTTTTCTTCATTTCTTGGAGCGTCTTGAGATTTAAGATCTTTGAAAAATCCCACTGCTTCCTCCTTAAATGCTTCTTGTTCCGTCAACATTGAACCATCTCGTGCTGTAATCTGACAAAACCTGTTAATTTGCCTTCTTGTTAATGTTGATTCATGAAAGAACTTAGCACTCCTATGCCCTTCCTTTATCTAATTTTCATGAGATTTCTGTTTCCAAAATATTTCGTCCTTCAGAAACACCCCATTCAACTTATCTAGGAGCTTTGCTTCCTTCTACGACCTCTTTGTTGTCCTAGGAGAGATCTGATTTTGAGAACAGCCCCAATTTTTCTCCTAACCTTTCTTTCTCTTCAAAGCTA
Organism: Torreya grandis; assembly: GCA_037957365.1. Classification (NCBI taxonomy): domain Eukaryota; kingdom Viridiplantae; phylum Streptophyta; class Pinopsida; order Cupressales; family Taxaceae; genus Torreya; species Torreya grandis. The sequence goes on along the minus strand of JARHVA010002840.1, from coordinate 599,996 downwards.
TTCCCAAAAACATTTTTGTTCTATTTTTTGAGAAAAAGCTTTATCCATGTCAATTTTTGTGAGAATTTTAACATCCTAGCTACATGCCCAGAACCACAACTAGTCCACCACACCTTCGTCCAATCCTTAAGATTAGGATCCTTCAACCACATAAGTTCAAATTTAAAAAGAGATCTTTCTGTAGCCTTTTGTGTGATAATAATCAAACTAATAGGATTATGTTGGGTCATGTGATCCAAATTATATATTGATGTTAGTTGTTAGTGGTTAGTTGGGACATGCATCTCATGCGTGACACCCTCTTAGAATTAATAAAGTCCTTTAGTACTTTATATTTAGGAGCTAGACTTTAGATTAATGTTATGTTAGTAATTAATGTTATTCATTAATTACCAATGTTAATAATGTTAGTTGAGTCACAAAGGTTTGGCCTTGTAAGGAAATTAGTTGGGTAACTGAGGTTCGATGAAGAAATGCTTCTTAAAGCTTGAGGATGAAAGAAATCAATGTGATTGAAACTTGAACATTTAATAATATTATGTAAATTTATTTTATGAATAAAATCATGTAGCTTTTCCATCTATCTACTTGTGTTTAATTTCCTAATAGTGGTATCAGAGCTGATGGTAGTAGATCTTTGAGGTAGCCATGGAAGGGTCGTGAAGAGGTTTTCTTGGAGAAGATTTTTGTTTATCTTTGCTTGGAGGGCACCTAAGCCTGGAGAGGCATTGCAAAAGAAGTTTGAAGCTTGTTGAAGCATTAAATTCTACTTGGAATGTGAAAAATCCCTACTGGAGCGTTGTTGTAATATCCCCAAGAAGGAGATCGCTGAATTCGAGGAGAGGCGCTGCCACTTCACATGAAGAAATCGCTGCCAAGGAAAAATCGCTGCCAAGGAGCAGCGCTGCCATTCAATACAACAATCATTAGACGGCTATGAACGGAAATGTCAAACGGAATTGTTGTCGGAAGTGTCGAACGGAATTGTTGCCGGAAGTGAACGAAAATGTCGACAGAAATGTTAACGGAAATGTCGACGGAAATGTTAATGGAATTGTCGACGGAAATGTAAATTGTCACATCTTTTGGTGAAGAGGTGCCTCTTGGATGGGATGCCTCATTTGGGAGAAGTTTTTAAAGACTATAAATGAGAAGAGATGTGGAAGTATGAAACACCAAATAATGAATTCAAATATATAACTTGTATAAGCAGCCGCTTTACAATGGCATTTAAGGACGAAACCCCTTAAACTGCGTAATCCAGATACAAGGATGAAAACCCTTGTTATCAAACCCAAGGACGAAACCCCCTGTGGAATTATATTTTATTGTTTGAGATTCGAAAACTCTATATTAAATTCAACATAATTATTTATATTATTATTTCAATTATAAAATCTATATTTTATTTAAATGAAATTACGGGTAATCCAAATTTTTGTAAAATATTTTGATTTGGAATATTACAGTGGTATCAGATCTTTTCATCTTTCCAGCCTGAGGGTTTCGATAAGCTTTATGCATTCAAATCATAAGGTCAACATAAACAACATAAATGATGCATAGTTTGACCGATGGGCCCAAGGGCAAATTATGTTGATGTCACAATTAGATCAACAAATGCAGCAATTGAATAACTCGCTAACTTAGAATTCTAATGGTGAGGGCAGATCATCACAAGCACAACAGGGTTATACATTTAATAACAGTCGTGAGGGACTCCCCTCAAGGACTTATGTACGCCCAACCATGCCCATATTCCTTCAACGAGAGGAACCAATACAGGAAGATGAAGCCGAGTTGATTTTCAATGATATTAATGCATGTCACAATAAATATTTGAATCTTGATCCTATGATAAGGGATGAATTGACATTCAAAGATTTTTGTCGTTTATATAGGAATGTGTCCCAGAGGAAGATGAATGACAGCGAAATTTGGTCAAACAAGTCATCACGGAGCAACTACCGAAGGAGCATAAAATTTGGATGGTTGACAATGATTTAGGCAACAAAATCTTGAGTTGCAGGAGCAGCCGGTGGAAGTAAACTATTCAGTGTTGAAAAACATCCCAACAACATCACTCAAAGAATTCTCTGAGCCCCAGTTGGAGGCGATGGTTCTTGAACTTGAACAGCCAAACAAACGTTGGAATCATCTTATGACAACCATAAATTCGTCCTATTATCGCAATGAAAATAGGTATGAATCTTTTATCAAAGATGAACCATTGCTTGGTCTCCATAATAGCACAAAGAAAAGATTTGTCTTCGTGGACAGTGGAGGTGAGTCATTAATGGAGATTGTAAGGGCAGATTTGGTGACAAATGAGCTTGAACAGGGCATTAGCAGTCCAAGAAATGATCAATTTGGAGTACGTAAAGGTCCCAGGATCTTTATGCTCAACCAAGAGCTCATTAATAATTACAGCAATGGTTATAATGGCAGAAGGCTCTGGGATCTGGGAAAGAACAATTGTAAAAATCTCTTGCAAGATAGAACTAATAATAATGCAATCAGTTCTGCAAGGATGGGAAAAGAAACATTTAAGCTTGGAGCAGATTATAGTTTGTTGTGGAGTGTACTATCGGGTTTAAAATTGCTCGAGGACAAACAATCTAAAGAAGGGAGGTCTGTAATATCCCCAAGAAGGAGATCGCTGAATTCGAGGAGAGGCGCTGCCACTTCACATGAAGAAATCGCTGCCAAGGAGCAGCGCTGCCATTTAATACAACAATCATTAAACATATATGAACGGAAATGTCAAACGAAATTGTTGTAGGAAGTGTCGAACGGAATTGTTGCCGGAAGTGAACGAAAATGTCGACGGAAATGTCAGTGGTCACATCTTTTGGTGAAGAGGTGCCTCTTGGATGGGATGCCTCTTTTGGGAGAAGTTTTTAAAGACTATATAAAGGAGAAGAGATGTGGAAGTATGAAGCATCGAATAATGAATTCAAATATATAACTTGTATAAGCAGCCGCTTTACAATGGCATTTAAGGACGAAACCCCTTAAATTGCTTAATCCAGATACAACGTTGAAAACCCTTGTTATCAAACCCAAGGACAAAACCCCTTGTGAAATTATATTTTATTGTTTGAGATCCGAAAACTCTATATTAAATTCAACATAATTATTTAAATTATAAAATCTATATTTTATTTAAACGAAATTACGGGTAATCCAAATTCTTGTAAAATATTCCGATTTGGAATATTACAGTTGCATATTCATTTGAGGCTGATTCGAGGGCTGAAAACTACATAAAAGCATCATGTGTTGGTGATAAAAGCCCCATTGCTGGTAAAAACGCCATTTGCTTGACATAGAATTGAAAATTGTTGTTGTTTGATTGATACATGGTGTGATTTAATGCATAGTGGTGTTATAAATTTGTTAATATGGCGTTGAAGCTTACCAAAGGTGTTGAAATCTTTGTTGAGGTGTTGTTAGGCGTTGGAATTTTCGCTAGGGCATACCATTTTCTGCTGCGGTATGCTATTTGCTTGTTGGAGGCATTTTATGTTGATTTCCTCTGACAAATAGCGTTGCATTCTTGCCTGGGGTGTGGGAAATCTGAAAGTGGTGTGTTTTTCTAGTGCTGGGCGTGGGAAATCTGCCCTGAAAATTGTGGCCTGAAGGATGTGTTTCCTATATGACATGGAGCGCCATTTGATGGAGGCCGAGTTAATTTGTTAAAGCATCATTATTTCCTACTGAAATCCGTCAAAATATAGTATTTGTCTGCTGCCGTATGGAGCCAACAAGGGTTATTATTGCCTGTGCATTGCTAGATAAAAGTTAAAATCTTCTACTTTTATTTTTTTGATTTTTTGTGGCGTCAAGAAATTAACTTTATCTATAATCTTTGAAATCCACATTGCAACTGATGATATTATTCAAATTGGTTATTGCATGCTTGCTTATAATAAAGGCCACAAGATAAAGTCTTATTTCTACCTTATTTTGCATAGGATGCAAATTTCAAGTGTCATACATGCAAATCTGAGTCATTTCAAGTCTAAAACATTACTTCTCAAGTGGTTGTTAAGAGGAGTTGGCAAATGAGGTCTTTCTAAGATATTGTGAGCATAGGAGGTCAAGTGTTTTATTCCCACTAAGTGCAACACTGTTTTTTAAAATTCCATTATTATTTTGATTACTAGTGTTGGAGAGAGGTGCTTGGAGCTTTGCAATGTGGAGGCGAAGAGTCATCCTCCATTGATGGTGTCCTAAGCTCTCTCTATCACTCACCTTGCTTGCCTTTGCTCCCTTTGTGTTAATGTGTTTTTTATTTTGGTGCCCATAGTAACTTTGGTTGGTCTTAGCTTTGTTTATCTTTCTTTAATGTTTTTTTTTTTTTTTGGTGTGTTTTATTTTGCCTGGCTGTCTTGTGCTTGTCTACGTCCCTCCACCTAGTTTTTCGTACTCGCGGCCTTGGAGAAAAGAGAGTTTATTGTATTGATTGCATTTGAGTATGGTGAGTGACAGAAAACATGGTCCCAAGCGTGCGACTAGTGAAGAGGGTGGTGGTTTTAATGAAACAATTGGTCCTCTTGAGCCTGCTAAAGATTGCAATCTCAAGGGCAATGAGACATTTTCAGTTGAGGAAGGTGAAGGAAAGGTTGGAGCTTCGAAGAAACTGTTCAGTGAGATTCTACGGCAAGAAGAGACAACTAAGCATTCAGAGGACGCAGAATTTCTTGTCAGTATCTCCAACGAAGTTGAGCATGGAGCGAGAGAGCGCGTTGAAGCCCAAATTAGTAAGCGCCCTAGCCTTGGGAAAACCATTAATTTGTTTCCGAATGCTTCAATGGAAAAAGACCTCTTGCAGGAAGAAACCTGTTTAAAAAATGTTGGAGTTTTTTTAATCTGTTTGAATAAAAATTCTTCCGTCTAGGATTTTTTTTTGATAATTGGCTCTATTCTGTGCAGGGAAAGAAAATGGGAATTTATATTAGTTTCTGTAGAATGGTTCAAAAGGGAGTATATGATTTTATTTAAAAACTCCAATATGCAGAGGAGGGCTATTAGTAACCCTTGTGGAATGTTGGTCAATCTTTGTTTAAGGCGGTCCCATGGAACTTTGACATGGACTGAAATGACCTTGTCTTCAAAATTGCCCCTAGATGGGTAGACATCGAAAATGTTCCTATTCAGCGATGGAACATTTTACCTCAAGCTCTGAAGCCCCTTAGGGAAGTCCTTTGAATTGAGGACACTAGACTCCCTAGAACCTATTGATGTGTTCCCTGAATCCCTTAATTTTAAAATCAAAGGGGCTTCATATTTATGCTGTCAAAGGTCTGGGAGGTTTAAATGCTTGTTTTTTCTGTAAAAAAGATGGGCATGTCAGAAAAAACTGCTCTTTGCTGGTTAACAAGGAGGATTACCTTAATAAGAAAAAAGTCCAGGAGACGCAGAAGGGTGTGTGATGGGTTCTCTTCCAACAAAAGACTGTAAATTGTTTGAAAACCCCATCTTTAGCGGTGAACCCCTCAAAAACTATGCCCCCCCTGAGGAGTCTTTAGGGAAAAATGCTTCAGTGATTTCTGAAGAGAGAGACAAGGATCTGCCTACATGTTCTTCCCAGCTCTGTAGCTCCTCCTGGCCGCTTGTTGATATGGTGACCTGCATGTCTGATTTACATAATTTCCTGCGTGATGATTTAGAAGAGGCTATCCTTGATCAGAAGGTCCCAATGGATTCTTCTGACTCACAACTTAAGGATTCTCCCTCTGATGAATATGTGGTCCTTTTAGTAGATCCCCCTGATGTTAATAATTGTACCCTTGACAGTTTGTTGTCACCCAGCTTGATTGAAAAAGGAGATGAACCTTCTCCTATGTTGGTTTCACCTGTGATGAAGCAGTTGAATAGCTCAATATCTGCTCCTGCCCCTGAGGTTGTTGCTCCCTTGTCCCTCATGGAACCTAATGTGACTGAAATTTGAAAGTCTAAAGGAGGTGGCAAGAGGCTCAAGACTAAAAATGCTTCTCTCTCTTATGTGCAGGCTCTCGTGATTTACGGTAAGAAATCTAAAGACATCCCTTTGGAATTTCTGAAGTGGCTAACAAGAGGAAACCAAAAGAGAATAAGGTCCCCGATTGCTTCACAAGGCTTTATAACAGTGGGGGTAAGCCCCAAGGTTAGGTTAAGTGGCCCTCCCCCATCTCATTTCTATGCAAATTATAAGTTGAAATGTTGGGGGTTTGGAAACCTCTGATAGGAAACCTATTGTGAGGCAGTTTAGACACTCCAAAGAGAAGTTGGACTTCTTGCTTCAAGAGGTTAAAGCTACGCGCTCTCATCTATCCCTGGTCCTTAATTTGTTTTGGCCAAATGCTGCTCAGTTTTCTACCAATCATTAGAGAGGTAGAGGGGCCTCCATCTTGATTAATCCTGATTGGCGAGAGTGCATTATTGATCATGGGGTTTCTCCTTGTAATAGAGTTGTTTGGGTTTTATTAGAAAAACAAAATCACTATTTTGGTCTTTATCCTTAACCTTGTTTGAAGTAATAGTCGGAGAAGCATTCTTGGCCGAACCATGAACAATCATGTGATCCATTTTAGCTTCTGTCCACTAGGTTGTAACCTTGTCCATGAGCAAAGCACCTCCTACATCTAAAGGAGATCCTTTCGTAATCCAGTGTTTGAGTCCATATTCTCTTACTTACTTTGATCTTGATTTCTTCCAGTAAGCCTTTTGAAAAATCCATAACAATGCATAAGTGAACAAAGGTAGTCTGAGTGTGGTTATTAGTCTCAGGAGCAGTTGTAATAAGTTCCCTGAGGGGATCTCCCAGTGGCTTAAAGATTGGAGTCCGTCTAGAATTGCAAAGGCGGATTAGGCAGTCTGACCCAAATTGGAGAAACATAAAAGGATTCAGTGGCTGGATTGAAGGTAGGAAACCAAGGTTTCATGCATAAGAAAGCTTTGTTCCATACCCAGGGTCTTGAATGAAGCAGTATATCCCTGTCCGCTGTAGATGAACAAACAACAATGAACAAGCCTTGAGCACACGGATGAATAATACAGGGGTTTGTAAGATGAGGTTTCCAATACTTAGACACCTAGGCATGGAGGTTGACTAGGCTTGGCCAAAATTTGTGGAAGCGGCAAATCACGTCGACAGAGGAAAGCCAAGCTTCCCCCTTCAGAACCTCATCACCAAGCTCCACCAAAGGCACAAAGGAAGATTTCTCCAGACCTTGAGCCACCGAGGACTATAATTTTTCCTGAGATCTCTGTTTGCAGGGGTGCAATAGCACCACCAGGAGGAGGGGGAGCATCTTGAGAAACCAAATATAGAGCGGTGGAGGAAGCCAAAGAGAGCGTGTGGTGCACAACAACCATCAAACTATCTCTGATTGAAGAAGGAACAGAGCCCTAATTGGAAATAAGGGCTAGGCATGAGAGATGTGGCAAAATTAAGAGGACGGCCAGCAAGATCAATTCAAACCAGCGACCTTACACCATCGTCCCCGCCTTACAAGACACCATTATAATATTTGTCGCAAAGCCCTTTTTAGTGTCATAGCTTATGCACATGAGATTTTTAGCATTTTTGCTTTTCACAAAGAAGATTGGCATGTGACCACTTGAGTTTTAGGTTTTAGAATATTACGAGTCCATTGGAAAAGTTTGTTTTTGGTTTGGAGGTCCCCTTGTGTTTTTTAAGGAAAATGTATTAAAAAGTGGAGAAATAAGTTGTTTAAAATGCATAATAGGTGCATTTTCAGTCAAATCCGACATCCTATTGTTGCTTTAATTTTGTAAATGGGTTGTTTTTATGAAGAAACCATGAATATAACATTTTTGCTGCTGGTGCTTGTTGTCAACCTGGAGCTGCGCCCTGATCCGAAGACGTGTGTGAAATGGCCAGTCCTCTATGCAGCTGAAACAATGGGATCTTCTCACGAGGGTGGGTGCCTCAATGGTGAGAAGAACCTCCAGAGAAGGCTGGTTCCTGTATGATGTATCAATGAGGATCTCTACTCTATGCTGCGGACTACCGTGGAAAAGGGAGAAGGAAAATTAAAGGGGAAATCCTACCTAAAAGGGGGTGATACACCAGAAGTTTGATCCACTCAACTTGGAACCTTGAACACTGAACGAACAAAGGGGAAAGGAAGACATTAGATTTCAATCAACCACTTATGCATAAATATTTCATGGAGAGGTTCGATCCAATGACCAAAACTTGAGGGAAAACGATGGAGAGAGGTCCGATACAAGACACTTTGCAGCCACCTAACATCCACTTACAGCTTCAGCAAAAGACATAAAGAACACTTTAACATGACCTGCATAAAGATAATCTAGCAGCTAGGTATGAACTAGAATTTGGGAAGGGAGAGAAAGCTACCACTTATGCAAATTGCTGAATGAAATATACACTATGCCAACACTTGAAATCTGAAAGTACAGTCCTTCTATTGATCGAAGAGGTTACACAACTCACCAATGGCAGAGTCTGGTCTAACCAAGAGAGAGATTGGATGATTTTTAATCAAGGCTGAAAGTCATTTTATAGAGTGAATTACAAAAGGCCAAAGATTGGCGTTGAAAATTGAAGAGAAGGATTTACTTAGGTTAACTCAAGGCTGTCTTGGCCTTTCAATAAAATATGTTTTTTTTTGTCTTTGCATGAAGCTTCTTGCGCTTGAGGAAGTGAACTTGTCTTTGTTATGAACTGCCCACCTCTCTTTGCATGGAAATCCATGCCAATGTTAATTTTAGAACTCTACGTGAGCTGCTTGATGCCGAATTGGAACGTTTGAAAGGCTGAGTTGGACGAAGAGATCAGCTGAGTTGACTGCTTGGCAAGCTGAGTTGGTCGAAGAGATCATTCTCCCTCACATAAAAAGCTCCTAGTGGATACGGCGTTTAACAATTAGTCAACTCTAAATCTGGAACAGTCAACTCGACATTCGAATTTGGAACTTCGGTTGACGCTGAGTTGGACCCTCGAATGCGTGAGATGATCTGGAGACGAGCAGGACTTTCAACAACCAGTCAACTGAAGCTTTGACCGGTGTTCGAAAATAGCTCCCGCTTGCATGTATTTTACCCTGTTGTGGTCTGCCTGTTCGTGTCTATTTCTGGCGGGATTCAATGTTTGGCGATTTCCTTTAGACTTCTCTTATTTCCTCTTTTGCACAGTCCAAAAACTATTACTTTTGGGTGTCTCAACTTAATTCCTTCAGATTTTATTGAAGGGGACTTGTCCGAATTTCTTCGGACTTTTTGTCCGAAGGAATTCCTTCGGACAAAAACCCTGAAGGATATCTTCCCCTTTTGCTTTGCCTTTGTTTCTCTGTTTTTCTTCGGACTTCTGTCTCGTCATTTTCCCGCGGACAAAATGTCTGCAAGAATTATCTCGGTCTCTTCATCTGTCCTTTGGAATTCCTATTTTCTTCGGGTTTTTTCCGCGGCCCTTTCTCCGAATTTATTTGAACTTTTTGTCGAAGGAATTCCTTCGGACAAAAAGCCCGAAGGAATACTTTGTTCTTTGCCTTTGTTCTTCTCTCTTTGTTGACCTTTTTTGTTTTGGACGCTAAGTCACATTTCTCCGAAGGTTTCCTTCTCCGTCTTTGCCGTCAGCATTTTGACTTTTTCGAAGCCTTCGGACTTCTTGCCATCGGCTTTTCCACGGGCCTCTTCCTGTGTCTTCCAAATTCCTTCGGACAAAAAGTCCGAAGGATATCTTCCTTTGCTACGCCTTCGAGTGCCTTTGAAATGGTCTTTGTTCGAACAAAAAGTCCGAAGGATATCTTTGTGCCTTTGCTCTTTGAAATGTGCCCTTCGAAAAAGTCACCACGGTCCTCTTGCCGACCAAGTGCCCTCCGCAAGGGCTAGTTGCTCGTGTTTGTGCCTTTTTCGGAAGAATTGTAGGGCACCCGGTCTTTTTGCAAAGGTCCCGAATTCGTTCCTGTACCTTCCCGAAGGGTATGTGCCCTTCGGGTTTCTTGCAAATGACCCTTTCGAAGGGTACTTCTTTTAGGCGTTTTGTTGATTTGTTATTCCCTTTGTTTCATGAACCATTCCTTCGGACAAAAGCCCGAAGGAATTCATCCTTTTGTAGCAAAGGCCCTTACCAAAACAATGTATTCTTCTTTCCTTGGCTAGAGACGTGAACTTTCTAAATGGCAAAAGACAATCCGACTTGTGGAAGAATTGTCAACAGTGTTGACGGAGACAAACTAGTTGCATTTTGGGGTTTACAAGTTCTTTGAGATCAAACAGGTTAATAGAGCCAACGACCCACCCATCTCGAGTTCTCTGTTAGTTGTAAGATTGGGTTTTGTTGTAGTGGCATTTTTGAATAGATGATAGGATTTCAATATGTTTTCTATCTAAATTTTGGTTTTTGAGTTATTTGATATCAATGATGAGGAGCATACCGGTGTTTAACCCTTTTGGATATGTATGTTGTTAAAGGGTTAATGGGATAAAATAGTCTATACACAAAGATGAATAAAATTATTCTATAGCAGGTCAATTTATTGCAAACTTAGATAAATGAATATTTTAAATTAAACTACCAAGATTTGCTTAATATAAAAAGTATCAAATTTGAAAGATGTTCTATTGATTGCAATACCAAGAATAAATGATACTTAGTTGGATTTATAATTCTTAGGCGGATCTTAGTCGTGCATAGGCAGAAGTGTGCAGGATCAGGATTCTGAGATGGCCATCAGAATCTGAAAATGATGTTTTTGGAGCTACAGACACTACCGTCGGCCTTTGGACACTACCATCAACGCTACTGTTTAGTACGAAATATGTGTTGGATTACGATGCGACCAACTTTGTTATTTTGGGTTTTTTGTTGTCTTTCTACCGATGTATTCAGATTTGGAACACATGCTATATATGTCTACTTATAAGTCAAACCCTAGCTCTTCACCCTTCACTTTTGGGATGTGTTTACCAAAAATGGATTGGTGGTCTTACGATGTCGAGATGACCTCAAAGACTTTTCTGTCAACGAGCATCGCCTACATAACCAATACTCCAAGGAGGGCCTTAGACATATGTAGTTCTCCTCTATGTGTGGGTGTGTGTGTGAACAATGGTGTAATATGTTATATGTAGATGCATGCAATATTCTAGCTTGTAACTTGATAAATACCGCTCATGGACTGCTCTTTGAATGCTTCAGACCTTTTGTGTGACTACTCTTATGACTAATAAAGAAATATGGACGAATAAGTCAGAATAACTTAATTGTGCAATTGATTGAACGAGCCTTGGTAGGAGATTGTTTGGTATTTGTTAGAGGAATAATGAGAAGGCTTGGACTTGTATTTATAACACATTTTTTGAAAATATCTCATGTAGGGTTCAATAAGACAAATATGCCAACCCAATGGTTTTGAATAATTTGCAATTTGGATGAATTTAGGCAACTGGACACTAAATAAGGGTCTGGACACTAGCGTCGATGCTTGTGTCCTATGGCCGGTAGTGTCCTGAAGGCTAGAAAACATGTATGGATCTGTAACTGACAGTGAATGATATATATCAAGTTTTGAGCTTTTTGTAGTGTACAGGTGGTGTGGTTCATCAAAATGATAAGGTCAGACTATAAGATAATTATTTAGGCACATTAAGATGGTGAATGCAAGCGTTTCGACAACGGGAAGGCTCAGAATTGAAGGTTAGAGCTTTGATTGGTATTTGTCAAATGCACAAAACTGAGATGCTATAAATATTCAACAACATACTACTCTAGTTTATGCATATAAACCAAATAAAATAGAGTTGAGATATAAGGATATTTTCCTTGGGGTGACTTATTGGCGCATCAATAACTCCCTTGACTCAAGTGGCACTTTATGATAAATGTTGTGAGTGGAGGATGAAAAGGTTAGGGTGAACACCTAAGTATCTTCAGTTAGGGACACCAAAGACTAGGTGTGCCTCTCTGGTTCAACATACTTCTTATGAACTTGTGCAAACATAGACCTCCACAAGTTTAAGCTCCTATACTCTAATTCCTCTTCTTCTACTAAAGGCAGGGTTTTGTGTGCAAACAAAGCAAAACAATGTTGTACTTATATAAAAATGACATCTAGGAGCCCTATATATACCAATCCAACTCTTAAAAGTGATTTATCAAATATGTCCATGTACTTGATTTGGTTCGATATAGTATAAAGATCAGGAGCGAAAACAAAACTATGTCGGCCAGAGGTGATATAGTAGAAAGGGGCACAAAACCATATCGAGCGGGGCCGATATATTTGAAAAGGGACCACAGGCAGGAAAAAGACTGTTGGCCATGGCCAATACAATATAAAACACAAGGATTAGAACAAAACTAACCTTGAATGGGCGAGTTAGTTGGGAAAACCATGATACTAGGTAGAAGATGTGAAAAGCAGGAAAACGAGCACTGGAGGAGGCTAGAATGTCTTGATATCAAGATAATGAGTGTACACGGGTATAATAGACGGTCATATGACAATCTCTCATAAAGTACCACTAGCTGGCCCAATCCCAATCCTGGTGCACTCCCTTGGACGTGCACTTAGGGAGAACATGCTTCGACGAGTCTTGCAAGATAAATCATTAGTAATTGAAAAATTTAGGTGTATACGATTTCTTAATGGCTTTTCATAATCTATTTTCTGAATATACTCACTTGTAAAAAAAAAATGCTTGCCTTTATCAGTGGTTCAACCAGATTAATAGCAACTTGTATCCTTGCATAGATAGGATATTTTTTACCATAGTTCTGGGATCCCCTGCATAAAATTTTCCCAATAAATCACCATTTTTTCAGGAAATCTTGAAGTTGCAGTATTCTAAAGGTAAAAACATACAATCTCACTCAGACTACTCTAATCTTGTTATCCTTTTGAAATTTTTTCTTCTAGGGATGAATAATAATTGACTGATCTAACAAATTCCAAGATTTTTTCCCAAGGATATTATCCCCTTCAACTTCCTCAGAACTGGACCATAAAGCATCCCTTTGGAAGATGATAAAAATACTTTATGTCCACCCCATTCCAATGCTTGAACATCCCTTCCTTCAGGGTTCCCCCCCAACTTGTTTACCCAAAACTTTCCCTATTAGCCCTTTTGATTGCAGACAAGCACATACCTTCTCCACTAATTCCTTTCTAACAACAATCTTCCTTATATCCCTTGAAGAAACTGAGAAAAAATTATTCTCCACAGACTTCCTTGGATACACCCCTTTTGAAATCATTTTATCTTCCATAGCCTGACTGGATTCAACTGGATACAGAGATCGATTCCTAACCTTCCTCTCCTTCCCTAATATGGGTGTTTCCCCTGTATCCTCCTTAATTTTGTTAGATCTAGATCCCAGATCAGATCTAAACCTCGAACTTCTTCCTTTTCCTAATCCCTCACTTCCATTTTTAGACAATTAATCATAAAAAGACTTATCAATCGGCATCAAATTGGCTACCGTAGCTGGATTGGTATCAACAGGTGATGGATATCGATCTGTGACCATTCTCCCATTTTTAGATATAGGAAGTACTCCTAGATCTGCCTTAAATTTGTAAGATCTAGAATCATAATCATGTCTAGGCAACAAAACTCTTTTCTTCTCCAACCCCTTGCTATCTTTTTTGGACCTTTGATCATAACAAGGCTTACCAAGCAGAATAAAATTTACACCTGTTGCAGGAACAAAAAGTACTGAAGAATAATCCCCAAACTGTCTCCCTTTATTGAATTTGGGAAAGTATTCCAAATCTGCCTTCGTATCATCAGATCTAATCCAAAATCATGTTAATGCCATGTATGACTTCCCTTTTCCAACCCATTATAATCATTTCTTAAAAGCCCATCAGAGGTATCCTCTGTCTATAGCTCATGACCCTCTTCTTCTTGATGCTTTGCTGCTTGATTAGAGACATTCTCAGTCACTTTTGACTCAGGACCAAACACTTCCCTTACCAACTGAAGCTCCTCCTTAGAAAGCCCTAACAGCAGAACTGACCTTACCTTAATCCCATACTCACCGTCAAATTCATGAACCTGATCACATGGATATCCCTTCTCCTCCTTAGACAGATCGGACACCAATTCCGGCCTTACCTTAATCCCAAACTCATTCTCAAATTGACGCACCAGATTACAAAGATCACCCTTCCACTCATATCTGAACCCTTTCCCCACCTCTTTATCCTAACTAACTTTATTCCTCTCTTTTTCCTCTCTTCTAAGATTAGCTTTCCATAGTTTATCTCCACTTACATTCGTCTTCCATAGCCTCTTTGGCAACCTCTATATCCTCCTTGATCCAAAGATCAATAGAGATAAAGACATTGTAATCTCACCCATGCCTCATCTCATGTATTAGAACATATGGTGTCACCATGGCCATTTTCCATCGAAATTTGGGGTAAATTTAGGACACTTCTTGAAGTGTACATAGGGTAGGCTTGGGTTTGTTTTTGGGTTTGCGTTATGTATGGTTCACATGGAGAAGTTCGATCCCTACCTCTAGGTGTCCCGATGACAACTTTTTTGTAAGTGTCCAAGGAGCCGATGGGATTGGAATCCGAGTCAATGATAGAGAACTCGTGGTATCCCACCACTAGCCCCAAGCCACTATTTATTGACAGTTGTATTTATAGTTAAATTAATAAATTTTATTTTAATTAGATTTTAAATTTCATTTTTAATTTAACATTTGCAGACCCATTTTTAAAAGTGCCATGGCCATTGTATTATATTTGTTGTCTATGAATTTTACGTATATATTTTTCCGTTTTCGAGTACTCGTCTCCTTTCTAGAAAATGGTGTACTGGTACCCATCCCCTGGCAACTATGGTTATAATGTACTACTCTTGGTTATTACTTTAAAGGTCTCTTACTATAAAATGTCCCTTTTAAGACCAAATAAAACAATTCTGGAATTTGCAACAAACCCCTATACTGGAAATATGAAATTCAGATTTTTATAGAAACCCTAACCAAAATCACACAATTCTGAAAATGATCTACTCACACATGTAAATTAAATTTAGACCTTAAAGAACCCTCACGAATGTATCGAAAACTCAACAATTAACTTAACACATCAAATTTGATTTTTTTGCATAATTTTCAGACCTAAAAATTAGGATAAAATTATAGTTGATTGGATAAGTGAGCAAATACAATGATCCACCGACCGAACTGTCTTCCAACTAAATTTTGATCCCACTAGGTGGGTTGCTACCTTCCAAAAGGGCTTCCAAGTGCTGTGATTCACCAAGAAAGCAACACTAACTGCTGTGCCAATCGTCCCAAGCCCTCCAACTACTGCGCCACACTCCTATGGTGCCCTAGATATCTGAAATACTGATTTCCACTCAACTATGACCCTTGTATGATGTCACCAAGGAGATATTGAGTGTTTTTGTCCTTAAATCTGAAAGCATACGAGGGTTTTCGACCTCAATGGCTGAAAGTGCAAGCAAACGTGCTTAACTAATCAATAGATAGATGATCATAGATCCCAAAAATGGACCTCTCCACCTTCCTTTATACCCTTTTCCCTCCAATCCAACTCCCAAGTGGAGTGCTCCAAGTGGGAGGGAAAAACATATATTCTAAAAGCAATTCCCTTAGAATTTTCAATTAAGGGTTGACTTACATCAAATTAGAAAGTCTTCTTTATTAAAAATCAAATTACCAAAAGTTGCTGACATAGTTACTTTTTAGTAACTTGAACAAATAACCAAGTTTCCCTTTTTAAAACCTTCCCTTAGCCATTGGGAAACCAAATAGGTCGGCTAAAGGCTCCAAACCAAATTAAGCTCGAGAAGGGGACATTACAGTCCTTCCCTCTCGAAATTGCTTGTTCTCAAGCAATTGCAAGCTAGGATGTTGCAAAATAGTTGTTCCTTCCAAAGTGGCATCCTCAATGGGTAAGTCCTTCCAAAAAATCAATTACTCCATGATGCTCTTGTTCCTTAATTTCCTTTCCTGAAGCTCCATGATAGATTCCGAAATCAAAATCAGCTTGCCCTCATCATCTAATGGTGGTAATTTTGAAGATGGAATGATACACTGTCCTAGTGCCTTCTTGAGGCACGAAACATGAAACACATTATGGATCCGGCTGTGTTCAGGCAGTTCCAGCTCATATGCAACCTCCCCAACCCTCTTCTAAATCCTGTAAGGGCTATAGAAGTGGAGTTTAAGCTTTTCTGCCCCACTATGCTTCAAAGAAAATTGCCTATAGGGCTGCAACTTCAAAAGACCATGTCTCCTATACCTCAAAAGTCCTCTCCAACTAGTGCTGGTTTTGGGCAGGTTGGAGGTTCTCCTTAAACACTTCAAGTACTTCCTGACTTTGCTGTACCAAATATTTGGCCTCTGGCACTCTACTATTCGTCAAAACCAAATCCACAAAGGAAAGTGCATCATACCCATACAAAGCCTTAAAAAATGACATACCAATGGACATGTGATAAGATGTGTTGTAACAATGTTCACCCATGTACAGCCATTTAATCCAAGATGTTTTTTGGCCTACAACATAGTTTCGTAGGTATCCTTAAATCCCTTTATTCACTATTTCAGTCTGCCCATTGGTTTGCGGATGATAGCTAGTGCTAGGAGTCAATTTGGTGCTCGTCAAATGGAATATCTCTTGCCAAAACAAGCTAAAAAATCTACTGTCCCTGTCACTCACAATGTTTCTAGGCAGCCCATGTAATCTAAAAACTTCTTTGAAAAAAATATCAGCTGCTAAAGGTGCATTGTACTTGGTTGGAATTGCAAAAAAGTGAGCGTATTTAGTGAGTCTATCAACCATCACAAAAACACAGCTCTTACCTTGAACCATGGAGAGCCCCATAATGAAGTCCATAGATATGCTTTCCAATTTTTGAGTGGAAATGGTAGGGGATGTAGTAGACTAGTTGGAAAAGCTTGCTCAACCTTGTTTTGTTTGCAGGTGAGTCACTCCTGGATGTATTGAATGACCTCCCCTTTTAGTCCCTTCCAAACAAATCTTTCTCGCACTTGTTTGTAAGTTTTAAAATACCCCGAGTGTCTTGCCAAAGGTGCATCATGGACAACTCTCATTACTTTATGTTTCATCTTAGATTCTGGGACTAAAAGGTTCCTATTTTTGTAGAAAATAGGACCATCTCTTACCTTATACCTCTCATCTTCGTTTTTTTCCTTCAAGGATGGCAGCAACAAACTCATTGTTTGCATACTTAACTGTTATCAAATCCTTCCAATCCGCTGTAAGTTCAGTTATAGACCCAAGGGTAGGTCTTCTAGACAATGCATTAACGACTACATTGTTTTTCCCTTTGATATACTCAATATCAAAGTTGTAAGATTGAAGTTTGCTCACCCACTTCTGCTACCTATCGCTCAAATCTATTTGGTTGAGAAAATGTTTTAGACTATTGTGATCCGTTTTGACCACAAACTTGCCACAAATCAAATACTACCTGAATTTGGCCAAAGCATGCACGATGGCTAGTAATTTGTTATCATAAATGGAGAATCCATGCTCCACCACTTTGAGTTTACGACTTTTAAATGCTATAGGCTGTCCTTTCTGCATTAGAACAACCCAAATACCTTCCCCTGAAACGTCACATTTCAGTACAAAAGGAATGGAGAAATCCGGAACAAGTACTAGATATGAGCTCATCACCTCCTCCAATTTATCAAATGCTACATGGGCTGTTTTAGACCAACTGAAAGTCCCCTTTTTGGTCAAATCCTTCAACGGAACAAGAAGTTGGGAAAACCCTTTGATAAACCGTCTATAGTAGCTGCACAAACCCAAAAACTCTCTCAAATGTGTCATGGTAGTAGGTGGAGGCCAATCCAAGATGGCTTGGATTTTTTGTTGATCAACATGGACCCCTTGGGCATTAATCACATGCCCCAAATACAAAATTTCAGACATTTTTGAACTCACATTTAGATTCTTTGGCAAAGAATCTTTGCTGCTTCAAAATTCCTAGTACTATGTCTAAGTGTTGAAGATACTCCTCTATGTTTTGCTATAGACCAGGTTGTCATCAAAGAAGACTAACACAAACTTCCTTAACTGTTGCCTAAAAACATTGTTCATACAAGATTGGAAAGTGGTTGGAGCGTTAGTTAATCTAAAGGGCATGACAAAAAATTCAAAATGTCAATAATGACATCTAAAAGCTGTTTTTTGAACATCTTCTCTTACCTGAATTTGGTGATATCTGTTCTCAAATCAATTTTGGAAAAGTAAGTGGTCCCATTTAGTTCATCGATTAACTCATCAATTCTAGTATGGGATACCTATTCTTGATGGATTTCTTGTTCAAAAGGCGGTAGTCTATACACATTCTCATTGTTCCATCCTTCTTCACTAGAACAACCGAAGAAGCAAAAGGACTAGAACTAGGTCTTATGTGCCCCATCCCCTGGAGCTCTTTGATGGCTCTCTCTATTTCTTCCTTGTATGCTCTAGGATGGCAATATGGAGTGGTTATTACCGCTTTAGATTCGGGCTCCAACTCAATGATATGCTGAAAACGTCTTTCCTGTGGTAATTCATGTGGAATGCTACTGAAAACCTTGGCATGCTTATCAAAGATGGGTTGGATATCCTTATGATGTTCCAAGTTTTGATTTGTAGAACTCACAAAACACTTGGCTGCCCAAACAATCTGCTCTCTATGAAAATCCCTTTCCATTCTTTTTGCTTTTACTACCATAGGGGCTCCATTAGTCATACCACACAACACTATTTCCTTACCTGCTGATTTGAACTTCAACTCCATAGTTTGGTAGTTTTGAGTGAATTCTCCTAGAGAATGCAACCATTGCACTCCAAGGACTATGTTTGTCTCACCAATCCCAACCAGATAGAAATCATCATCAATTTTATGACTTCCCAAAGTGATATCTAGCTTTTGAATTTTCTTTGTGCATGGGATGGTAAAGCCATCCGCCACGATTACATTGAAGCCTTTGAAATCTATAGCTTGCAGCTCACATCTAGATACTAAGCCTTCATCAATGAAGTTGTGCATTTCCCCACTATCAATTAGCACCGTTACTTTCTTACCTTGCAACACTCCTTTCACTCTAAAAGGGTGATATCTAGGAGCACCAAACGATATGGCAAGGGTTCCATCCATGTGGTCACCCTCTTCTTTCCTTTTTGGCTCCTCTTCATTAGGGGCTGCCTCCTCCTCCTCTTCTTCTCCGTCCGATACCACCTCAATGTAATGAACTTGGCCTTTGACAAGGCAATGATGACTTGTTGTCCAAGGATCTTTGCAAGTGAAGCGCAAATGTTTCCTCCACTTATTTCTTGATTACACTTCTTTGTTTGTCTTTGGCAGCGCCTTTTGCTGTCCATTACCTTCATGATATGGCCTTCGTTGCTGTCCATATGGGGTTGTCCTTGGCTGTTTGGAAGGTGCAGTCCTAGGCTGTCCAAAAGGCAAAATTTTTTCCTTAGGTGCCACTGATTCAAGATTAAAAGTCTTTATGATGGCTTCTTGGAGGGAAAAAGGGTCGAAAGCCTTGATCAAACCCTTGAATGGGTCAACCGACCCTTCCACAAACAAAACCACAAGCCTCTTTTCAGAAACATCTGGTACCATCACTAAAACTCTTTGAAAATTAGTCACATAATCATCCACCAAAGTTTTTTGTCTTAGCTACGCTAACTCCCTAAAATGGATTTCCAGATCAGCCCTATCAAACCTCTCAATCAACCTCCTGTTGAACTCATCATAAGAGTTGACGAGGTTGTGCCCTTGTGTGACCTAACCATGGTACCACCACTCATGTGCCATGCCCTCAAGATGTAAAGTAGCAAATTTGATGTCTTCATCATCCATCATGGTTCGGAGAGAAAGGTATGTATCCACCTTTTGGATCCAAGCTTGAGCGGTACTCTTGGTAGATCCATCAAATGTAGAAAGCATGAGCTTTCCCAAAACTTGTTGAATATTCCAAGGTCTAGGATCAGACCTAGCCCCCCCTTTGTTCCTCTTCAACTGCATGAAATTAGTGAGGCTCATTTCTTCCTTAATCTCAGGGGGAAGTCTTGTACTCTGCGTAACTAGCAGCAATATTATCCATTACTGAAGGCTGTATCTCCACCTCAAGAATGGCTTCCTCTTTATGAAGTTAGGCTGAAAAGGCCTAATTGTAGATCCAACAGTCATTCTGTCTAGAAGGGTTGGCTCCTGAAGCACTCCCCTCACCATTAGATGGACGGAAAGTATTTATGCCCCACATGTTACGAATCATTTCAGCCATCATATTTGTCATACGCTCTTGATTTTGAGCAAACTTCTCAAATTGAACACGATCTGCATATGAGTCATCCATATTCTTGTGCCCTAGTTGTTCAAATCCTTCCCTTTGCTGTTCTGGCCCTTTTCTTTTCTCTCTTTCGTAATATCTAACCTCTCTGTCACCGTTTGGCATGTAGGCAACCTTGCAAACAACTCAATCCCAACAACTAGCAAGGATATGACTCTCATATCATTGTAATGTCCCTTTTAGGACCAAATAAAACAATTTTGAAATTTGCAGCAAACCCTTATACTGGAAATATGAAATTCTGATTTTTATAGAAACCCTAACCAAAATTACAGAATTCTAAAAATGATCTACTCACACATGTAAATTAAATTCAGACCTTAAAGAACCCTCACGAATGTATGAAAAATTCAACATTTAACTTAACACATCAAATATGTTTTTTTTGCATAATTTTCAGACCTGAAAATTAAGATAAAATTACAGCGGATTGGATGAGTGAGCAAATACAATGATATGTCAACCGAACTGTCTTCCAACTGAATTTTGACCCCTCTAGGTGGGTTGCCACCTTACAAAAGGGCTTCCAATTGCTGCGATTCACCCATTAAGCAGCCTTAACTGCTGTGCCAATCTCCCCAAGTGCTCCAACTGCTGCGCCACACTCCCATGGTGTCCTAGATATTTGGAATGCTGATTTCCGCTCAACTGAGATTCCCGTATGAAGTCACCAAGGAGATATTGAGGGTTTTTGTCCTCAATGGCTGAAAGTGCAAGCAAACATGCTTATTAACATCAAATAAATCAATAGATAGATGCTCCTAGATCCCAAAAATGGACCTCTCCACATTCCTTTATACCCTTTTCCCTCCAATCCAACTCCCAAATGGGGCACTCCAAGTGGCAAGGAAATCAAATATTCAAAAAAACAATTCTCTTAGAATTTTTAATTAAGGGCTGACTTACATCAAATTAGAAAGTCCCATTCTTTATTAAAAATTAAATTACGAAAAGTTACCAACATAGTTATTTTTTAGCAACTTGAACAAAGAACCTAGTTTCCCTTTTTAAAACCTTCCCTTAGCCAATGGGAAACCAAATATGTCGTCTAAGGGCTCCAAACCAAATTAAGCTCGAGAAGGGGACATTGCATACTAGGGACATTCAAATTTATTTTCCATGCTACATGACACCATAGAGGCTCATTCTTAGGGATTATAATCTGAGTCCTATTTTTGTTTGGCCCATTATTATAGATTAGAGTTCTTTATAATTTAGTTAGATGAATATTTTTCTAGTTTTTTTTTTTCATTACCACTTGATTTCCGTAGTTATTGCTAAAAAGACACAAAATAATGCATGAAAAGGAAAAAAAAGAAAGTTACCTTTTTTCTTGGTGTTGTGTCTTGGTAGTGTTGGCAATTTGGCCTCCTAGGCCAAATGCCAACCCCTATAACCAAAAACTTTTCTATGTAAACCACCCAAGCCTGCACATGGTGATTTCCTGCATGATCATGCCCTCATTGATCTTATTTTGAACCTTGGTAACACTGTTAGAAGTGTCACTGTGTGTTCTAGAGCCTGCTTGTGAACTCATCACATCATTACTATTTTGAGGTCTCTTTGGTGATGTGACAGTGGTCATGGTGATCCTTGAGAAAACAAGAAAGTGTCAAGATGTCTCATGAGGTTTAGTGAGTGGTTTGAACATTATTTGAAGAGTTTAAGGATCCTTTGACAAAGTTAAGGTAATTTGAATAGTTTGAGGTCATTGGTTCTTATGGTATATGGGCCTTCCAAGCCATTCCTTGTAAGAGAGGCTTTCTAAGCATTGTGAGGGGTGTCTAAACCTTGTTCAAAGTCATGATATGAAGGCCTAATGGTGTTTTAATGTCATTGTTCATAGTTTGGTCATTCAAGCAGTTTCAAGTTGTCATAAACCCCCAAAAGTCATTAAGTGACCCTCAAATGCCTCATATAAGTCTACATTGCACTATTGAACTTTGGGAAGGTGATGTTTTAGATGTATCATTGCTTATAGAAGTCTTGAAAGGGTTCCATAGTTATTATAAAACCACCATTGGGCATTTCACACCATAAAAAGTCCTTTTTAAGACCCATTTTCACTTCCCACCCAACAAGTGGACCCCACACGTGCCAAAATGCATCTCTCCAATTCCCCCTGCTGTATCTCCTGTTTTACAATGTCAGTTAACTCATGTTTTCCTTGTCTTCATCCTTCAATGGCGGGTCAAGGCTTCAAAAATAGAGAAAATGCAGGAAAAAGGGTATTTTCAGGTGTTTTCTGCAGGTTGTACGGACTTGTACGATTAGTCCGTACAGAGGGGAGTCAGAGGTTGTAGGTAGGCTCATGTCAGACGTCTCAGAGAAATTTCATGGCAAAAGGATTCAAAACAAGCTCAAAACCGACCCTTTTACTCCATCCAGCTCCTTCGCAGCCCAGGACAACCCTTCAGGGTTGTGGATGGTACAAACATGAGAGAAGATGAAGGTCTGAAATTTTGGGCAGAGGAGGGGACCCTAGATATCTTCCATTTTTGGAAATTTATTCTCAGATTGACTCCCCCTACTTTACGAACAATCACTAACAAGGTAGGGCACCCACAATGTCTTCTTCATTCAGGAAACGTACTGGTTTTCTACATTTTCTCCTTTCTCGAGCATGGTGACAGAAAAATAGAAGGTTAGAGAGATTTTCATGAGTCTGTATCACCTTTCCACACCATTCTCCAACCTCATCTCACACGTGTGAAGGTGTGAGAGACAACAAATCCTCTTGTTTTCATATGAGCAGGCTGCAGACAATGCTCTCCTTGCAACAGAGCCTTCAAGGCATGATGGTGTAAGTGTATGATGCTCTTTGAGGTGTTTCATACTCTCCCAAGCACATCTGAGCTAGAAACAGGCCAAGTAATTTGTTTATGGTCCCATCTCCAATGCCATGGTCATGTGTATGATTGTTATCTCATTTGCAAGCAAGAACAGGGTTGATGTGGATACATCATCAGTTGGTTTCAGAATGTATGTGTACCTCACCCTTGAGTCATGTTGGTGATACCCCTCAAAGATCATGCTCATCCTTAACCTATTATGCTATGCACCTACACAATCCAAGCAACGCTCATCTAGGCACTTATAGGGCTTTGCATAGGCTAAAATGGTGGAGTGTTGACTGAAAGGTATACACGAGGCATATATTTAAGACATTAGAGAGCCCTGAAGAGTCATAAGAGCCATTGGCGATACATGGAGGTGAAGAGATCAGGGTTAGATGCAGGGTCAATACCATCTCCACCACCTAAAGGAGACAAGCTCAGCCATGACCTCAAAGCACATACACAGAGTTACAGTGATAAAATGGAAGAGATGTTGAGGGTTTTGTGGATTGAGGAGCTTTAGAAGGTTGGAGAAGAAACAGTAAGAGGCTAATTACATGCTTAGAATACCCTTAAGGACAATATGATATCAATTCACTTCTCAATAGCCACATACACAGTCAGGCAGACCTCATCCACCACCTACAGTCAGAGCTATGAGAAAGGATAAGTACCATGATGTTTGCATAATAACTGAGGGTTAAATGGGGGATGTTTACTTGTTTCTGCTAAACCCTCAGTCTACACCTAATGATGTGGTTTTCTGAGATGGACAAAAGGGATTTAAGACCTAATTAGGTCTATTAGGCCTAAGACAAGCATACACAGACCTATAGATGGAAATCAGAGATAGTTGCACCTCTTGGGTGCATGATAAGGGTGGGAATCTTAAAGGAACTGAGTTATTAAGGTTAGAAAACCTCAAACGGTCTGAAAAGATGATAACCCATGTTGCATAGGGTCAACATAACTTCAAGGTCCTAGTTACTAACAGGATTCACTATAGGCAAAGGGCAGGTTTGTTGAGATGTTGTCATTGATGTCAAAGGGTTTGCTATTAAGTAAAAAAAATGGTCATTGATGCCAAGGAATTTCTGCTGATAAGAGTTTGTAGTTTCTGCAGAGTCCGTAGCTATTGCCTGAGTCTGTATCTTGCCATGAAAGTTGTTTTTGGTGAAGTAGACAATTGGCCAAGAGACTTGTTATCTATATTTTACATCATATGGAGACACAAAAATAGATTGCAGATTTAATTTAGACTAAAGACCATCGAATAAGATGTTTTGTGTGAAGGAAGGTGATTAGAGGATTATGGAGAATAAGATCGTGTCTGGAGCTACTAGGCGAGCAACTATGGATTGCATTAGGTATGTTATGAAAGTTATCAGGTTTGCTACGAACTGCATCAGGTTTGCTACGGACTGCATCAGGTTTGCTACGTACTGCATCAGGGGTGCTACGGATTGCATCAGAGCTGCAACAAACTGCATCAAGACTGCTGCAAACTTCAACAAAACCGCTACAAACTTGTTTGGAAAGTGTTTCTAAATATATTCTAATGATTGCTTAGTCTATTCCAGCCTCATTTCATTCAAGCCGATGTATGTGAGTGAGCTTTTATATAAGCTATGTGAATTATGGTTTCAAAAGAGAATAAATCACTATATAGCCGACTATAGAGTTTTATTTGGCCGACTTTCAAGAGGTTGTTGATCAACGTCTTGTATATAAGCAAGATCAAATTGTCTTTTTGAAGTGAGAAATAGAGAGGATGATTATATAAATTCGCTAAGGAGCAGAGCAGAGGTCTGTTGAAGAATGGATGCCCAGAGAGGGTGTGAATGTGAAAACATCAAATGATTCATAGGAAGATTAACCCTAAAGTATATATAATCATCTAAAAGAGATGAGTAGAGAAGGCAGAGAGAACAAAGTCTTTGAAAATAAAGAGCAAAGAAAGAGAGCGTAATGTGTCTATTTGATTGATAAGCAGAAAAACAACAGAATGAATTTGAGATCGATAAGCAAAGAGTAGAATTGTACAATTATTTGTTGACAAAAGCAATTGAGAAAGGTGGATGATCTGATGTAGTTGAGTTGGTGCTTGGTAAAGGAGGTTGAAGCCTCTTGTAGATTGGTGTCTACAAATCAAGGAGTTGGTGCTTGCTGAATCTTTTTGTCAAGTTGGTGCTTGACTGTTTGTGGTTGGTGCCTCAAGCTGAGTTGGTGCTTAGCAATCTTCTTGACTCATTGAATATCTGATTTAGGACATGTAGTCCATGCAATGATCATGAGCTCAAGAGAGACTTCAAAGAGCCTTGAAAGTGTGAAATTCAATGGGCTAGAAACCCCATAGCATAAGCAAGAGTTGTAATGGACCAAGTGGACAATTCCTTTCAAAGAAGATTCACCTCTTACTTCTCTCACAGTCAAAAGGTAGGTTCATGACCTACAGGTAGGGTAGGAGGGAGTGTGATTGTGTTGAAATCTCATGTAAAGGTAAGATGTTAGAATGGAGACAGGGAGCTTAAGACTGATCCTCTTAAGGCTATCAATCTTCACCAAATGTTTTGACCCCTAAGATATTCAAGAGTTATGACAGACTTAGAACAGTCCTATGCACACGAACTAAGAACAATTGTGCATTCAGAAGGTTGATTTAAATCTAAGGGTGATTGTTAAGAGAGATTAGGAACAAGGGGGCTTTTACTTTTTTTATGAATGATCCTCAGTCTCTCCATTGGACTGGTTTAGCCCTTGAGGCAAAAAACGGCCCATTAGGCATAAACAAGCCTAAGTAGGCCTGTGTACATGAATTAAAACATTTACATAGTCAGAGGGATTGATAGAGGTCTGAAGAAATACAAAAGGGAGTGAAAGAGGCATAGCAATGTGTCATGATGATGAGAGACTCAAATTATGTGGGAAAGACGCTAAGCTCAGTCACCTCGGGTTGCACATATCAAATGACTCATAAACCCTAGATTCAATCAAGGGAGTGTGCAAGCCACATAAAGGTGAGGAAGGATTCAATTATAGAGGGTGTTGTAAACCCTGGAAACATGTTATAGAGGTTTTGAAACCCCACCAATTCTGAAGTGGAGACAGAATCGCATATTCAGACCTCATATCACTATCAAGTACTTAGGCTAGTAGCGAGACCTATAGGCAATCTCATGAGAAGGTGAAGACAGAGTTGAGGTTTAGATAGTTGAAGGTAAGAGTAGGCTTGAGAACAAGTAAGAAAGGTGTAGTATGATTATGATTGAGCCCTCAAATCACCTACAGGTCGCGCATACCTAAAAAACTCAATATAGGCTTGTTAGGCCTAAAAGCCATGACTAAGCCTCAAGTTCCACTGCCATGTTGAAGCACCCTCAAACCCTCCCAAGCAAATTCAAGACCATGGGAAGATATAAGAGGTAGTTACAGGTGCTAATAAGGTGATTTCAAATAGGGGAATGCAAAAGAAGAGTCAATTTAGTCTTTAAGCCCTTTTCAAATTCAACAGTGTACACAACCAACTCAAGTTGTCTTTTCAAATGCTTGGATCTTTCATAGCATAAGGACTTGGGGCAAATGATCTTAGCAAGAGTTAGGCACCCCTATAGACTCAAGATCCATGGAGTGAGTTGGATTGAGGAGCCTAGGTTTATGAATCATTGCTAAGACTGCAACCATGTCCAGACAGCTTGCAGGAAACTCAAGGTTCACCAATTTGCACTCACATCTCTCTGCACTAGTTGCATGGGACCCTAGGCTTTTCAAGAGTTTTAGGGGGGTCTATGGACTAAACATTCATGACCATAAGTTTGGGATTGGAGGTCCGATCTTTATGAACCATCATTAAGATCGCAGACCTCCAAAATTCTGCTTAAACACTAAGGCGGACTCGACTTTGGAAACCTTGATATTTTTGCACTCAAACAACCTAGAGTGACCTGATAACCACTTGAAACATCTAGTCCACTCAGAGAAGACCCTGACCATAGTACTGGGCTGTACGGAATTGTTATAAAAGGGTACTTTTCCAAGGTTTTGTGAGATTTGCAGGCATCAAAACTGTTTGGAAAGTTACAAATCATTGAAGATGAAGGTTTGGGACTTTTTTTATCTCCTCAAGTCATTAGATGTCCAAGAATCTGCCTCGAAATGCCTCTGCAAGTCTCCTTTAAACAACCAATTTGTAGATATGAAGGAGAAGGTGACCTAGTCACCTAATTTGGCAAGGTTGCAGGTGTGTTTTGCTCAGAAAGATGTATATCATGGTATATGATGTTGTTTCAGACCTGAAGCTCATGTAGTCATATGATTTTAAGGTCTCATACAGGCTTTCATGGCCATCAAATGCAAATAGTTAGGTAACTAGGCCTAATTGGCCTAATAGACCTACTTGTTCAACAAGGAGATATCAAAGTTGGCGTAGAGGGCTGATGAGTGAGTCAACACAGATTCATTACACCATATAATTGATGCATTGAACGAGTCAAGTGCACATTCCATGGTCATAATGAAGAAAGAAGTCAGTTTCTTGACTTGGTCAATATGCTCAAAAGGAGGAGAGGCTGTTGTATGCTTTATGATGGCTTAATTACATCTCATTAATGTTGTGACTGCCAGGAAGAGGAGGAATTTGACCAAATAGAGGCGTAGCCATGCTTTAAGAGAGGTTGAACAAGTCAACCACATCCTCCACCACTCCACCTCAACGCCTAAGGGGGTCATTGAAGAGAACAACACATGGAGAGTCATTTGGGGGGCTGCTATGACTGTTGTAACTGAAGTAATGAGTGGACTATGGTCATTTATGATCCCCACCTCTCATCTCCACGCCATTCTCTCTCTCTCTCCATTCCCATTCTGCTTGTAATATTCTTAATCGGAATATTGTTTGATAATTTGGATTCCTCGGAATTCCTTTTAAAATAATATTTTATAAATGTAACTTGTACTAATAATAATATTTAAAATAAAAAATATAATTGTATTAATAATAAAATATAAATCCTCAAGAGATTTCATCCTTGTGATATAATGATTACAAGTGTTTTCGTTCTTGCAATCAAATTACATGATTAAGGGATTCCGTCCTTAAAAGTGGTTGTAAAGCATAATGCTTGTACATGGTTATATATTTTTAATACATTATTGAATTAATTCCTTCCATACCAACGAATGACTATAAATACTTCATCACCTTCCATCGAAAGACGTCTCTTCCAAATGTCTTTTCTCAAGGGAGGCAATGTGCCAAAGGTTGGCATCCCTTGGTGTTTAGGTGGGTCGGCCTGCCTATATAAGTTTTATTTTTTATTAAATGTGGCACTCCCCTCAAGAGGGGCGATTCTAATTGTTGCACCCTCCTTAATGGCTATGCCCTTGTCTAATGCGTGGAAAGGGATATTACAGTCCTCCCTTCCCAAAATTGCCTTTCCTCAAGCAATTGTAAGCCCTCATGCCCAAGTACCATGTCCAAGAGATAAAACATGATGTAGTTGTCCCAAAGCCTTGATCCGGTCCCTGCCAAATGAGAGATCTCTTGCCAACACAAGCTCAGGCTTCTGATCTACTTTGGCTGATCCAAAAGTCCTGCATCTACCTTCATGTCATGGACTTTCAAGGGTCCACTCTTGCTGTCCCAATCATTTGTATTACTGTACCTTTGTCTTTCCTTTTTGACTTTATCTATCTGATGCATGCATGGAACCCTTTCATCATCTACTTGCTTCATGTAGTTGGCTGTTCTGAAATTTTCATCAAGCTGAACATTAGTAAAATGATCTGGAAATTTGGCTTGCACCACCAATTTCTCTTCACAATCTTGCACCTCAGATTTTTATTCATTCTTTGGTTCATTCTCCATCATTTCTTTTTCTTTCTTTGGAGATTCTGCTGCATTTAGTACTTTTTGTGGTTTTTCATCTAGCAACATATCTTTGTGCCCCTCAATTGTCACAAATAGTTTCAGTTTCTTTGAACATTGAGCAACAATACTTTTAGCTAGTGTATGTGCCACTGGTGATGATTCCTGTTCAATACCAACGATTAGTATGGATAACAAATCTTGTGAAATATCACCACTCTCATTAAGGTCCAAAGTCATAATGGACTGCATTGACTCTATTACATTTTCTGTATGATTTTTATGGATAGTAGCAAAGAAATATTCAAACATGTGAAGAATCAGATCATCACATCCTAGATCTAACATTAGCACACAAGATCTGATTTTTGCCATAATGTCAAGGATTGTGACTCTCTTAGCAAAAGAAGAACTTGTGATGTCATCTAGACCTTCAAAACATTCCACCATTAGCCGAAATATTTCCTTCATGGTGTTGTCAATGTATGGCAATTCTGGTGATGTTATCCTTGTAATTTCACTAATACAAGTGATGACCACAAGTCTCACATCTGGATCTAGATATATCAATAGCTTGGACTCGGCTAGATGAGTTACCAAAGGATTTATTGCCCAAAACATAGACTTAGAATCTGATTGCCTTACTGAGGACAAACAGTTAACCACTTCCTCCAAAACGTTGAACAAAACATTTTTTGAATAATGTGGATGCTCAAGTTCCTTTTCCAATCTGCAAAGCTTTGTTTTCAAATCATATTTTCTTATTAACTCCATGATTCATAGACTGCATCAAATCCAAAATCCATTTTCACACACTGGCAGGAACAATTGCTTTGATACCACTGTAATATCCCTAATCGGAATATTATTTGATAATTTGGATTCCTCGAAATTCCTTTTAAAATAATATTTTTAAAATGTAACTTGTACTAAGAATAATATTTAAAATATAAAATATAATTGTATTAATAATAAAATATAAATCCTCAAGGGATTTCGTCCTTGGGATATAATGATTGCAAGGGTTTTCGTCCTTGCAATCAAATTACACGATTAAGGGATTCCGTCTTTAAAAGTGGTTGTAAAGCATAATGCTTGTACATGGTTATATATTTTTAATACATTATTGAATTAATTCCTTCCATACCAATGAATGACTACAAATACTTCATCACCTTCCATCGAAAGACGTGTCTCTTCCAAATGTCTTTTCCCAAGGGAGGTGATGCCCCAAAGGGTGGCATCCCTTGGTGTTTAGGTGGGTCAACGTGCGTTTATAAGTTTTATTTTTTATTAAATGTGGCTCTCCCTTCAAGAGGGGCAATTCTAATTATTGCGCTCTCCTTAATGGCTATGCCCTTGTCTAATGCTTAGAAAGGGATATTACATTGCTATATATTTAGGTCTTAAAGCCTTGATTTGTATCCCTCACCTGGGTATTAGGAAACTCTACCTGGTTTTGTACTTGATGAACCTATTGAACTAATGAATAAACTATTGCAGCGTCTCCATGATTGGTTTATAGTGTGTATATGCTTGTTCTAATATGATAAGTGGTAAAAATATTCCCTTAGCATGTCCTTGTCACACCTATATGCTGATAAGTTGCCTTCTGTAGGTTGTATGAAGTGTCAAGGTTTGGTGATCATGTTTGGAATATAATCTGGTTGAAAGTGCCGCAAGATAGGCCTCTCACCCTTCACTTCCAAGTTATAGTCACTCATTAGGACCTTCATATGAAATATTGTTGCTTAAGAGTTATTGGAGATAATGCTTTAGTTCATTTTTGGTTCACTAGTCTTGTTAGGAGTCCAAATTGAGTGGATGAATGATCATATTGGTGCATCACCACCCTGTAGAGTAGATTTCTTTTATGCACTTTCTATCCCTTTTCACCCAAAAAGTAATAGGTCTTAGTGAACTGAGCCCAAATAGATGCACTAGGGGAGCTAGTGCCATAATCTAGAGGTCTGGTCTAGTTATAAGGTCACCCACAACCTTTAGGCCATTCTCATGTTAGTCTAGGTTTGAAGTAGAAGTGAACAACCTTCTTCAGAGGGTGCAACTTGGATTGCTAACAGTTTGGTATGCCTGGTGGGACCAAATTCAAGCATTGGAGCATGCACATCAGCATCTTGGCCATCACAAACAGCTTCAAGCACTCACATGCCAGGTTTGCAGTTAGAAGTTCATGACAAGGGTTGTCAAAGGTCATCATTTCAAGGGTAAGAGCAATTCTTGTTCATAATTTACATTGTTATACATGTGCCTAATGATGAGTTATGGCTGCATATGGGGTAGAATTCTGTTAGACACTTCCTTATTAGCAGCCCTATGATCCATTCCAATCCCATTATGACTCTTATTAACCTTATACTGACCTTTATCAGCCTTATAATGAGCCTTCCTATTGCGAAGATTATCATCTTCCTTGTGAGTCTTATTCACCTTCTTCGCAGCCCACCCATGGCTCAAACCAATCTGCTCCAAACCTCAAACAGACCTTTTTGGGCTATGAAAGATATATGGGGAGGATTGACACACAAAGAAGCTATGGACATGAAATCCCTAGGCATGTGATTGATAGCATGAGAACCTCATTGCAACAAGCTAAGAAAGAATGAGCATTTTTCATGAGAGAGGGTCATTTAGGAGTCAATGGTGATATGCTTGACATAGTTGGTTTAGTTTCAAGCATTGAAGAGAGGTTGATCGTCCATGAGAGACAAATCCAATCCTACCAGTAGCATGTTCCCTCCATTCCATATCAGTCCTCCATTGAATTGTCCATCCTCTCTCAAAAGTTTCAAGCAAATGAGTGTCAAAGCCCTCAAAGTTTCTCACAAGCTATTCCAACCTTTCCTACTTGGAAGTCTGTCCAAGAGAGAGTTCAAAAGGGGGGAGAACTGTGTTTTGAGAAGACTTGGTTCCATGATTCACAACAGACCTTGCAAGGCCATTCATTTTCTGATCAACATAAAGAGACCTCCAACCAAATGATTCTTCACTTTGAGGCAAACCTTGCTAAACAAATTGAGCTTGCAAACCAACACCTATGTCAGTCAGTGGCAGTTGCAAGACTAATGCCATCCCAGAAAGACATCCCTCCATTTATGCCCAAGGTTGCAACACAACCAAAAGAAGAATCTCCTACATCTAAGTTTCCAACTTGGAAACAAATGCTGTAGTCAATGAGAAGAGAAGATTACTCAAACACAAGCCAAGGTGTTGAAGTTACGGACAAATCAGAAAATACTCAGTCCCCACCCCTCCCTCCTCAAGAGTCCAAGGCCTTCCCCTCATGGAGGTCTATTCAAAACAATGTGCAACAGAGAGAGGAAGTGATGGTTGTCAAAGGTGGGCAACTCAATGAGCATGATAAAACATTTACAATACCATTGGATTTGACTCACCTTCTTGAGTTCTTTCAAGGATCCACCATGCCATTTCTTGAGGACCCTGTTCTTTGTGAGACAAATGAAGAAGAAACAACTGTAGTGATAGAAGATGAGAGTGATTTGGGTGAACAAGATTAGGAAATCACCATTAGGACACCCCTTGCCAAGTATAGGTATGAATTAGTCTTTCACAATGCAAAAGTGGATTTACTACAAGAGGTTGCTTGGGTGCAAGATAAGCTGCAAGAAGAAGACACTTCAATTGGACAAGGAGAAGATGGTTCTGAAGAGCTCCTTGATGACATGACAGTCGCTCTTTGTCACGACATTCCTGAAGAATGGGAAAATGAAACATTTGTTCAGTCTGCAGGCACTGCAAGGCGAGGAGGTAGCCTTGTAAAGTCTTCAAACATCCAAGAAAGGGTATGCGTTCAAGAAGCTTCTAGTTTCACTGAAGATGAAGGACCAATTCTTGGCCACCAAGATGAGTTTGTTGAGGGGCATGAGACCCCAATGGTTGATGAGAGTTTGAAGTATGATCATGATTGCATGGAGTGTCAAGGTGACAATGATGACCTTTTGCATCAATACATGAGCATTTGCAATGAATATCAGACCCTTCAAGGACTCACACCTCATATAGAGCATGTTGAAGATGAATCAGCTGCTGACCTTGTCAAATGTTACCCAAAAGAAGAGCAGACCCAAGGTGATAAAAGGAATGAAGTGTTTGCTGCAGTAGTACATCAGAGTGAAGGCACCAAGACATGACAGATCAAGAGCAGTTTATGACTGAAGTATAGATGAGGCTAATCATGCAAGCTAGACGGATATGGGATGATTATGATTGGGTGCTTGACCCACCTAACCAATTTGTGCACTTGAGAGTGGTGCAAGAAGGTCCAATTGCTCTCCTAAGGAGCCATGAACATTCCAATGCCTCCAGCTGCAAGTGGGAGTCCTCATACAGTGAGCAATTCCTGGTTGGATCCCAATCAACACATAACCATTTGACCTCATGCAACTAATTTGATCAAAGGAGTTTTCCATTTGACCCTGGAGGAGAAATGAGGTGTATTCTGGTTAGTTGTTTCTAGTAATTTCTTATCTTGTCTCAATAACTGTGTCATACAAAAGTTTGTAGTTAGTTCCCTTAGTTGTTTTGGTGTCTTTGTTGTTTGCTTCTTAGGTGTTAGGTGTATTTCTTTAGTTGTCTTTGTTGTGTCTTGTTAGTTTGTTGCAGT
Source organism: Torreya grandis (assembly GCA_037957365.1). NCBI lineage: Eukaryota > Viridiplantae > Streptophyta > Pinopsida > Cupressales > Taxaceae > Torreya > Torreya grandis. Next base: position 566,307 of record JARHVA010002840.1, on the reverse strand, counting down.
CCTAGAGGTGTCATAAGTGCTAATCTCTTTAGCAGTCTAAGAATGGTCATCAAGTCTTACTACCATGTATGAGTTATCATCGCTATGAAGATGAGTGGGTTCTCTTGACCAGCAGTCTGGTCAACCCCTATGAGTCGCCAAAAATCTAGGTCAAATGCCAACCCTTATAACCAAAAACTTTTCTATGACAACCACCCAAACCTGCACATGGTGATCTCGTGCATGATCATGCCCTCATTGATCTTATTTTGAACCTTGGTAACACTGTTAGAAGTGTCATTGTGAATTCTAGAGCCTGCTTGTGAACTCATCACATCATAGCTGTTGTGAGGTCTCTTTGGTGATGTGACAGTGGTCATGGTGATCCTTGAGGAAACATGAGAGTGTCAAGATGTCTCATGAGGTTTAGTGAGTGGTTTGAACATTATTTGATAAGTTTAAGGATCTTTTGACAAAGTTAAGGTAATTTGAACAGTTTGATGTTATTGGTTCTAATGGTATATGGGCCTTCCAAGCCATTCCTTGTGAGAGAGGCTTTCTAAGCATTGTGAGGGGTGTCTAAACCTTGTTCAAAGTGATGATATGAAGGCCTAATGGTGTTTTAATGTCATTGTTCATGGTTTGGTCATTCAAGCAGTTTCAAGTTGTCATAAACCCCCACAAGTCATCAAGTGACCCTCAAATGCCTCATATAAGGCTACATTGCACTATTGAACTTTGGGAAGGTGATGTTTTAGATGTATCATTGCTTATAGAAGTCTTGAAAGGGTTCCATAGCTGAACCACCATTGGGCATTTCACACCATAAAAAGTCCTTTTTAAGACCCATTTTCACTTCCCACCCAACAAGTGGACCCCACACGTGCCAAAATGCATCTCTCCAATTCCCCCTGCCATATCTCCTGTTTTACAATGTCAGTTAACTCATGTTTTCCCTCTCTTCATCCTTCAATGGTGGGTCAAGGCTTCAAAAATGGAGAAAATGCAGGAAAAAGGGTATTTTCAGGTGTTTTTTGTATGTTGTACGGACTTGTACGATTAGTCCGTACAGAGGGGAGTCAGAGGTTGTAGGTAGGCTCATGTCAGACGTCTCAGAGAAGTTTCATGGCAAAAGGATTCAAAACAAGCACAAAACCGACCCTTTTACTCCATCGAGCTCCTTTGTAGCCTTGGACAACCCTTCAGGTTTGTGGATGGTACGGACATGAGAGAAGATGATCTGAAATTTTGGGCAGAGGAGGGGACCCTAGATAGCTTCCATTTTTGGGCATTTGTTCTCAGATTGACTCCCCCTACTTTACGAACAATCACTAACAAGGTAGGGCACCCACAATGTCTTCTTCATTCAGGCAGAGTATTGGTTTTCTACATTTTCTCCTTTCCTGAGCATGGTGACAGAAAAATAGAAGGTTAGAGAGATTTTCATGAGTCTGTATCACCTTTCCACACCATTCTTCAACCTCATCTCACACGTGTGAAGTTGTGGGAGACAACAAATCCTCTTGTTTTCATATGAGCAGGCTGCAGACAATGCTCTCCTTGCAACAGGGCCTTCAAGGCATGATGGTGTAAGTGTATGATGTTCTTTGAGGTGTTTGATACTCTCCCAAGCACATCTGAGCCAGAAACATGCCAAGTAATTTGTTTATGGTCTTATCTCCAAAGCCATGGTCATGCGTATGGTTGTTATCTCATTTGCAAGCAAGAACAGGGTTGATGTGGATATGTCATCAGTTGGTTTCAGAATGTATGTGTACCTCACCCCTGAGTCATGTTGGTGATACCCCTCAAAGATCATGCTCATCCTTAACCTATTATGCTATGCACCTACACAATCCAAGCAACCCTCATCTAGGCACTTATAGGGCTTTGCATAGGCTAAAATGGTGGAGTGTTGACTGAAAGGTATACATGAGGCATATATTGAAGACATTAGAGAGCCCTGAAGAGTCATAAGAGCCATATGGCGAGACGACATGGAGGTGAAGAGATCAGGGTTAGATGCAGGGTCAATACCATCTCCACCACCTATAGGAGACAAGCTCAGCCATGACCTCAAAGTACATACACAGAGTTACAGTGATAAAATGGAAGAGTTGTTGAGGGTTTTGGGGATTGAGGAGCTTCAGAAGGTTGGAGAAGAAACAGTAAGAGGCTAATTACATGCTTAGAATACCCTTAAGGACAATATGATATCAGTTCACTTCTCAATAGCCACATACACAGTCAGGCAGACCTCATCCACCACCTACAGTCAGAGGCTAGAGCTATGAGAAGAAGGGATAAGTACCTTGAAGTTTGCATAAGAAGTAACTACGGGTAAAATGGGGGGTGATTACTTGTTTCTTCTAAACCCTCAGTCTACACCTAATGACGTGGTTTTCTGAGATGGACAAAACGGATTTAAGACCTAAGACAGGTGGAAATTAGAGACAATTGCACCTCTTGGGTGCATGATAAGTGTGGGAATCTGAAAGGAACTGAGTTATTAAGGTTAGAAAACCTCAAACGGTCTGAAGAGATGATAACCCATGTCTCAAAGGGTCAACATAACTTCAAGGTCCGAGTTACTACTTACAGTGTTCACTGTAGGCAGAAGGCAGGTTGAGCTCAAGAGAGACTTCATAGAGCCTTGAAAGTGTGAATTTCAATGGGCTAGAAACCCCATAGCATAAGTAAGATGGTAGAATGGAGACAAAGAGCTTAAGACTCATCCTCTTAAGGCTATCAATCTTCACCAGATGTTCCGACGTCTAAGATATTCAAGAGTACTGATAGACCTAGAACAGTCCTATGCACATGAATTAAGAACAGTTGTGCATTCAGAAGGTTGATTGAAATCTAAGAGAAACTGAGGGTTATTGTTGAGAGAGATTCGGAACAAGGGAGCTTTTACTTGTTTTATGAATGATCCTCGGTCTCTCCATTGGACTGGTTTAGCTCTTGAGGCAAAAAACGGCCCATTAGGCATTAACAAACCTAAGCAGGCCTAAACAGGCCTGTGTACGTGAATTAAGACATTTACACAGTCAGAGGGATTGACATAGCTCTGAAGAAATACAAAAAGGAGTCAAAGAGGCATGACAATGTGTCATGTTGATGAGAGACTCAGGTTATGTGATAAAGACGCTAAGTTCAGTCACCTAGGGTTGCACATATCAAATGACTCATAAACCCTAGTTTCAATCAAGGGTGTGTGCAAGCCACATAAAGGTGAGGAAGGATTCGGTTATAGAGGGTGTTGTAAACCCTGGAAACATGTTATAGAGGTTTTGAAACCCCACCAATTCTGAAGTGGAGAGAGGCATATTCAGATCTCATATCACTGTCAAGCACTTAGGCTGGTAGTGAGACCTACATGCAGTCTCATGAGAAGGTGAAGACAGAGTTGAGGTTTAGGCAGCTGAAGATAAGAGCAGGGGTGAGAACAGGTAAGAAAGGTGTAGTATGATTATGATTGAGCCCCCAAATCACCTACTACAGGTCACCCATACCTCTAAAACTCAGTATAGGCCTATTTTGCCTAAAAGCCATGACTAAGCCTCAAGTTCCACTGCCACGTTGAAGCACACTCAAACCCTCCCAAGCAAATTCAAGACCATGGGAAGATATGCGAGGTAGTTACAGGTCCTAATAAGGTGATTTCAAACAGGGGATTGCAAAATAAGAGTCAATTTAGTCTTTAAGCCCTTTTCAAATTCAACAGTGTACACAACCATCTCGAGTTATCTTTTCAAATACTTGGATCTTTCATAGCATAAGGACTTGGGGAAAATGATCGTAGCAGGAGTTAGGCACCCCTATAGACTCAAGAACCATGAAGGAGTGAGTTGGATTGAGGAGCCCAGGTTTATGAATCATTGCTAAGACTGCAGCGATGTCCAGACAGCCTGTAGGAAACTCAAGGCTCACCAACTTGCACTCACATCTTTCTGCACCAACTGCATGGGGCCCTAAGCTTTTCAGGAGTTTTAAGGGGGTCTATGGACTAAACAACCATGACCATAAGTTTGGGGTTGGAGGTCCGATCTTTATGAACCATCATTAAGATCGCAGACCTCCAAAACTCTGCTTAAACACTAAGGCGGACTCGACTTTGGAAAACTTGATATTTTTGCACTCAAACAACCTAGAGTGACCTGATAACCACTTGAAACATCTAGTCCACTCAGAGAAGACCCTGACCATAGTACTGGGCTGTACGGAATTGTTATAAAAGGGTACTTTTCCAAGGTTTTGTGAGATTTGCAGGCATCAAAACTGTTTGGAAAGTTGCAAATCATTGAAGATGAAGGTTTGGGACTTGTTTTATCTCCTCAAGTCATTAGATGTCCAAGAATCCGCCTCGAAATGCCTCTGCAAGTCTCCTTTAAACAACCAATCTGTAGATATGAAGGAGAAGGTGACCTAGTCACCTAATTTGGCAAGGTTGTAGGTGTCTTTTGCTTAGAAAGACCTATATCATGGTATATGATGTTCCAGACCTAAAGCTCACCTAGTCATATGATTTTAAGGTCTCATACAGGCTTTCATGGCCATCAAATGCAAACAGTTAGGTAACTACGCCTAATTGGCCTAATAGACCTACTTGGTTAATAAGGAGATATCAAATTTGGCATAGGGGGCTGATGAAGCGAGTCAACACAGATTCATTACACCTTTTAACTGATGCATTGAATGAGGCAAGTGCACATTCCATGGTCATAATGAAGAAAGAAGTCAGTTTCTTGACTTGGTCAATATGCTCAAAAGGAGGATAGGCTGTTGTATGCATTATGATGGCTTAATTACATCTCATTAATGTTGTGACTCCCAGGAAGAGGAGGTATTTGACCAAATAGGGGCGTAGCCATGCTTTAAGAGAGGTTGAACAAGTCAACCACATCCTCCACCACTCCACCTCAATGCCTAAAGGGGTCATTGAAGAGATCACTGCATGGAGAGTCATTTGTGGGGCTGCTATGACTGCTGTAACTGTTTGTAACTGAAGGAATGAGTGGTCTATGGTCATTTATGACCCCTACCTCTCATCTCCACACCATTCTCTCTCTCTCTCTCTCCATTTCCATTCTACTATATATTCAAGCTTTAAGGCCTTGATTTGTTTCCCTCACCTGGGTATGAGGAAAGTCTACCTGGTTTTATACTTGATGAACCTATTGGACTAATGAATAAACTGTTGCAGCTTCTCCATGTTTGGTTTACAGTGTGAATATGCATGTTCTGATGTGATAATTGATAAAAATATTCCCTTAGCATGTCCTTGTCACACCTATATGCTGATAAGTTGTCTTATGCAGGTTGTATGAAGTTTCAAAGTTTGGTGATCATGTTTGGAGTGTAATCTGGTTGAAAGTGCCTCAAGGTAGGCCTCTCACCCTTCACCTCCAAGTTATAGTCACTCATTAGGACCTTCATTTGAAATCATTTTGCTCAAGAGTTATTGGAGATAATGCTTTAGTTCATTTCTGGTTCACTAGTGTTGTAGGAGTCCAAATTGAGTGGATGAATGATCATATTGGTGCATCACCAGCCCTTAGAGTAGATTTCTTTAATGCACTTTCTATCCCTTTTCACCCCAACAATAATAGGTCTTAGTGAACTGAGCCCAAATAGATGCACCAGGGGAGCTAGCGCCATAATCTAGAGGTCTAGTCTAGTTATAAGGTCACCCACAGCCTTTAGGCCATTCCCATGTTAGTCTAGGTTTGAAGCAGTATTGAACAATCTTCTTTAGAGGGTGTAACTTGGGTTGCTAACAAGTAGTTGGCTTGATCTCATCTTGTCTTTTTTATTTTTAAATTTATGAAAATAATGGATAGTCCTAAATTTTAATAGACCTTGAAACATCACTCGAAAACCTAACATTTTACAAGTGCTTGCATAAGAACTTCATGACCAATGACACCAACAAAACAAGTTCTAGATCAAACTTATGTAGAGATTGGTGAGTGGTTCCAACGACTCACGAGTGAACAATAAACCCCAGCCCTATTTCTATTGCCATTTCAATTGTCCAACCCAACCAGCGTGTTTTCAAGTTTGACACCAAGTACCCATTCCCCGTTTTGATGGCACAGTCAATGAGTGACAATTTGGATGCTTGGATTTTCCTTTTGGAAGCAAAATTGAAATCATAGTCATATCTCACCAAGCTACAATAAATCATGATAATTGAGGTCCATATGAACAATCGAACCCTCACCTTTTGGCAGTCTTGCATGTAACATCTAGAAGCAACACAACAATTAGACATTGATGATTCCAAATTTTTCAAAGAGACTATTAAGAAGCACTTTTACCCCTTGGGGTACAAAGATGACCTATTTGCACGTTGGTCATTAGACACTTGGTCCAATAGTATATTGATCAATTCAATAACCTCTCCATTAACTTGGAGGTGCAGGTAATTGATGAGTTCTTTCGCATCAAATTTGTTCGAGGACTATTTTTCTCAATTTGATAAGGAGTTAAATATCTTCGCCATTACTTCCTTGGCGCATGCTTTTCAGCTTTCTTTGAAGATGGAAGCCAAGAAACATAAGGGACCTTCAAAGTCATCTAGTATTTTCGTTTCAGAGAAAGAGCTCAGCTTCTTGCCCAATCAGATCCACTGCCAACTCATCATCGAAGAATGAAAATTCTACATAAAGTGGCTCCACTAAGGGTTTGAGTCCTTGACTTGGAAATGGGATTAAATTTTGTGCTTATCATAAGCATATTGAACAATCAACAAAAGAATGTCTTGTCCTACAATCAATAAGGAAAAGGTTCTTGTAGCTGAGTAGAAGTCACAACTTGGAGACTTGAAAATTCATGTACCCAATCCCAATTTTCTAATTGTTTGCTCATCCTCATGGTTTGTAACTTTTGCCAACGAGAGGGAAGCTTTGTGCACTCATAGTTTTCAAGTCAAAGGCAGATTGGGGGAGATCATCCTTGACAATGGTGGCCAGGAAAACATGATTTTCCAAAAGTTGTTGGATTATCTTCAGTTGCAAACTATAACACATCCACACCCATACCAATTAGGATGAATAAAATAGGAGGGACAATGCACTCTTGGGTATTGCAAGGGATTTGTGACATTTTCCATTAAGCCTTTCCAAGACGCTATTGTTCATGATGTCACTCCTTTTGATTGTTGCAGTTTGATACGTGGAGCTTGTTATTAGTATGAACACAAGGTCATCATTGACTGCTTCCGAAATACCTTCCAACTACACAAGGATGATAGAGTCTGTAAACTCACATCTTTTGTTGGCCCTTGCTCTTTGATAGGCCAATAGTTAAATAGGTCAATTTGCATAAGTTTCTCTGTGTCTTTTGGGAAGCTAAGTTAGATAATGTTGGTAAGATCCCACCCTCAACAATTGAATCTCTCTGGATGGATATTATGATGTTATTGAGGATTTAAAAGGGCTTCATCCTTTGAGGTCAACATTCTCTTGATCTTGTGCTAGGATCCTAGTTGCTCAATTGATCACCTTACTGCTCTATATCAATTGAGAGTGATACGATCGCCAAATTAGGTAGTTGCTTGAAGAGGGGAAGATACAACCTAACTCTTATTGCTGATATTTTGCACTATTAGTGCAAAAGAAGGAACATAATGAGTGGAAATTAGTCACAAACTGCCATCCACTTTGTAGGATTGGCGACCTTCTGGACTAGCATCATGGTGCCAAGTACTTCACTAAGCTTGACTTGGCTTCTAGATATCATCAAATTCACATCGAACCTAGTGATATTTGGAAGACAACCTCCAAGACAAACTTGGGCCCATATTCATGGTCGGTCATGCCTTTTGGCCTCACCAATGCCTCTGCCACATTCACTTGCACTATAAATGATGTTTTAAGGCCCAATCTCGGCAAATTTGTTGTCCTCTATCTTGATGACATGCTAGTCTACAAGAAGACTTTGGAAGGTCATATGGTCCATTGGACCTTCTCCAACAGTGGCTTTAAGCAAAGATGAAGAAATCCTCTAGACAAACGTCAGTCTAGTTCTTGAGCTTCCTCCTTTACAAGTGTGGAGTACATCCATATCTATATAAAGTTAAGGTCCTTCACAAGTGGCCATTCCATCCAACATTTCAAATTTGAAGAGTTATTTGGGGGGCATAAACTTCTATGGCAACTTCATTTGTAACTAATCACATGTTGCCTCCTCCCTTCATCAACTTGTTAATAAGAGCATTTGGCTGCTTGAAAGATGCCCTTTTCTTTGCTCTGGTGCTTGCTCTCCCTAAGTTGCAACAACCAATTGAGCTTGATATTGATGTTCCCACGATTCTATAGACTTATCATTCTAAGGCCTAGCCACATGACAAGCTCAATAATAGCACCTATGACATGGAATTTTATGATTTGGCCCTAACATTCAATTAGTGGCACCATTATCTTCTTGACATTGAGGTAAATTCTACATGCTAATCATTAGCCCCTTTAGTTCTTGAACTCTCAGTCGAAGATTAATGACCACTGACATTTGAAATGGGCAACTTGCATTCAATAGTTTCATATGGTGATCAAGTATAGGAAGGGAAAACCTTTTTAGTGGTCCTTTTCGAGTACTTAGTATCTTGGATACTTTTTGTGGAGCTTATAACGAGTGGAAAATTTGTACTTCTTGAGTCCCCAATTTGGATTAGTGGTTGATGCTTTGCAACAATCTTCTTTGGTAATGAGTAAAACTTGGAGGATGGGTTGTATAAGTTCACTCAACTTTGCGTTTCTGCATGCCCATATTTTCAACTTTTTGTCATGGAGCCTCGCTTGTCTTAGCCGGTAGAACATCGTTTGTATCTAGGTTTGAGAAATTGAAAATTTCGGATCAAAACTATGACAATTCTAATCATTGGTTAGGGAATAGTTTTGAGGAGAAAGACAACATTATTGCGGACTTGAAGTCGAGGATTAATAATCTTGAGCAATCCTTCGTCTCCCTAGTTGATGCCCAACACTTTTTGCAGCTTTAGAAATTAGTTTAATACAATTAAGAACAAATAATCAAAGATTTTAATCCAACTTGAGCACTTGGAAAATACTACAACAAAACAACAATCCATTAAAAAACAAGTTAAAGAAAAAAAATGGGTACATTGATTAAAGGGAAAATGGCACCTTAATTTGTTGAAATGATAGTCCAAGCAAGATTTGAAGAAGAGAGGGCATGACAAGCCAAGGCGCTAAACCTTTGTGTATGCCACAAATTAAGATAGATCTACAATGTATCTAACCTAGTAAATCCAAGATCGGATAAGATAATCAACTGACATTCATTGCAATACATGTTTATATAGGGAGCATGACCAAAATGGGTCTGCTAAACCTAACCCAGAGATCTCTTACCACACAACACCAAAAGAGGGGGTTCCAAAGGCTCTAGGCAAATAACACTATGCAATGACCTTAGCTAGGTCTAAGTACATAAAATAAAGCAAATTTAGTGTTCACCAAAGCTTGTGGCACAAAGGGGGATGATTAAAGATAAATAAACAATAAAGGATCATGGTAGGCAAATGAGGGCCTAGATCACCTAAAATAAAAGATGACAAGCAAAAAAAACCTGATATCTACACTAAGTTTAAGCATATAGGTAATCTAAGCAAGGACTTATACATTCATAATTCATATTACTTATACAATATCTATCTATCAAATGAAATAGCAAAAGTCAAGAATACTTACTTTGGACTAACTTGTTGAGTCTCAATCTCTCCCTTGGCCAATGGTGCTTTGCAAGAGGTTGTTGTGGCTTTGTAAGGATCACACTATAGAAATTAGCACTAGGCTAAAAGACTCCTATTTTGCATCCATGACTTTCCACAAGACAAATAATCTTCTCTCCAAGGCAAACCTTAAGCAATGGCTCTTTCAAATGCAGATTTAGTAGAATTGCGAACTACAATGATGCGAAAATGAATGTTCCTCTTTATTGGATTGAAGTAAAGGTTGTATTTATAGCAATGGATAAACCTTAACCTTTTCTGGAATTTTAGCCGACAAGATTGACTAGCACGATCCTATTTTGAAAAGCTACCATTAGGCCTCGAACTAAGTCGCCCAGGTTGAATTAGTTCTGTGACATGTGCCGTAACTTTTGTAACAAGATTGGCTAAGTCGACTTAGTAGGAAAAATGGGTGACAGGGTTGACCAGTTTGACTATGTAGGATTTTATTTACCTGGCTGACATAGTAGAACGATGGGGTCAGCCAGGGGACAGTAGGATGAGTGGCCGAACAGAGTCAACCAGGGCCGACTTAGTAGGAAAAGTAGCTTTTTGCTTAGTTAGGGGCTATTGAGAAGGGAAATTGCTTAGTGTATTGGATAAGGGCATGAAAGGCACTGAAATAGACAATATATATATGTATATATAATAAATATTTAAGTATTAGTTGTAAGTTATATCTTATATATATACTTTCAAGATGTTTGAGAGTGGTTTCCGACCTCTAGGAGCTATAATGCACATTCTAGGTTTTGGATGGTCCTATTGGATTTCAGAGTTAGCCATATTTCAGGGTTTCAGTATTTCAAACTTTGCCATATTTTAGGATTTTAGGATTTCAAGAAGACATCATAGGAGGTGAATGGATAGACACTCTAAACTAGTTGCACTAATGGTAGGAATGATACAAACCACAACAATCTTGCGAAGTACCAACGGTCTGCCCACCCCTTTCCTGGTGAATGCTTTAAGACGTGCACTCAAAGAGATTGAAACTCGATAGGTTCCTGCAAGAGAGAGTGCCAGTAAATGATCAAGTTAAAAATATTGTGTGTATACACTTTGAGTTTGTGGACTACCTAAGCTTGTTGATCCTTTGTAGACTAGGCATGCCTTTTTGCATGAAATTTTGGACCTCAAAACCATCTTCTTGGACATAGCTTGGATGAGTCATGATAACGCCCTTGTTATCAACTTTCTCTCTTTACACGAGCATTTAAATGTGCTAAAAGACAACAAGAAGCTAGTCTTCCTCCCATACAAAGTTTATTTAGTTGCATATCTTAGTCGACGTCAAGTGGAGATTCCAAGTGGAGGAACTCCAAAAGGCTCTCACCCAAGTTGATGCTGTTGGGAAAGAAAAGAAATGGGCTCTAATTCAAAATTGCAAGGTGGTGATTCGTGATTCTTCTCTCCTTGGGTGATTATGCCATTGGCCATCTAAGTGATGGCACAATTGAATCTCAATTGGTGATGGTGGAATCTCTCTTTCCTTCTGGAATTGCAATGGTGTAGTGTGGTCATACCTAGGTACCTTTTAGGATGTTGTCGCATCATGAATTCTTATTTTCTTCGGAAGCTACTTTTGGGTTTCGACATTGCTAGTTTTCCTCTGCCACTAGAGGTTTATTGGCCTTGGATTTTAGGAAAGGTTCTATGGGTAGTACCTGGCGTCCTATTATGATTGTCCAACCTAGGCCCCTTGGCATTGGACATTCCCCTATGAGCATTCTGAAATTCTACATTGGATCTTTCATGGTGTTAGATGATGATGTTGGATCTTCTAGCCCGAGCCTTGCTATAGACATGCAATAGTGCTAGTGTCTTGTCAATGCCTTTCTCCATTTAGGGATCCATTCCTCACAAGGCTATTTGTACATGTACTTAGTTCTTGTGGTTTTGGGTTTTAACTTCTTTAGGTTTACCCTAAATGTTTTTGTTTACATTTCTCTATTGCTTAGTGTTTGGTTGCTTTTCATAACCTGGGGTATTTTTACTTGGGTGCTTCTCTAATATGACTATATGTACCTTTTGATTCCCTTTGACATACTCTGGTCATTTGTGCACGTTAATATTATTTATTTCATTGTTTCTTGGATGTACAAAATACCTTGCAACATATTTAATGCCAATTTTAGTGGCCTTCCATGTAGAAGAAAGACGAGGTTTTCATTTGTGTATGCTTTCTTTACAGATAATCTAAAGCTAATTTGAGAGATTAAATCTCTTTTTGAATAACTTGCGACTTTAACTTTTAGGTTAAAGGCATAAGAGGGGTGTGCCAAGTATCAATTTTTATTATGCATGCTTTAGATGCTAGTGAAAAGTGCTAATGATTGTTCTTGTGCCTTCACCGGTTGCATATGACATTAAATTTGAGGTTTACATTTTATCCATTTAAATATCTGGTGTCAATAGTGGATATTTATTTTGCGTTCTTTCTGTCAGGCCAGGTATAATGGACTGAATTCAAATGACAATTAATTTGGTGCAAACCAAAGTTGTATTCAATTACATTAAATGAAGAAAGATTACAAAATATATAGTGACAAATTTGACCATTCACTTCAACTTCTAAGGTGACTAGTCATCTACTACTATTAGACAAAAGCTCTCCTACACTATGCACCTAAGATTAATAATATCGTATACAATAATATTACATCCCCCTCTTAATCCATAGGGGTTATCGTGAGACCAAGCATGCTTACGAATGTTTAAAATTTCTCTCTTTCAAGCAATTTTATCAAGATGTTTACTAGTTGTTATGCTGTAGGAAATTGTTTCTTTGGCTAAATCAGCTTATATTTTTCTGCATTCCAACTCTGCTAAGAGCTTCTAAGTTCAAGATGGGACAAACAGGGTATGCTTTATTAAGAAAACCCTATTCAGTTGCTTGCTAATGATTCAATGCTATTTATTGATGAGTTAAGTTTCATTTACAAATAGAAACTTATAAAGGAATATAGTGATTGAATGTACACACCCAATCCAGGACTTGTTAGGAGTGGTCTATGCAAAAGAAGCATGATCAGTTACTTCAGAGACACTGAGGTGTTCTTGGTTACTATACATGGACAAAAGATTTGCTTTAGTCATGATTGAGGTGTCTAGGTTGACAAGCAAGTTGTGAACTTACTTGAGTAGTCTGTTGATACATTTCTTTTGAATTTCATTCTTGTACTATTCACCGTTGTACTTGCTAATCTTAAATTCCTCTTTGCATGAGTAGTTGAATGTGAAACTTGTGTTAAGATCCTAATGCAGTCTGGGACTAGTGTGAACAATGGGTTAGACCAACATTAAGTCTCCTTGTTCTAACTATGAGACTGAAAGATGAATTAAGGGTGCAGGTATCATTAATGTCAATGTTTCTTATATGGAATGTTAAGGGCCCTATTACAATTAGTTGGAATTGGTAATGATGAAGTTATGTAAGCTTTGTATTTTGTTAACTTTTTATTCTGCCTTATTTCAGTTTCAATACAATGGCACGATGACCTCCTATATGTAAACTATCTCTATGTAGAACTATTAATTAGATGCATCATGCGAATAATGAAACCCTAGTACCATTGGTTTGTCCTTAATGAATTGTAAATGTGTGACATTGAATGCATGTAGTCTATGACCTTGTGGACAGTAGGTTGTGTTCAAAGGAAAACACACTCTGTTCTTAAGAGACTGGATGATATTGTTAGTCACTTGTGTAGACACCTCGTTTTGGCCACAACCGTGTTCCAACTGGACTTCGGATTGATTTCTACCAAATAGTGCAAATTAAGCCTAAGAATCACTGAACATTCCAATTTCGTCCGCACATCGGACATTAGTACCCATAATCGTGTTGAGGCATCCCTATTTGGGGTATTATTTTATATGCAACAATAACATCTCACGGATTCATCTCTAGTCAAATTGCAACCTAGCAAATTGATAGATTGACCTTTGGATCCATTAAGCGGGACACTTAAACAATTCTTAAAATGCAAAAATGTTAAGCATAATGAATTAACTAAGCAAATCCAATTAAATGTTTAAGTGAAATTTCCATGTGCAATTAGTGATATTAATTTTGTAAAGAGGAAATTCTACTAAAATTGAGGTCATAATGATATCATCATCCTCAAAGTCAAGGAATTGAAAATATCTCCATTAAAGCCTTAAATTCAGAAATGGAGAGACATGCTTAATAAATGGGATCTCTATTTCAAATATTAATTGCTTGTCCCCTCTTTAACTTAGCCAGGGTTAAACTAAACCTAATCGCGGTTAAATATAGCATAACTGCACTTGGGTTATAGTTAGTTGGAGAACTTATAAATAGAAGTGTCAAGACCATTCTAAAAAAAAAGATTTCATGTCAAAGTTATAATGTTAAATTGTTGAGAAACAAGGCTTTCTTATAATGTTATAATGCAAAATTATTGATAGATTGCTACATCTTGCTAAAGCTAAGCTAAACATTGCCAAAGTGACAAGGAGAAATGATGTAAGGAGCACCATTGCCAAAGACTCTTTGAGTACACGACTGAACACATTCCTCTAAGGCCAATGTGCAACTCTTGCTCACAAGGAAGGTGAAAAATACTTGTTTTGTCTTCTTTTGTTTGTTACTTGCATTGTTGTTTTGCTCCTTGAGTGGCTAGGCTTGAGGTGTTAGATTTCTTTGTGTTTTTATTGAAGTTTATCATACTAACATTCGACTAACTCCCCCCTTGGATTCATATCTCACATAATGGCATGCTTGGTGGGACACACACCCCACTTGCATAATGAGAGTATCTTTGGATCTCCTTGGAGCCAAGAAACATTCATTTTAGACTTTATTTTCTTGCATTTTATCTAACTTTTCTGTGTTTGGCCTTTAACTGTGGTACTGTGAATTCATTGTTGCCAAACTTCGGAAACTGCAAAATAACTCTGTAAGTTTATTACATTCTGGTTTTCTGTGTTTTTATATCCCTGAACAATTTCGCAGTTCACAGTCATTGTGTAACTACGAAATCGTTCTAGAGAGCTAATTTTTGTGTCTTAATTGAGCTAACTTACAGGGTTTTCACCTTGTCTTAAGCACAAATTAATCCACTTTGTTTGGACAGAATTGAGCCAAGAAGAAGGAAGCTTAAGTGATTTTTAATCATTTTTTCCTTTTGCAAAATCAAAATTCACAACAAATGTTAAAATTCATCCACTTTTGATTAAGGCAGTTAAAAATCACTTAACAAATTTGTCTTTTAGCATTTCAAAGTTTTCTACAAGTGCAAACAAGGCCAAGGGGCCAAAATTTCAATCACATTTAAATTTGGTGTTATTAAAAAGAATACACTTTAGTTAGAGCTCTTAAGGGTTTTTTCAATTTTTGTTTGTTCTTTAGCTAGTTTCAAATTGCATAGATTAAATTCTTTGTTTTTTGGCAAACAAAAACTATAGCGTGTATGCTCTGCCCTCGTCGCCTTTAAGGAACTCGAGTGACCAAAAACGCTTAGTTCATTGCCTTGTTTGTTAAGTTTTGTCAGAAAGAATGTCACGTATGCTCTCCCCAAGTTTCAAGTGACTTGGGTGACTTAGAAATGACCTCTTAAGTTTTTCCATTTTTCATTTATTTATTTTCTTGCATTTGGCTGCCGAAGAAGTGTTACTCCACCCATTTTGTGTCACACTTTTACCTTGGAGTTTTTTTCAAAACATTTGCGGGTCACTTGTTTAAACATGGCATTGTTACGCTACCCATTTCGTTTTAAACATTTGCCTTGGATTTTTGAGTTCAAAACTATTGTCATACCATTTGATTGAAAGAGTGTTGTTACACTACTCATGTTATTCCAAAAATGTTGCCTTGTATCAAACCAAGTTCAAAATCACGTGTACCTTTGGTCTAAAAATGGTGTTATGCTATCCATTTGGGTCTAGGATGTTCTCCATTCGAAAAATTTGAGTCTTTTGAACCAAGTTCGGAATTTGTCTTGTGAAGTTCAGATTCAAAATTAATTGATCTACACTCAGGTCTTGCTTAATTTTGGCTCGGGTGTTTACCTTTTACCTTTGATATGTAACTTGGACTGATTCCCTTGCTTAATCTAAAGACCTTTTGCTTAGATCCAGGAAGTGGTTTATTTTCATGTGCTTGAGTCGATTTGTTGCCTTAAACTAAGATCGAAACTCACTTTTTAAGTATAACTCTAAGCATGGTTAGTTTACATTGGAGCCTTGCTTATCACTTGGGCTTGAATGCTTTACTCATCGCTCTTATTTTGATTACTTAAGATTGACTTTCCCAATTAGTTTTAGGTGTGTGCCTAGAGTGAATGCTTTATACCAAAGTCAAGTTTGTTTTAAAATCCATGTGCCAAGATTCAGTCAAGTGTTTCGAACTATTTGCCTTAAAATTAGATTAATTGCAAGTTTTTACTTTGACCTAGTTTGTTTCAAAGTCTAGCTTTGTGCCTTTTTGCCAAAGACCTAGCATTGCCTTAAATTTTTTAAATCTAGTTCATGACTTTTCAAGTCTAGCTTTGTGCCTTTTTACCAAACACCTAGCATTGCCTTAAAGTTTTTAAATCTAGTTCATACCTTTTCAAGTCTAGCTTTGTGCCTTTTGACCAAAGACCTAACACTTTTCGTTTTAGACCTAGATTAGATTTGTTTGAAACATTGCTAAGACCAGGATTGAAATTTGCCTTTCTTTTGACCATTTGTGTGTAAGACCTTAGAGTATTGGAGATATTTGAGACCAATTTCCGTTGATAGCTTTTGAAAAAAGATTCATTCTAGGCCAAGTTTAAACCATTTGCAGCAATAGACTGAGTTTTCCATCTAAACCAAGTTTTAAGACGTTTGTAAGCATTGATCAATCTTTTTAGACCACGTTTCGAGTGTTTTGTGAGCTTTAGACCTTTTCTTCGCGAAACGTTAGTCGTAAGTTCAGATATGCCTCGCTACACACGTAGTGGGACCATATACAATCTAGATTACAAAAGCATAGTCACGAATGATGCCTTTGTTCAAGATCCATATGGGGATGACATAGTTTGTGAGACGGATCCATACCCCCCTTACACTAAATATGTGGAACAAGGGCAAGATCCATTAGCACAATACTTGGTTAGTATACCTCTTTATCCAAGTCAGGAGCAAGAATAGACAACTCAAAACCTTGCTAATGTGCCATCTGTTATCGAACAAGTCCAACAACAGCCTTACTACGTTACCATGCCAACAAGCTATGACCCTTGTTTGATCGTCACTTGCTTGAGAACATGGATGAGATTTTGGTTAGGGTTGTAGAGGTAGGATCCAAGTTTCCGACAGACTTTCCCCTTGAAAATCTACCTAGTCTAGTTAGAGCGTCTAGTAACACACCTCAAATCAAACCCATCGAACATGCCTCTATTAGTTACCATTAGGCAATCCTGCCAATGCAAAACCAAGATCCAAATGTGCTTGCAAAGGGAAAGGGCCCCATGGTAGACCAATTTGTGTAAATGCAACAAGTATATCAGACTTATCTTAATTTAGCACGGAATTTCAATGTTATGGCCATATCAAATACCTTGCTTATAGAGCTCCCTCCCTTAGTAGGAATGCCAGTTGATTCGTTAGGTCACACTAATTTGAGTGTGGACCCCTTTCTCCAAAGTACTCCGGTAGGCAACATGTTCAATGTCCCAGTCACAAAGGAAACGATTGTGGCTTCTACTCAAGACATGTGCCAAATGTAGTGGACAACACGCAAGTGTATCCCAATATAAACTAAGGTGGGTTAAATGCACCACCAAAAAATTTACAACAATAAGTGCC
Source organism: Torreya grandis (assembly GCA_037957365.1). Classification (NCBI taxonomy): domain Eukaryota; kingdom Viridiplantae; phylum Streptophyta; class Pinopsida; order Cupressales; family Taxaceae; genus Torreya; species Torreya grandis. The sequence continues at coordinate 548,771 of JARHVA010002840.1, read as the reverse complement.
TCTTGCCAATACTATGAGTGGTTCGCAACAACAGGGGATGGGAATGCCTAGTTCCCAACCACAACAGGTTACTCCCACTCATAAACCAACCGCTTCTTCAAGCACGCAACAACAGGAGATAAATAGCCAGGTACTACCCAATGTTTTACCCCAACAAGTGGTGAATGTTACCCTGTCTCAACAGGTGACGGCTAATATTCTGCGATCACAGACACAGACCAATGTACCACCACAACACATGGTGGGTTCATGGCAGACGTTTAATCAACAACACATTCCTATTGGTCAACGACAAATGCCAAACATCCAACAAGCTTCCAGTTCACAACAGATATTTGTTCAACAAAGAGGTGCCAACTTAGCGCAAATACCTATTAGGCAACAATTGTCTTTCACCCAACATGTGCCACATATTCAAAGATAGGGTTTAGTCAACAAGTACCATTTATACAGCCAGGGTTGACTAGTCGGCCATAAGTTCCTACTCAAATTCAGCAGGGACAGTACCTTCCACAAGGCCACATACTTCCATCACAGCTCCAATTCCCTCCGACTCAAAACCATATTTTGAATCCAAACCAGAATAGTTACCAACAACGCATGGAGTATCAATAGCGGAATCCCAATACACGTATGCATATTCCTGGTCAATTGGTCCATTAAACCAACATTTCACAATACGCCATTCCCCCATTGTATCCCAGTCAAGGTAATCCACCTTTAATCACCCAACCACAACCACAACCAACTGTGCCATCAAGTTTCTTAGCCCAAGAGCTGCAATAGATGAATGATGCAATTGCAACAATTCAGATGAAAAAATAGCCTAAGAAGTTCGAATTGGATGATGTGTGCTCATATCCATTTAACATGGAGTATCTCCAAATACCATTCTTCCGGGTTATGAGCTAGCAAAATTTGACAAGTACAAGGGTAGAAGAGACCCTAGGGAGCATTTAAAAGATTTTTTGTTGCTTGCTAGCTAGTGGCCTATAGTGACATCTACCTGCTTCTTATTTTTCCTTGAAGTCTAGCTGGACAAGCTTTGGAGTGGCTTCTTAAGTTGCCAAAGAACTTGGTATCTAACTTTGATGATCTTTTGGATAAGTTTGTACAACATTTCTCTTACAATCTCGAGCATGAGATTTTGGTAGTTGATTTGTGTCAGGCCAAGAAGAAATTGGGTGAGAGCTTTACAAGTTACAACGATGGAGAGTGTTTGTTAGTCGTTTCACCCATAATCTACTAGATAAACAATTGGCAGCTGTGTTTAACAAAAAATTGCACAACGAAATATCTTATCACTTGGAGCTTCAGTGTGCTCACATTCAAGGAAATCATTGAGAAAGGTATACATATTGAAAAAACCCTCGTTAATAAAGGGATTATTAAGTTATCTTTTTTAAACCAAAATCAGAGCCAAAACCAAAACTCAGGGCCAAGTCAGAGACCTAGCCCAATCTAAATGCAAATGTCCGCACCCGTTTAGGCCAATAACTATGAAAAACCTAAGTCATATAACCACAACAAGATGTTGTTGGTAATGGAGTCACTGAGTCGCGTCATGTTCAAATGGTGCAAACACCGTCTATTCAGCGTCTCACACAAATGTAGCTTACTCTATAAATGCGGCCTATCCAACAAACATAGTCTATGCCTTAACCCAGGCCAGCTCTTCAAATGCTACAACCACCACCTTTGCAAACCCCTCCTGTAAGAAGAAGACCTACTGCTAGAGTCTTCAATGACCTTGGTGAGTCTATTGAAGCAGTGTTTTGCAAATTAGCCGCAACTAATATGATTAGTTGGGCGATTCCAAAACTCTTTTCTGAAGGAGTACTTTATCCAGATTGGTATAAAGAGCATGAGTTTTGTGAATACCATCGTGTTCATGGACATTCTATACACTGTTGCGTGCAACTGAAGCACCTCGTTGAGAATATGTTGGAAAATGGAGAGATCTAGTTGGATAACAGAGCGTCTACTTCCAATCAAAACCTGTGTATCTACCAAAATCCTTTTCCACAACATAACAATACCAATCAACAATATCAACAACAAAGACCACAAAAACAACAATGACAACAACAACGTCAACCACAAAATAGATGGAACTAAGGCCAAAATGACCTGAAGAACCATCAAACTTATCACGTAGTTGCACATGACTACAATAAAGTTGTAGGTCATATTGCGGGTGGTTATGTATCTACTATTACCATCAATCCTAGACCAAATACTAATAGACCAAGACCATTACCTAACAATGGCCATTAGCCTACCAATGCCAGTAATACTTCTTTGACCTATGACCGCAACCAAGCGCAACAACCAAGCATTACTATCTTGGGTCCCTATGTCAATAACCCTTCATTGACCTGTGACTGCAACCAAGTGCACTGGTAGTCAAGAATTACCCTCTCTGGCCCATCTCCATCATCTTCTAGCTACGATGGTCCTTTATTAAATCTGAATTGCGCAATCCCAACTCGGCAGTCTAAAGTCACCATCCCAGGCCCGCAACCCCCTACCAATGAGCCAATCCAACCCATTGTACTAGCTAGGAGTAAGCTAATTACCACTGTTAAGGAAAAAACATATGTCATTGTGAAACAACTCCAAAAGACACCCGCACAAATCTCAATTCTAGATTTGTTGCGTACATCTACCATTCACAAGAATATCCTTACGGAACTCCTAGGCTAGGCCCAAGTACCAATGACATTATGCTAGACAAATTTCAAGCTTTGGTTGGACACCTAACCCCAGGCCAACAATTGACCTTCGACCAAAGTGATATGTCATCTCTTGGTCCTCTCCATAATAACCCATTGTACATTGAAGTTGTTATAATGTGGCACAAAGTTAAACACATCTTCATAGACAATGGATTGGGCCTAAATATTGTGTCTCTGAAGTTAATCAAGCATCTAGGATATACAGCAGTTGACCTTCAACCAAAGACTATTACTATCAAGGACTACGACAATGAAGAGCGGGAATCACAAGGAACTATTAGTTGGCCAGTGATCATTGGTCCTTTGACCCATGAGACACTTTGTCATGTGCTAGACCTGGATTTATCATACAATTTGCTTTTGGGTAGACCATAAATATACAAAATCCGTGCAATGCCTTCAACCTTGCACCAGTATATCAAGTTTCCTCACTCTGGGATGGGACGTAATTATCCATGGAGATTTACAGCCATATGAACACTGCAAACATTTGGAAGTCGAATATGAAAGCTACAATTATCGTTTTGGTCTAGACCTAGTACCAAAGAAGGACAAAGATAAGGAGATACTTGTTGAATTACCAGAGGGCAATTGCATAGACCCTGATAGTCTTGCCTCAACTTTACATACATCTCCTGTTGAAATTTCTAATCATTTTACCATTTCGTACAATGGTCCAGGAGAGTATTTTACCTATGATACCTTCTATATAGCCAAGCTTCCACAAAACCCCAAGTCCTATGGAAGGCCCAAAGCTAAGCCAATTTGCATGGAATGGCGACAAAAGGAAAAAGGAAAGCTTCATAGCCTAGCACCTATTATTTTCATACCGGCCAATATCCAAGAACAAGACCGGCTTGCCAACGATGATTCCTGGTTATACAATGACAAATTGGTTGATTGCTACTGAAATACAAAGTATTGCATCCCTGACAGGATTATAGATAACCAAGCTTATGAAGGTAGAGGCTTGGGGGGCAAATCAATAGGGTATTATTGAGCCCGTTTCTATGACCAAATACAAAGGAACTCATGGTCTTGGATTTAAACCACCTTGGGGTGACCCCACATATCTTATTCTTGTTCCTACACCGACTAGTGACGATGATGTCGGCAACGAAGCAAAGTTCGATCATAGCATATACGAAGACCTAGCCAATACCAACTTATTTGACCCATATACCATTTGTACCATCACGCTAGTAATCTGACATTCCCCGCTTACCCTTCATCATCCTCAACTCATAGATTGGGACCAACAAGAATCCACAATACCTTTAGATGAGTTCGAGAATGAGACATTTTGTGATTTTCTGGGCCTGAGAGATAATGTTCCTTTGGGAGACCATAAACAAGGGTTCTCTATCAAATTGGATCCTACTGCCTATTTCAAAGAGCGGGTGAAAACCCTTAGTCAAAAACGAAAAATTAAAACATTGAGGTCCCAAAGTGAAAACCTCTTTAAAACACTTTTAGACCAGGATAAAAGTAAAGAAAAAGGCCAGCCTCTTGGTGAAAATATGTTTCAGGGTCCACTAGACAGGGATGTTCACCCTTCTTCAAATGAAGCTCCGGAGACCACCAACAACGAACTTGCTTTTGGGTCTAAACTCAGTATAGAGGAACAACATGCCTTTGATCAAATTGTTTGAGAATGTCTTGCAGTGTTTGTTACATGGCCCTTGCCACCATTAGGGGATTCGGATTCATCCTATTTGGGAGGACTTGAAAAACCAATCCAACTAGAGGACTTTGCTATTGCTAGCCAATTTACATCTTTGCCAACTATTTTGGAAGATGGTTCATTTCTCCTTGTAGAGAATACTACAAAAGTCAACATTGGAGCTCCAAAGGATCTGAAGTGGATCAAATTAGGTGCATCCCTCACCGAGGAGGAACATGAAGCTTTTACAACCCTTTTGAGGGAGTTTGTGACATATCTGCATGGGCCTATTTGGACATGCTAGTTTTGGACCCCGCCTTGGTTGTACACATCTCATTGTACATCTCAATGCCAAACCCGTTAAGCAAAAACTCTTAGAAGCAAGATGCATTAGGCCGATCGACCATTTAGAGTGGATTTCAAATATTGTCTATCAGTAAAAAGCCAAAAGGTATCATAATCTACATTGATTTTCGAGACATCAACAAGGCCTGCCCAAAAGATGACTTTCCTCTGCTGAATATTGACATGATTGTTGACTCCTGGGGGAACGTTTTGCTATTAGGTCATGCCGTTTGGCCTCAAGAATGCTGGGAAAACATACCAAAGGGCTATGATTGTTATATTCCATGATATGATGTGTGATATTGTCGAAGACTATGTCGATGGCATATTGGGTAAATCTAAGACCCGTGCAGATCATCTAGCCATACTACGAAGGATATTTGAAAGGCTTCGTGAATACAAGGTTCAACTTAATCCCAAGAAGTGCGTCTTTAGTGTTACTTCAAGTAAATTGTTAGGCTTTATTGTCGTTCGTCTAGGCATTGAAGTTGATTTTGCCAAGGTTCAAGCCATTACTGAGATGCCGCCACCTTCCACTTTGAAGCAACTTTGCAATTTGCAGGGCAAAATCCAGTCTATTAAATGCTTCATTTCACAGTTGGCCGATAAGTGCCATCCTTTCACTCATTTATTGACGAAAGGTATTACATTTCTTTGGGATGAAGAATGCCAGAAAGCATTCGAACAGTTTAAAGAATACTTAGCCAATCCATTTTTTCTATTACCACCAATGCCAGGGAGGCCATTTCTACTTTACCTATCTGCCATTGAAAATGCCCTGGGGGCACTTTTAGTCCAACACGATGAACATGGGAAAGAGCATGTAGTGTACTATCTAAGCCATACACTAGTAGCGTATGAACATAACTATACGCCAATTGAAAAAGCTTGTTTAGCTATGGTCTTTGCAGCCTAGAAGCAATGCCATTACATGCTAAAAAACAAGACCATAGTCATTGCCAAAGTAGATCTGCTCAAGTATCTACTATCAAAAATAACTTTATTGGGTTGCATGGCTAAGTCGATCAGGCTTTTGATTGATTTTGATATTGAATATGTCAACCAAAAGGCCATTAAGGGATAGGTATTTTCATATCAGCTTGATGCAGCCCCTATTTCAGACACTCATCTAGTTAATTTTACATTTTCAGGCGAGTCCATTATGACTATAATAGAAACACCTCCTACAGAGTAGTAATGGAAACTATATTTTGATGGTTCATTCACATCTCATGAATCTAGAGTAAATATTTTTATTTACATCACACCATAGGGGGATCTCATTCCCAAATCATTTTGTATCACCTTTCCTTGTACCAATAACATAGTTGAGTATGAAGCACTCATTTTAGGGATTCGTCTAGTAGTATAGTAGAACATTCAACACTTATTAGTTCATGGATATTCCTAACTTATCATTAATCAAGTTACAAACTAGTTTTATACCAAATATGATCAACTAGTTACCTTATAAAGTCCATGGTGGACACCCTCAAGAAGTAGAATTACTCACATTTAGTTTAAACACATACCTCGGGCCAATAATAGGATAATAAATTCCATGGATACAATTGGTTCTTTGATATGTAACAAAAATAAGTTAAGAGATTATCATTTCCTCATTTAACATCTTCTAGTTCCTACTCATGAACCCTTGTTCATTGAAATGATCTGTGATATTGTTGGTCCTAGTTTTATTTGGTATTCGGACTTACATAATTACCTCCACGACCAAGTCCTTTCACCAGACCTTTCATATAAGCAACAAAAAGCTTTCACACACCAAGCCTATTGATATACCCTACTCGGCCCAACCTTTTACCACAAAAGTTTTGATGGAACGCTGCTTCTTTGTTTGAATTCGACAGAAGTTGGATTAGTGTTGCGTGAAGTTCACGAAAAAGTTCGTGGAGCTCACACCAGTGGGGCTGTCCTTGCCAAAAAGCTCCTAGATACTGGTTATTATTGGTCAACCATGGAAGCAGATGCAACTGCTTATGTGAAAAGATGTAAACAATGTCAGAGGCATGCAAATTTGATCCATGTTTTGGCAATAACACTTAAACAAATGACTGCACCATGGCCGTTTTCAATGTGGGGACTCGATCTTTTAGGGAAGATTAAACCTACCTCCTCAGATGGCCATAAGCATATTCTTACCGCCACTGAGTACTTCACTAAATGGGTTGAAGCTATACCCCTCACTTACGTGATAGGAAAACAAATTTCCAATTTCATCTTCAACCATATCATTTGCCATTATGGTATCCCATTCGACATTATATCTGATAATGGCAGATCATTTAAGAACAAGGATGTCAAGGCACTCATGCTGAGTTTAACATTACCCAACATTTTTTCACCGCATATTATTCACAAGATAATGGCCAAGCAGAGGCATCTAATAAGACCATTGTCAATATTCTTAAGAAGATCGTCAATGATGCTAGTCGTGATTTGCACCGACAGATCTTCTGTGCCCTCTGGGCTTACCGTACTCCCACAGGAGCCACACCATATTCCCTCGTCTATGGCACTGAGGCCATTCTTCCCATCGAGGATGAGTTGCCTTCTCTGCACATCTCATTGAAGCACATCCTTGATGACGAGGATTATAGGGTAGCTCGTCTGCAAGAGCTGGAGTTACTGGACGAAAAACGTATGGTCGTTGTAAACAACCTTCAAGCATATTTGAACTGGTTACGTAGTCAGTATAGTAGGTGTGTCAAGCACAAAGAGTTCGAACTTGGTGATCTTGTCCTCAAAGAAAACCAGAAGAACACTACATCCGAGAAAAAGAATAAAAGTAAGTTCAAGCCTAATTGGATAGAACCTTACATAATTGTTGCTAATTATGAATCTGGAGCATACAGGTTAGCTATGCGAGAAGGAGACGAAATTGATGAACCCATGAACATAATACATCTTAAGCGTTATTTTGCTTGAGAGACCCGAGGTATTGTTTATGAGGATCATTTACATCATATTGTAATATCACCTTCCTTGTACCATACTGTATGCCGTTCCTTCCCTACCTTCCCTATTAAGTGAAGTTGTTTAGCCTTCCCTACCCACCCTTTTTGACCTTGGTTCCAATCCATTGGTTGTTTGAACACCTTTAGAGATTGGATTTACATCATATTGTAATATCACCTTCCTTGTACCATACTGTATGCCGTTCCTTCCCTACCTTCCCTATTAAGTGAAGTTGTTTAGCCTTCCCTACCCACCCTTTTTGACCTTGGTTCCAATCCATTGGTTGTTTGAACACCTTTAGAGATTGGATTTAGATGAAGTTTCAGCAGTTGATTCAGTATGGTGATTCGTTGAGCTCATATTTTTCAAAACGAGGCAGTATCTTGGGGTAGTATGCTTGTAGTTTGACAATTGCATTCTTCATTGTTGTCACGTTCTATCTCATTACCGGTGCTAGTGATTAAAACCACCTTTGGGCAAATTAGTATCATTGACACATGTCATTGTTTCCTCATTACAATTGCCTTTGGGAAAATTAGGAACAACCCCATTTTTATCCACCTTGCCGCATCATTGTTCTATACTTTGCCATTTGCCTATTCACGAACTTGCTGTTACTTAGTCGGATTCTCTACTGTAAGGCAGAACTACATTGGCTTGAGGTCTCATTCGGGACTATGTAGGCAGCGCTCGATTCGCTTTGAGGTTAGCTCAGTCACCCTTTTTGCCCCGCTCTCGCCATTTTGCGAGCACTTTAAGTTTGAACGCTTTCATCATTTTGCGAGTATCTTTAAGCCATGCTCTCGCCGTTTTGCGAGTTGAACCATTTTGTATCTTGTAATTCTCCATTGAGTTGAGATGTCTAGAAAATTCCAAAAACATTTGAAAATTTCTAAAAATCCTATAAATCACAAAATCACAAAAATTGGCTTAGAATTTCCATGTGAGATATAAAGCCATCAAAATTTTCTGGGATGGACTTTCTTATCTAGCCAACTTCATTTCTAGGTCACCTTGGCCTTTTTCTCTCATTTTTGGGAGAACTATATCGGCCTGAGATCTGTGTAGACTATGTAGGTAGCACTTAGATATATAGGGTATCTTGGGTTAGCGCGGTCGCCACCACTTCGCCTTCCTTTCTTTTTCGACCATCTCCTTTGCCTTAAGCATTCTGGGACTCCTAACTATTACACAAGTAAGCACTTGTCCTTTACTTTCCCCATCCTTATTATCTTTAGCTGTACGCTCTCGCCGTTTTGTGAATTAATGTTGAGCATTGTGCATTTGAATGCGATGCACTAATGACAACCTAACTTTTCTTATGCTCTCGTCGTTTTGCGAACAATCCCAAGCTACGCTCTCACCGTTTTGCGAGCTCATTCTTATTCCAAGCCATAGATGTAGTAAACGCTATGAACTACCAATTCAGTTCATTAGTGGATACTCGTCTCTTGACTTTTATTGTGGTTTTAGCTTAAATTGTGCTTTCACGGTTGTGCGATTTGTTTGCGTTGATGTTTTCATGACTATGAATGTCATCTCCCTCTTTTTCTACGCACTCGCCATTTTGTGAGACCATTCCTATTTTCTTCTACAAGTCAATCGTGTTTTCTAAATCATCAATTTTTTTTCTATTCCATATCGTGGGAGAACTACATTTGGCCTGGAGTTCATGTTGGACCTAGTGTCCATGGAACTATGTACGCAACGTCCAGTTGTCTAATTCATCTGGAGTCAGTGTTGCTACCCCTTCTTTTTCTTCTAATCCCTCCTATTTTGTTTGTTTTGTTTTGTTTTCCCCTATGGCCTAGGGGCAATGATTGTCATCTTGTTTATGTCATTGTTCCCTATAGCCCAAGGGCAACGTTGTGTTATTTGTTGTATTGTTTTACCTGTGTCGTTGCTACCTAGCTTTGGGGTCACCCTGTCGCCAAGAGTAACACCTCTATTACACATGCACGAACGTTTTGTATTCTGTTTGTATTAACATTGTGATTAATCATTGTTTGTATATTGCCTTTGTGTTCAGAATAGTTTGTTTATTGCACTTTTCTTTGTTTTGGATTGTTTATTTATTTTGCTTGTTTTGTTTTATTTGTTTATAGTCTTGTTTGTTTATTTATCTGTTTGTTTTTTTATCTATTTTTGTTTGTTTAATTTTATGTTGTTTATTTGTGTCTTGTTTCTTTTGCCTTGTTTGTTTATTGGTGTTTTGTTGTTTGTTTGTTTTATTTTACCTTTTTGCCTTTTTGTTTCTTGGTTGCCATAGGATTCTTACACTTTATTTACACTTGAGTCTTGATTAGCCATATCTTGTACTTGAGTTGTGTTTATTTGCATTATATTCACTTGGGATTTGATTGTTCATATCTAACGCCTAAGTGATTTGTACTTGCATTTAAACTGAGTTTTCCATGTTTTGGATATACATTGTTTTTATAGTTGTCTATAACTATGATACATAATATCACAAGCTACAACAAAAATCAAGGCAAAGAATCTATCAGACAATGCAATGGACAATAATTCTCTTTGTTCACCCCTGACAAATCCCAGATCTACCCAAACATTACCCAAATGCAGAGCAATCAAATCACAACTAAATAGTAATTACCATTAGTTCGGACGTGTATCTCCATACTAACAGGTAGCCTAAAATCATGCTTATTCTTTGTGTCGGCTTATTGTTACTCTGTAAGTACAGATTCAGTACGTAAGCCCCCTTTACTGATTTGCCATACTGAGACAAATTATGTAAATTTTCCCTGATCATATTTGCCCTATTGGAGCAAACTAGGATTGTATCACGCTTCCATCCACCCTCCTGGAGCATTTTCACCGTGCCAATGCTTATAACTGCCATTGGACAAATCATTGTTTTCACTCATCTGCTCTACCAGGGCACTTCATTGTGCCACTGATTATAACTGCCTTTGGGCAAATCAATCTTTCCACCCTCTTTACCTATAGGTTGCATCTTTTCCTTCTTTTCGAGGGAATGTTTGACGACTCTATTTTGCCACCCGATCCCTCGAGGGGGCATCCAGGGTTCATCCGTCGCCCTTTGGGGCATTAGCCAATGCATTAACTTTCTCATTCTTTCAGAAGATATTATTGTGCCTGTGTCTTGCAATGCCTTCCCAAACAGGGGCAAACTGTAGACACCCCGTTTTGGCCACAACCGTGTTTCAATTGGACTTCAGATTGATTTCTAACAAACAGTGCAAATTAAGTCTATGAATCACTGAATGTCCTAATTTCGTCTGCACATCGGACATTAGTCCCTGGAATCGTGTTGAGGTATCTCTATTTGGGGTAGTATCTTGTACGCAACAATAACCTCTCACGGATTCATCTCTAGTCAAATTGTGACCTAGCAAATTGTCAAATTGGCCTTTGGACCCTTTAAGCAAGGCACTTAAACAATTCATAAAATGCAAAAATGTTAAGCAAAATGAATTAACTAAGCAAATCCAATTAAATGCTTAAGTGAAATTTCAATGTGCAATTAGTGAATATTAATTTTGTAAATAGGAAATTCCAATAAAATTGAGGTCATCTTCAAAGTCACGGAATTGAAAATATCTCCATTAAAGCCTTAAATTTAGAAATGGAGAGCTATGCTTAATAAATGGGATCTCGATCCCAAATATTAATTGCTTGTCCCCTCAACTTAATCAGGGTTAAACTAGACCTAATCGTGGTTAAACCTAACCTAACTGCACTTGGGTTACAAATAGTTGGAGAACCTATAAATAGAAGTGCCAAGACCATTCTAAAAAAAACTCCTAAGCCAAAGTTATAATGTTAAATTGTTGAGAGACAAAGCTTTCTTATAATGTTATAATGCAAAATTATTGATAGATTGCTACATCTTACTAAAGCTAAGCCAAACATTGCCAAAGTGACAAGGAGAAATGATGCAAAGAGCACCATTGTCAAAGATTCTTTGAGTACATGACCGAGCACATTCCTCTAGGGCCAACATGCAACTCTTGCTCACAAGGAAGGTGAAGAATACTTGTTTTGTCTTCTTTTGTTTGTTACTTGCATTGTTCTCGTGCTCCTTGAGTGGCTAGGCTTGAGGTGTTATATTTCTTTATGTGTTTTTATTGAGGTTTATCATACTAACACTTGACTAACTCCCCTCTTGGATTCCTATCACAAAACTTGAACTCTTTGATAACATTAGAACTACTCCTTTGTTGGGTTCATAGGTTTACACCTGTAGGCATCATTTGATGGATTAAGTTTGCCTTCTTATTAAAGAAATGGTACACAATTGAGCATTTACACCTATAGGTATCATCTGAACAATGTACTATACTGCTAGAATATTTTGAGTTATGCTAGGTTGTTAATGAAACTCTTTTGCCATGTATTCTTTAGTAAGCTCAACTATTGCTCGAGGAATTGTTATAAGAATGTGGCTTAACACATTTTTATGAATTATCCTTGGAACATTGACAAGTTGATGCGCAAATCAATATTTATACTTGTTCCTTTCCGGAAGAATTTAAGAATTCCCTAGTCAGTCTTAAACCCTTCTTTATAACCTTATGAGTGATTTTCCAATCTGATGTAGCATTATCACTTATTATAATTGCTAACTAGATATTACTTTGTGCTGGTTTTAGAGATAAATATCTTTTGAGGGTTGGAGTGGCTTTTGGCTCCCTGTATAAGAAGTAGCAAACCACTTAACCTAGGAGGCCCGACTAACTCTGCCTATGGCTACCATGAGAAGACGAGAGCAATCATTTACATGACTTTCGTTAAAGTTGTTGGGATTCAATATACATGTACAATGTTTGATGTTGGAAACTGAGTATCATAACTCTAAATGCCCGAAATTTTGTGGGTTGATAAATGGGGTTGTGATTGTTGTTGAAGTCAACAAAGTTCGAATGGTGGTCCATTTTGTTGTTGGTGCAATGGTTTCATTGTAGTCTATGCCTTCTTTTTGAGCAAATCCCTTTGCGACAAGCCTTGCTTTGTGTTTGTGAAGTAAGTCATTTGCTTTGTATTTGTTTCGAAAGACCCACTTGCAAACGGTGGATTTATAGCTGATTGCAGGCTCAACTAACTCCCAAGTTCCATTTTTGACTAATGCATCATATTCACTTTTCATTGCTTTTCTCCATGCATCAAGCTTTTTAGCCTGTTTGAAGGAAGTAGGCTCAGAGTCAAAAGCAACGTTGAATTCTTTTAGAGAGTCATTCAAGGCAAACTTTTCTATTTTATCTTGAATTTCATTTAGGAACTTGTGTAAGTGCTGTGTTGCTATATGTGCACTTCGAGTCCTTGTTTTTCCAACATCATCAAGTCTGACATCTTTCAATGTTTGTTCGACCTATTTTAGTATCTTTTTTTGAGTAGCTTACGGAATCACTGGTGCCTCATTTTCTTGATTTGAAGCTCTTTCATTTTCTGACATAGGACCACCTTCTAGTGAAGTTTCACTTTCTTCCACGAGGGGTGTTTCGTTTTCAATTATAGGAGTCAATAGAGATTCAATTGGTTCCCAATTACAGATCCCTCCTTCACTGTTTGAAACTTCCATATCAATTTCCTTGAAAACATCAAATTTAGCATATTTCACAAGTCGATTCAATTGTTGACTGATGCTTTCCATGTCCTTTGCAGTTTCACAAAAGGCAACATCTCTTGCAACAAGAAATTTCTCGTTGTTATCATATAGTTTGTATGCCTTTGAGGGTTCTGAATACTCCAAAATGGTGTATTTTCGACCCTTGTAGTCCAACTTATTCTTATTTCCTTGGGAATCAATGCATAACAAGTGGATCAAAGAACTCGAAGATGTCGTGTACTGAAGGGAGATGACCACACCAGACTTCATATGGAGTCTTCATTTGAAGGGCTACTGATGGTGACTTGTTATGGAGATACACCGTTGTTTGAGCTAGTTCTGCATAGAAATGCAGATTTACCCCTTTGAAATAAAACATTGCTCGAACCATGTCCATCGTGGTTCTGTTCATCCTTAAAACTACTCCACTTTGTTGAGGAGTGTAAGGGACTGTGAGATGATGCTTGATCCCATTTTGCTTGAGATAGGCTTCAAACACCTTTGATGTGAATTTACTACCATTGTCAGTTTTGAGTGTCCCAATCTGGGATTGTGCTTCATTTTCAATCATTGTTCGAAACTTTTGAAAAGTTTCGAAGGCTTCTGATTTTTCTTCATAAAGTAGATCCAAGTCATTCTATTGTAGTGATCAATGAACAACATGAACTACTTATGATCACCAGTGGAAAAAGTTGGCAAAGAACACAAATCAGAGTGAACCAAATGCAATTTTCTGTCATCTTTTCATTTTGACCTTTGAAATGGTTCCCTTCCATGTTTAGCCAATATGCAAACTTCACACTTTTTAATATCTTTGAGCAATGTTGGCAAATCTACAACACCATTCTTTTGCATTGTGTGAAAGTTGTCATAGTGAGTATGCCCAAATCTTGCATTCCAAAGAAGACTTGTTGGCATTCCTTCTTCAACGAGACGAGCAATTTTTTTTTGGAACTAAATGCTCACCTTTGAATTTTAATAACTTTCCTTTCTCAAATCCAACAATATAAGTGTATTATCATATTTCCTTGAGATCTTCACTATCCCATTGTCAAGTAGAACGGAGTGGCCTTGTTGTCGAATGAGCACTAGAGACAACAAATTTATTTTCAATTGAGGAAGGGATAAGACATTGTGGAGAATAAAATCTGGAACCCTGTTTACTTGAACCTTTGCCTTGAGGTTGCAAGCTTGTTTCATGTGCTAAATATACTGGACCACAACTTTCTTCATGAAACTTCTCAAAGAAGTTCATTTAGAAAGTCATATGTTGCGTGGCACTAGCGTTTAGAACCCAAGCATTATCCTAGGTTGAATTCATTGAGGCACTATTTGTTTTGTCTGAGAAAGAAAGCACACATTCATTTGAAAACTGAGCTAAGTCTGATTCTGAGCTTTTCTTCTTTTTGTGTTCTATAGACTTCAACATGACGTTTTGCATTCATGGGCCTCATAACTTCGTTTTCTTTTACAACTTTTGCAAAATAAGTGTTTTCTTGTCGTTTGCTTCTCCTGATGTTGATCATAGTTTTTGCTAGCTTTGCCACCTCGCCCTTTATTTTTTTCTTTGCCTTTATCATTTCCAACATTCTTGGAAGAAGTGCCCTTTTAATTAGCATAGCAAATGCTGACTCCTATGGACTCAGTCTTTCTTTCAAAGGCTTTTTCTCTCTCGCCATCTTCTTAACCAGTTGATCAAAAGTGAAAGTGTTCAACATATTGCTTGCTTGCAAAGACTCCAAGTTGGTTGAATATGTACGGAGAAGAGCTTTTATGAAGACAATTATGTATATATCAATCTTTACATCAACAACATCAACATCATGTTTGATAGCTCAGAGTTTTGAAGCCAAACTCATGACATCATCATTCCTCAAAGTTGAACAATTTCTATTGCAGTTGAATGAACTCCAATTCTGAGCGAGAATCATACAAGTCCTTCAATTTATGCAATACTTCCCAAGGAGTGTTACACCCCTGTATGTGAAGAAAAACCTTGCTAGCCATTGAGATCCTCATCGAAGCCCATGCTTTTGAATTCTTGTGCTTCCAGGATGGTAATTCCTTTGCTTCCTTTGGTTTAGGTGGTTGGGCATCCCCGTCATAGATGTCGAACCACAAGTTAGTGAAGATGAGTGTTTTCCACTTGTCTTGACCATTATGGCTAGGAGTCCTTCCTAGTTAGTGTTGTGTTGACAATTGTTTTAATTGAGTGCATTTTTGCTGTTTATGGAGATGGATTGTTTCCTTATTGCTCCAAAAAAGTTTCATTTTCTATATATGACCAAATCGATATACCAAACCGTTCTATATACTCGCCCTTCCTATATACCCAACGGTACATGAAAAAAGCTTGTCCTTTCTATATATTCGGTTATACGTGAAAAATACATTAAAGTATGTGGGAGCATAATGATACGTGTTACTTAGGTAGTAGGTGAAAATGATTCATTCTATCTTTGACACCTGCTTAGTGAGAAGTCCTTGTACGCGGGCGTAATAACCCTATATACTCAGAATTTCTTGCTTTCAGTTTTTACGTCTAATGATAGATACAAATGGTTAATGGAGGAAAAATGAAAAAAAATGAAGTTTTATCCTTATTTCTCCTAGACAATTTATAAAGACGATGTCTCAAACATCGTTGTTGTAGCTTTATTAGGCGATAGATGCAGTAGTTCGATCGTGATGATATTACTGGTAAATGTGAACCGGAGGCATCGATACCAAACTTTGCAATTTTTGCAATATGTTTTGTTTTCAAAATTTGATTTTTTTTGAAAAAAATATTTTGAATTTGAATCTAGTTTGCAAAAATACTTATTTTCAAAATGCTTAAATAAGTCAAAATTAAAAAAAAAATCCCTATTTATTTTGGAAATATCCTTCAATGAAATAAAAATTATGCTTTTAATTTAAAAGAAAAAGTATAAGAATATAAATTGAAGCTGATTTTTGACCTGATTTGATTGGATGGCTGCGTCGAAAGATCATATGGAGAAGACAAAAGAATTTGCAACCATTGTATGGCTTATATGCCGCCTTGAGGCCTTTAGAAAGACGCCAACTCTTCTTTGCTTCCTTGTCGCGTATCTTGTTTGAATGGCGCCATAGGGTCCACGTAGCAGGTTTGAGTTTAGATGAAGTATTTTATTTGAAATGCCATCTATTCATGGATAATGCCAAATAGATCAATGTCAGGCCAACCTCAACATAGCAGGTGGTTTTGGTCTTTTTCAAAGAGAGCGCAACCCTCCTTAGTGAGGATGCCAGCTATCAAACCAACACACCAATTTTAAGGAGCAGAACGTGACAAAGAAGTGTAGTTGTGAATTAATCGCAGGTCTTTGTCAGATGAAATGCCATACAACAGACCCACACTTCAATGCTTTGATAAGACTCTCTTCTCATGGATTAAATCCATTTAAACGCCACCTTTGATCAGGCTTTAAACTGAGCAAATTTTTTTGAGCAGGCTGTATGTCTAGAAAGAAGGAAGGAAGAATGAAAAAAATTGAGTATGGTTGGGAATAAACTTACATTTGACAAGAATGGAGGAAAAAATAAATGAAGAGGCCATGGCTCTGATACCAATGTCAGGCCAGGTATAATGGACTGAATTCAAATGACAATTCATTTGGTGTAAACCAAAATTATATTCGATTACATGAAATGAAGAAAGATTACAAAATATATAGTCACAAATGTGACCATTCACTTCTCCTACTAAGGTGACTATTCATCTACTACTTTGAGACAAAAGCTCTCCTACAGCTATGCACCTAGGATTAATAATATTATGTACAATAATATTACAGTTTCCTCAAAGAATTTTCATTTGTAATGCTAATTTTACAGACAATGAATTTATAGTCATGTAATACAGTCTACATTGGACTCAAAACTTACTTGTTTGAGTCTAATTTAGATGGTTTTTCACATCTATTATTTGGCCAGCAGAGACACTGTTTGAAAAATGAGTGTGCTGATTTTATATTTGTTAGTACTGGCTTGGTTTGAATGTTCATGAAAATAAGCATTCATTCTTCTTATCTTTAAATTGCCAAATTATTAGAAGTGTTGAGCTTAAGTTGCAAGATAGCTAATTAAACAATAGTGGTGCAGGAGCACTGGAACTTTGTGAGTTGCTTGATTCTAGACAAATAAGGTAAGTCAGTCATTAACTTTCATTGTTGATGTACTAGATTTTTTTTTTATAACAAAGCAAATAAAATACAACACCTTTCAAAGCTGATTAGAATTGAGTTGGGTATAAATTCTAATTTGAAGTTCCAAGCAATTTATTGCCACATGCACAGTGAACTTGTAAATTCTCAGAATAAGATGATAACACAAAGAAAATGATATGAGCATATTTGCACAGCCATTACACATATCTACATTTAATCTGCAATCCTTGAAGTCTGAATGGAAGGTGATCTCTATATATTATTCATATATTGTAATGTACACTGATCATCCTCTGAGTGTGATATAGGCAAAGAAATGTACATGAAACAGTAGCCGTTCCTTCCACATAGGGACAAGACACAATTCAATGGCAACGGTTTGGAACCATGATTATCCAACTTAAAAAGCAGTCCTAATACTACATTGTTTTCATTTGATATGTGGCAGTTAATTAGCCAAACTTAAATGTATAAAAAAACTAACTTTTCATATATCAAAATTCGTCTACATTTACCCTCTATAAATAATTCAAATGTCCAGCAAATTGTACGGAATGGATTTTGATCTGTGATGTCAGGTCTTAGATATGGAAGCTTAGCTGTGTGGTTAGTTCAGCAGAAGACGATTCCGAAGTCAAGATTGGTGCTGATGTTGAAGTCAATGTTGATATTGATGTAGATGCTGCTGAAGTCAACCCATGTAAGGAAGTCATAATGGGTACAGAAGCTGATGAAGATGATAAAGCATTAAGTGCCTTATTTTCTTTTTCCAAATAGTGACAGGCCTTGTGAATTGCATTTGTATCTTCCACAATCTTTTACTTCACTTCCATTTGCTCTCAACTCAGCTTCCAATGACCTTTCTCTGATCTGCCGGTGTTTCAGCTTCCATTCTATAGAGTGGGGCATACCATCAATACAGAGGGGGGCTATCTGTGTATCTAAGTTTTATTTTAATGATTTCAACTTCTGCTCTTTAGCCATTAATTTTATAACCTCCTTTTCTAGGGCTATCATTTATACTTCATCTTTAGCCATATCTAATTCCATCATACTATTTGTCTGCTGCAAAAGACATGCCTTTTTTGAAAATACTCAGTGAACTCACTTTTGTTATTCATGAGTTAGAAAAATTCAGTCCTCTACGGGGGATGTTTGAGCTCATTATATTAGATTAGGAGTAGAATCAGGGAAGAAAAAATCTCTCCACTTCCACGTTAGTTATGTAGTCATTGAACTCTTTCTTTGCCGGCAATTATATATTGGGCAAGTCGGGGTTGAAGACTGTATATTGGAATCAGGGATTGACCCTAGAAGCAGCTTCAAAGCTGTCAGAAGCAATTGAACAACTTTTTCATCATTGAAAAAGCCAAGAGAGTGTTGCCGGAAGTCCTTCAACAACAAATTGCCTCCCCTGATTTTTTAAAGTTTTCGTGCAGACCCATACCGACGTGACATGAAAGGAAGGAGTTGTCAGATGTTTTGTTTTATTGTGAAGGCATATATTCTTTTTTATTTATTTTTCTAGAATTTGTAGAGGAAAGGTGTGGTAAAACTTGCATATTGTTTTTGAGGCATGATTTCCCTGCAGAATAGAAAAATAAAATTGTATGAACTCCCGTACAAGTGCTTGAAATGTCATACAAAGTGTTTAATTTTTGTTCAAAGCATTGAAACTGTAGAGGAGGTGTAATTTTCTTCTGAGGAGCGCTTTTTACTTGCTGAAGAGGCATGTTGTTTTGCTGTTTGCTGCCCTAAGCATGGTGATTTGCTGTTTGCTGGAGTTGTGTTGTTGTTGGTGCCTTTAGTTTTACTTTGGGCGTGATGTTTGAGGGAGGCATCATCCACACATGTCAAATTTCATTCCACACATGCCAAATTTTATTTAAAGACTGCCATTGCATTATATTTTTGCTCTGCTGCACGGGCTGACAACAATAACAAATATTTTATTAAGAGCCGCATACTGTTGGGTAAAGTTTCTCTTGTCTTTTTAAATCTGGGCAATTTCAGACAAAAATAAAACAAAGGTATTACATTTTGCATCTAAAAAATATGTATAGATGAGTTGGTAGTAAGTGTATGTGAAATCATTGAGATGACAGAGGTCATAAGTTCAAGTTTTGCTACAACCCAAGTACATAGATGATTTAAAATCCTGTTTTTTAATTGCATAAAATTGTGTTTGTGTTGAAAACAAAACTGCCATGCATGCACTTGTAAAGTCTTTTAGATGACTTGGTAAATATTATTTTGGAAAAACATACATTCTCAGCCCATCAGTCTTGAGTGAGTCTCAAAAAGTGCAAAGTGCATTATTTTACAAACTTGCCAATTCCATTTTTCTGCCAAAACCCAGAAAATCACCACCCTCTCCTACATTTGTTAGCATATCTTTGCCACACCGTATAGTGATGATGTGCACTCTATTTCATTTATTTCAGCCTATTTAATTGATGCTTTTATGCTCACTTTGATTCTATCGAGTGGATTTGCCATGGAATGAGAAATATCGTTTTTTCTTAAATATACTGCTATATAAGTTATTTGCTGATATTTCTTGTGCATGTGCCGGCTACGTGTCATGCTCTTACACTTATGCTTTTCCAAGTAAGAATCATGCAACTTTGATTGGGTTATACAAAAGACCAGAGATTAGGTTAAATAAAAGATCTCCAATGTGTTAGATAAGAGACCTCAAGTCAAATTATATAAGAAACCTCACATTGGGTTAGATAAGATACTTACATCGAGGTTAGGTATGATGCTTCATTACTTGTAAAAGATCAAACCTCTTACTTAGATAAGTTACCTTGAATGGCAATAGATAAGAGACCTCCAACCAGGATAAGAAATCTTGAATTGAACCTCTAATTGGGATAAGAGACATTGGCTCGAGATGGGTAAGAGAACATTGGGAGAAGAGGCCTTGAACTGAGACAGGTAAGAGAATTTGGACTGCATAGTTATGATACCTCAGTCTGAGTTAAAGAAAAGGCCTCAAACCTGGTTAGATAAGAAGCCTCGACTTGTGCTAGATGAAATTTAAAAGCCATCCATGGATGAATTTTCACCCATCCTGGAACTAACAATAACATCAAATAATATATAAAACTTAAAAGTAATAAACTAAACTGGGAGGATAGCTTTCCTATCTAGATGTGTAGGATATTATTATTTGTATCGCTATTTTTAACAACGTTGAACTTTATTCAAACTATATACTTGCCAAATTTGTAGTTGAAATCCAATCAAGTGACCTAAATTACTTTAAAGATGTCATTTCTCTTCTATTTGTAGCATCATCGTCTAGAGACAATCCTCCTAAAAATCTTTTAGTTGAGGAGAGGATTGCTTTGTCAAATGCTCTAAATCATCCAGATTGGCTTCCCACACCTCTTGAGAACTACTTGCATTATTCTAAGCCATAAACCATCATCATTTTTTGGTAAATTATTCTTTCAATCTGTGTAGTCAAAACTAGGATTTGTGAGTTCTAGACTAGCGAGGGGCTATATGACAAGCATAGGTCTGGTAAGACACCAATGGGAGTTTCTTGTTGGTGATATAACACCGTTTTTAGTGCGCCATTATCATTAGTTTTTTTTTTTTTAAATTGGTAAAACAAGGGATTCTATTGGGGCCCTCACTCATGAAACATGAAAAGTAAATAAGCAGATGAGAAAAAATACATAAGGATGATTTGAGAAAAAATACATAAGGATGATCTGAGAAAAATCTGCCCCTTTTTACTTATGCCGGCAGAAAAAGCAGTGAATCAGCTCACTAGGATGAAGGAAGAAGTGGTGGAACTTGGTAATACCGATGAATGGGAACCCATTGGATACATCACAAGGTAGGAGGAGTTTGAAGGGATACCACAAAAGAGTTTAGAAAAGATGCCACAATTTATAAAGTAACCAAGGGAGGAGGAATTAGAAGAGGAAGAAATGGATCCTGCAAACCTAGATATAAGGTAGAAGAAGGAGAAAGGGAGCTGATTGAAACAAATGAGGATAAAACCCAATACTTTTTATCAACCATTGAAGATAAGGGAAGAAAATTTAGCTTCTGAAGGGGACACAAAAATATTAAAAATAGGAGATTATTGTGGAGAGTTCACAAAATAGTAGAGTTATTAAAAGACTACGAAGATTTGTTCACTAGGATTATGGACTGAGTTGAAACTCAAAAGCTTGCAGACTAGTTAAAAATTAGTGTTTTTGACCCGACTCATGAGATTTGAGCAAGATTCTCCAAGGATGTGGGTCTTGTGACTTAACTTAGCATAGGGCTGAGCCAAGTATGCCCATAAGTGGCTAAAGTTGGTCAGTGGATCTCGAAAGTACATTCAGTGAAAAGAACCCTAGGTTCTGAAAAGTATTTAAATACAAAAAAGAAACATGACTAGAGGGGGTAAACCTATAGTGGTTAAACCCCAAACCGCGTGATCTAAATACATGTTCAAATAATCTTGTGATATAAAGACATATTTGAATTAGATGGAACAATGAACTGAAGAGGATCAAAACTCGATACCATGAGTGGAAAGTAGCATTGTCACATGTCTGTAGAAAGGCTTGGGCCAGAAAAATCAATGATGTGATCATTTGCTATCACAAGAGGGCCAATGCAGAATCTGCTAACTCCCATGTAGTGTCTTGGGCTAAGAAATCAGGATGGCCAATCCAAGGAGGAAGCAAAGTACTCACTCTGGAAGCACTCCTAACAACCAAGGCCAATGAGCCTCTGGGGGTAGAGAAAAAGCTAGTAAATGTGTGTTTGCTCCCACGGTCCAGTCTGTGAGCCAAAGTGACTTGAAGCCCCTTGATGGTAAAAGAAACCAGATCCACAATGCCTAAATTGAGAGTGAGGGGGCAAAGATAGTTGTAATAATTGAACTGTAAATGAATAGTTAGTAGAATACTGTAATAGAGGAGCAGATGATTTAAATTCGAACTGTATGTTCATGTAAAGAACTGTATGTTCATGCAAAGAACTGTATGTTGCATTAGATTGGTATTGTGACAGTGTAATGTCCCTGTTGTCAACCTGGAGTTGCACCCTGAATCGAAGACATGCTAAAATGGCTAATCCTCTCTCTGGTTGAAACAATGGGATCTTCTCACGAGGTTGGGTGCCTCAATGGTGAGAAGAACCTCTAGAGAAGGCTGGTTCCTGTAAAATGTATCAATGGATCTCTACTCTGTGCTGCGAATCTACTGGAAAAGGGAGAACGAAACTTGAAAGGGAAATCCTACCTTATGACGGTGATACACCAAAATGTTGATCCACTCTACTTGGAACCCTGAACACTGAATCAAACAAGGGAAAATGAAGACCTTTGATTTCAATTGATCAATATGCATAAATATTTTATGAGAAGGTTCGATCCAATGACAAAAACGTGAGGGAAAACGATGGAGAGAGGTCTGATACGAGACACTATGCAGCCACCTAACATCCACTTATAGCTTTAGCAGAAGACCTATAAAACACTGAACATGACCTGCATAACATGATAAGCTAGCAACTAGATACGAATCAGAATTTGGGAAGGGAGAGAAATCTACCACGCATGCAAATTGCTGAATGCATGTACACTATGCCAGCACTTGAAATTTGAAAATACAGTCCTTCTATTGATTAAAGAAGTTACACAACTCAACAATGGCAGAGTCTAGACTTACCAAGAGAAGGATCCTTTTTACAAGGCTGAAAAGTCATTAATATAGAAAATTACAAAAAGCCAAGAGATTGGCGTTTGAAAATAGAGAGGGAGTAAACTCAAACCAACTCAACTTTTAGAAAAGTCTATTTTGTCTTGTATGAAAATTTCTTGTGTTGAAAAGTGGATGGTGGGCTCAAACATTTGACTTTGT
Source organism: Torreya grandis (assembly GCA_037957365.1). NCBI lineage: Eukaryota > Viridiplantae > Streptophyta > Pinopsida > Cupressales > Taxaceae > Torreya > Torreya grandis. The sequence goes on along the minus strand of JARHVA010002840.1, from coordinate 525,387 downwards.
TTATGCATGATCGGCTGAGCCATGTCTAAAATTAGAGACTAGCTCTTTGGCGTTTGAAAGTGGACAGCTGGGCTTGTTAAAACGCCCACCTCTCTTTGCATGGAAATCCACATTAAGATTCAATAGATGAGCTCTACTCGGACTGCTGGAACGTTTGGAGAAGCGTGACTTTGACTAGTCAAATTGTGGGTCAATTGAAACTTAGAAATCTGCCAAAACTGGCCCTTGTTCGCATGTATTTTTTTTTATTTTGGTTTGCCACTTCGTGTCTATTTTTGACGGGCTTCTATTTTTGGATTATTTTGTCTATATTTCCTTGGATTTCCTGGCTATTCCCTTAGCCTGATTCTTTTGGATATTCTTTTTTATCTGCAGATTTCCTTTGGTCTTAGATTTTCTTTGGTTATTCTGCGTTGCCTGTACATATTATCTTCGGGTTTTTTAGGTATCTCCTTGGTCTTATATTCCTTCGGATTTATTTCTTGCCAATTTTTTTGATTTTATTCTCTTTGGCTCTTATGTCTTGCCCCTTGGATTTACCTTTGATTTTCTTGCGGACTTTTATTATCTCCTTGGCTTTATTATTTCTGCCCCTTTTCGTTGATTTATTTGCATTTTTCCCGAAGGAATCCTTCGGACTTTTTGCCTGAAGGATATCTTTCCTTCTAAATTTTTCTTTTTCTTCTTTATTCCCTCGGGTTTTTTCGCTTTGACTTCCTGCGGGCTTTGTTTGGTCCATTTCCTTTGGAATTTTGTTGACCCTTGGTTTATTCTTTCATTTGGACTTTTATCTTGTGGAAAAAATGTCAGTCTCCTTTGTGTTTGACAATTATTCCGAAGGAATCCTTCGGACTCTTCACTGGCACCTACTTCGGATTCTTCATTGCTTGTTACTTATAAAAAGAGATAAGTCATTCACCCTGGGAAACCCGAAATGCACTATCTTGAGTAATTCGGGTTTTTAAACCCGGATTACTTTTGCTGATAAAACTTTCATAAGCAAAGCACTTCTCAAAACCCGATTTGCACTGTCAAGAGTAATTCGGGTTTTCCAACCCGGATTACTTCTGCTGATAAAACTTTCATAAGCAAAGCACTTCTCAAAACCTGATTTGCACTGTCAAGAGTAATTAGGGTTTTCCAACCCGGATTACTTCTGCCGAGGGGTTTCGACTGCTGATTACTCATAAAGTGCAATAAGTTGTGTCTCTTGTAAAACCCGAAGACTTCTTCCAAAAAACTTGAAGTCTTCTGCTGTGTAAAACCCGAAGTCTTGCTTGAATGCCCACCCTCTCACTTAGGCAACATTTTGGTATGTAGGCCAAAAAATGGCCAACAGTCCCTTTTAGGGTTATATTGTTAAACAAGGAAGTTATTCAACTACTCCAAAGAAAACAATTAATTTTCTGACTTCCCTTAAACCCTAACAAGCTGAAATAAATATACTATTGTAGATGCCTTGAAAATAGCTCCAGAAAATATTATTTCAGGTTGCCCAAAATAGCAGAAAACTTAATAAATTATTTTCCAAATAACCAACCAAAAACCTGATTTTTTGGTGAAGTGTAGTGCTGGAAAATTGTAATAAAATTTCAGAATAGTAGTGTGGCTGATCCGCACCCTCAAACCCGCTCCAAATGACCCCCAAGTGGGTCACCAACCTCCAAAACCTGTTTGCTGCCCTTCCAAAGGTTGGCAGCCCTCAAAATTGGTGTTCGCTGCCCTAGGACAGCCCTCCAATCCACTCGCCCAGCTCACAAAGTCGTTCGCCTACCTGCAATTGATCAACTGGTGTTGAAAACACCTTAATTCTACAATCGAAGCTCTCAACAACCGCCTTACGAAGTTGCTCTCAACCAAAATCCAGGGTTTTCATTCTTGTTTTAGCTACCTTGAAAAGGTTCCGTCGTCCAGGTACAACCCAAGCTTTTTGTGCTTAGACTTCAAGAAAAACAATTATCCTAAAAGTCATGAACCTCTCCAAATGATTCCTCTTTTGCCTTATATAGTTTTCCCAAGTGTGGCGCCCAAAATTGGGAAGGGAGATTAACTTTAAATCTTTAAGAGACCCTTCCCTTATGATCTTTTCTAAAATCACTTAAACAACCATGACCCTTAAAGGTCCCTTTTTAAGTCAATTAAGAAACATAAAGTGTCTTTTGAAAAGTGCAATTAAGACCCTTGTTTCCCCTTCTCTCCTTTAGCCCCTTAGCTTATTGGGAAACAATTTAAGCTAAGGGTCTTCATGTCTTACCCTGAAAAGGGGGACATGACAGACAGATTAGATGTAAAGTAGAATTCTGTAGGTGGCAAGGGATGCGTATAGAATCCTTGTATGCAAGAGAGGACTGCATATATGAAGCTACTAATCTGTGTACTGATACCTCTGCTTAGGGTGGGGGTTGGGGTGATAAGGGAAGATGGCTGTGGTGCAGTAATCTATTTTCTTATCTCTTTGGTTCCAATGGGGCACTGCCACTCAACCCTACTTTGCAAAAGTGCAGGGGGGATGTGAGTGGCGGTGCCCCTCAATCCCACAATCCCACAAGGGGCTGCTGCCCGTTGACCTACTGGGGGGGGGGAGCAATGGAAGAAATATACATTTGTTCTTAGGAGAGTAATACCACTTGTTTTAATTGCTTGACAGGCTTAATTTGGATTTAAGAATCCTAGGGGATCTGTTATATGTATTAAGTCAATCCTTAACAAGCTAGCATACATTACTGATAAGAGCAGGCTAGAGGAATTAATTAAACATTGCACAACTCTTCATAACCTTCTGAAGCAGAAGAAAAGGTCTAGAGTCAGTAGAATCATCATGATGAAACTTCATTCACTTCTGTTTGAAGCCTTTCCAAGTAAATTTTAATGAATAGTATTTTATAGCTTGTAGTTTAAACCGTTGATCCTTCTGAGGCATATATGAAGCAATCTGGCTAATGACTTACAAGCGTACTGTTTGATCACTGTGCAGGGAAAGCCTCTCTTTCTCAGTTTATTCCTTGTATGAGGATTGTTGTTGGCTTTCCTGGTGATACGGTGAGATGTTTCCATGATCATCAGATTATGTCTCAATTAACTTGCTTTCCAAATGCCAAAGGATAATGTTATTCGCATTTGCTTCTGCTTTTGTGTCATCTGTTGTGCTTATCTTCTTTAGTCCAAATTGACCAGAACCGTTGAAAGAGATAATTATATAAATAATAGGGGCAAAAGGCTAACAAAATACATGGTTAGAGAATTAAGAAAATGTAACCATTAAATTATTGCTTGGAACCATAAAACAAGGGCTACAGCTAGAAAAAATCTCCAGAAAATAAAAAAACGAGCCTTAGATATCAAAAGGCCGATGACCAGAGTTATGTGTATCATCACTGATAAAAAAACATGAGTTTTAACTGTGGGCAATGACTAATTTAGCTATAACTGAGCCTAAAACTTGAGATGACATAACTAGGATAGCCAATTCTTCCTCATTCATGAAACTAATATATGAAAGAATTCTGTTTGCTGCAAAATCATCTTTGGAGTTTTTGTATATTTTCCCTTATTTGAATGCTCAGAAAGATGCATGCTGAGCATGTCTTCAAGGTTAGTCTTTGCACAGTCACCTTGATCGTTGTTTTCTCTCTCTATTGCATTCTCCATTTCAACAGTCATTGGGTAAATTCACATGCAAGAGATAGATTGATGGAAGAGATTGAGTATTTTGTCTTGAAATACATTAATGCTTGGGGAATGGAGAAAAATATTTCATTACCCGTGTGGAATCTATGACTTGGTTGTCACAGTGAACATATTTGTTTCACTGTTGCCTTTTTTCCGGTAATAATCCATCACGCATATTTGCCGGGTAATAACTCTGTTTTTTAGTACTTCTTGTCCATAGGATCCCATACTACATCTATGTTACATTGCCTCACATGGAATTCTGGGTGTCGTTGGGCAATTTCACTCCTCAGGTGTCGTTGGGCAATTTCACTCCTCAATCCATCATATCTTCTTAGGCATGGTATACTGACTAGGTAGCACACCATTGGCTTCTCATTGCTCTTTTGTTGTTTAGAATATTTGATTAATTCTTTACTTTTATTATTAAGAAACTATCTTTCTTACTCCTTCCTTGCAATTAGTTAAATTGTATGTTAGTGAATATCATATTTATCTGTTTTTGATCTAAATCATTTTTCAAAGACTCATGTGAACAGTCAGAAGCTTGAATCCTTTTATAAGGTAACTTCTAAATTGATGATAGATTCCCCATATTTGACCACCATTTAACATCCAAGAAGGATTTACTACTACCGAGTTAATACTTTTATTATTTGAAATAAAATCTAGAGGCTATCATCTTGTCTAGTGCTTGAAAATAACTATGAAAATACTGACCTTTTGAAAGCGGGAAATTTGTTAGAGGTGTATCACATATATTCTATTTGTATCATTGATAGTGAGACTTATCTGCTTTGGTATGGTAACTACATAATTATCATTTTCTACAGAAGGGGTTTGATTACTCGCAACACCAAGGCATCGGTTGATTTATTCCATTTGCGTTTTGGGGTAAGTGACACCACATTTAATGGGTTTACTTGTTAATAATAAATGCTTATATATGACATTTACCCTCTTCTAGTCTCCTTAACAAGCCACTTTCATTGTTTAAACTGAACTTTGCAGTAGGATATAAACGAAAAAGTACTATTAGATGGTTGAGACTCAAAACAAGTAATTTAAGTGATAGTTCTCTTAAAAATAACATTCATTACAACAGGAGCCTAAAATAGGATGTTTATAGGATCTGCAATGTTGTCTTTATATGGGTACTCATATCTGATAATGAAAATATCTGTTTATAGTATTTTCTCTTACTTGTAGGAAGCATACAATTGCATATTGCCTCATTCAAGTATTGTGCAGCCTAAAAGGACTAAATAAAATTTAAACAAGCCAACCTTTATTATTAGAAGATTGAATTCTGTTTGTAGTAAGATATGGTATTAAAAGTATGCAATAAACCTAGTTCTCTCGTCAGACTGGCTAATATGACCAAAAGGTAGAACAAGCAATTTAACCCTCTTCTGCTCTTCATTACAAGCTACTGTCATTGTTTAAACTGAACTGTGCATTATGTTAGAAATGAAGTGTTGCTATTAAATAGTCAAAACAACTATTGTATGCGATAAGTGCAATTAAAAATAACAGTCATTAAAACAAGAGCTTAAAATAGGATGTTTTATAAGATGAGCAACCATGTCTTTATACACGTACTCAAATCTGATGATGAAAAATGTAGTATTTTATCTTGAAGGAAACATGCAATTGCAGATTGCCTCATTCAGGCACCTTGCAACCTCAAAAGACAATCAAAATTAACAAATCCAACCTTTATTATTATAAGTTTGCATTCCGTTTGTATTCAAATGTAGTTTTAAAGTTGACCATAGTTACCAGGAAACTCCAATATAGGGGCTAGGACCATGTACCCGTCCCCGTACCCACATTTTTTGATGTCAAAATTTATATACAATAAAGCCGTACCCTTATTCATTTACTCATGTACCCTGATTTGAATGGCATCTCTGTCCACGTACCGGTGCCCATACCTCCACGTCTCCTGGTAACTATATATCAAACAGTGGTCGTAGTGCTATCATCAGAATGGCTAAAAGGATAAAAGGGTAGGACAGGCCATTGTTTGCCATTATATATTAAGGTCTATTGATAGGCTTGCTAAAATACTGGGGACCTAAGCTAGATTTGAAGGGTCAAAGTTTAAAAACTAAATTCAGTGCTCATTTTTCATTCTTATTTCCATTTTAAAGTTTTTTTCCAGTGGACAGCTGTTCTCTACATCTAATTAGTTGGCTGCATCATGCCATCAATTTTTTCATGGAAATTAATTAGGTGATAATGGATACAAAACATTTACATACAACTTCAACGTAAACAACATTCAGGACCAGATTGCCTACTTAATGAGCCTTAAAAGATATTTTGATCTTCAATCAGTTAGTTTGTGTGTGTTTTATATTTTATTTGACAAAAACTATCTATAGTGAGTTTGCAGATGAAAGAGTTCAGTCCGGCTTTAAGCAGAGAGTTCCGTCCTTATAAACCAAATCCAGCTCCGCTGCTACACATCTGTGCAACATGGGCAGTTTCACCACATGAGGTCATGATGGTTGGTGACAGTGTTAATGATGATGTGAGTGTTTTCTATCTCAAACTTTTGCTTGTTTGATTTGATAGCTAAATATCATTCCTATGCCCTTAGAAATATATATCTTTGCTCTCCATCCTGAATACCTAGTCAGAAGATTTTCTTCAGCATTTTGGTTGGAACTAGTGGATGAAGCTCAAAGAACCTGTGAAATAGAACAGATTAACACTTTTAATTGTTGGAATTTGAAAATTACATTCTAGAAGATATGCTACAGTGCTAAACGGAGTCCCTGTGCATGTATTTGGTGCTTCCTTGCCGACATATATGTTTTTCAATTATAGTCTGCAAGATTTAATTATTAAAATTTGAACAAATAATATTAATTGTGAAATATCTCTAGGAAAAATGTTTCACTTCCTGTTCATCTGCACGAGCTTATCTCAACCCTATTCCATTGAATGAAGGATGATTGAATTAACTGAATCCAGTAGGCTGCATCATTTAGTATGGGGCTGGAAGCACATCGGAATGCCATGGATATGAGAGGCACTTCAGCCAATGTCCATATTATAAGCTAAAAGCAACCATGAATTATTAATCTGCAAATTTTTTACACAAGCTTTACAAACCATAATGATTTGAAGTTTCAGCAAAAAAGTTTTTTCAGAAAATGCTCAAACTTACTATGTGTGTTGTTATGTGTAAAAAGAGATCCTTAAAATGAATCCCCCAAATGTCCTTTTATAACCTCTTGTTGCCTTTTCCCAAGTTGGGTGCTCCATGTGGGATTTTATATTTTTAATTTATAAAGTGGCTTTCTTATTTTCTATTTTGGCATTAAATCACTTAAAATAACAAGTTTCTTTTATTTTAATAAAAATAACATAAGTTGCCTTAATAACATAGTTACTTTTTGCGGACTTAGTTAAATTATCAATTTGACTTTAAGTATTTAAAAATACTTTTTATTTCAAATACTAATAAAGTAATATTAAGTTGTCACTTTCTAATAAAATAAACTGTACGTCATTTAGATAACTTAAAATATCAACTTTATTATTTTTCACTTTATGGGAAAAAGGGGACATGACATGTTGCGAGCCTTTAAGATCTTGCCAGCTAGTGGTTTTCTATTCTGCTACTGTTTGTGTTCTTCGCACCCTTGCTGTTCTACTGTTTAGGTGCTGTCTTTTTACTGTTGGTTTGCTGTTGTTTGGCTAGTGTGTTTTTTTTTTGGCCTGCTTTTTGTCTGATCTTTGTTCTTGGCAAAGTCATGTTTTATCTTCTCTCGGTTTTGCAAAAAAGGTTTGGGCCCTTTCTAAACCCATATTTTTACCAATAATAATAAAAAAATGGAGGCTAGGTGCCATAGCTCATGTAGATTCTCGCATTGAAGAAAAATACGGTGCTTGGTTTCACTTTGCTTTTGACAATTCTAGGAATGAGTTGGGCCATAAAAAGCTTTCCTTACTGGATTATTGGGTGTGAGAATTTTTCCGTCAAGACAAACCACATAAAGGCTTTAATTTTGGCCTAGGTGTGTGTTATCACTTTGGAGTGCACCCTGCTTGAAGATGTGCAAAGTACATCTTCTCTCCAGCTGATACAATGGGAACTTCTCAGAGGGTGGGTGCCTCTGTGTTGAGAAGAACCTCCAGAGAGGGCCGGTTCCCTTATGATTTTGCAATTAAACCTAAAACTGTGATTTTTGGGGTGAAAAGAGTAAGGGAAAACTTTGAAAGAAAATCTAAGGGGGCTGATACACTTGAATTGATTAGATCCTTTAAGGTTACTGAAATCAATGCACACATATAACCAAAATGCAATTTATATTCTGTTCTTAAGCAAAAGTGTTTCAGAGGAAGGGTTGAAAACCTCTTCAAATGACCTGCAAAAAGGGTGAGATAGAGAGAGATAGGTGAAGAAGGGACTTGCAAAAGGAGAAAAATTCTCTTATATGCTGATGCACAATCATATACACTCTATGCTACTGTCAAAAATCAAATTAAAAAAAAATACTCCTTATTGATCACTGGTCCAACTTACAATTTCTTTTTCAAACTTCAGAGCCTTTCTCTATGGCTCGATTCATCCAATAAATAAGCTTTGAAAAATAGTCTAAATCAGTCTAAGTGTAGTCCAAACAAGGGAAAAGGTCAGTCTTGGTTAGTTAACTCAAGATCTCACCTCTTTTACAATTCTTTGAATATTCAATAAAATTATTCTCATTTACAAAAAATCTGCATGCTTCTCCAAACTTTGGCATAGAATATAAATAATAGAGCCAAGTTTGGAAAATGATTCATAAAATAAACAAAACTCTCCAAGAAAACTCCAAACATGCATGACCAAGATGGTGTGGAAGTGGGTGAAGGAACTCAAGTTTGACCAGTCAACTTCTCCTTTGCATGAAATGTTATGCCAAAAGCCAGTACATGAACTCCACATGAACTACTGGAACGTTTGAAACATTTGGACGCATGAGAGAACCATGTGGCACGGTGAAATAGTCAACAACAGTGTTGACCAGTTCAATAACACATTTGCATAGATAAGAATCTATTTTTGACCTTTTCCATTTACAACTTTTAATTCCTGTGCATGTATATTCTTTATCTTGCTTGCTTACCTGCCTTATAATCTCGAACTTCTCTATTTATGACTTTTCCGACCATGTGTGCTCCTTGTTTATCTAGACAAAAGTCTGTGCCTTTCTTTGTTCATTCTTTTGGATTTTCCTGTGTATTTCTTTGGCACTTTTCCCCTTGGTTTTATTTCTTTGGTCTATCTTTTTGGGCTTTGTATGTCGTGCTCTGTGGACTTTATTTTGCGGATTTTATGACTGCCAACTTTTCCATTTACCTCCCTTAGTCTTCTATTTCCCTTGGAATTCCGTCAGATTTCTTTCCTGCGGACTTTCTCCTATTGACTTCTCTTTTCCCATTCATTTCCTGCGGATTTTATTCTGCTCAGACTTTCTCTCAGACAAAAAGTCTGATGAAATTGTCCATTCGGGTTTCCACTTTCCCACGGACAAGAATTGACTAAGACTTCCTTTTGATCTTGTCTTTCATTTTTTCCGAAGGAATTCCTTCGGAGTCTTGTCAAGGCCAATTGTTTCGAAAAAATTGGCATGGCCCATTTCTCTCGGAAAAATTGTAAGCCCATTTGTGTTGTCCAAGTCTCCCGAAAGAATCCTTCGGACAATTTGTCCGAAGGAATTCCTTCGGGTTTTTCCTGTCCATTCTTGTCTTTTCAATGGACTTTTTGATTTCAATTTTCTTGAAGGAATCCTTCGGACAAAAAGTTCGAAGGAATTCCTTCTTTATTTTCTTTCCTTTGCCTTGTTTATAATTTCTTCGGGCTTTTTGAAGGGCACCCGAGCTTTTTGAATGGACCTTCTCGATTGAAATGAACCATTCCTTTGAGAGAGAAGCCTGTTGGATTTTTTGAAATGGCCTTTGAACTTTTCTCGAAGGGTACCTACCCTTCTGGATTTTTGAAATGATCCCTCCTGAAGGGCACATACCCTTCGGGCTTTTTGAAAGAGTCCTTTGTAATTTTCCCGCCAAAGAATTGCGCCTTTGAATTTTTTTGGATTTATTGTCAAGCAACTTGGTTTTTGTAAACCCCGCGGCAACTTTTCCGAAGGTATTCCTTCGGACAAAATCCTTCGGACCTTTTGTCTCTTTACTTTTTTCCGCAATGTATCTTCCCGAAGGGCAGGTGCCCTTTGGGCTTTTTGAATGAGTCCTTTACCCGCTTGAAATGATCCTTCCAACTATCCTGAATTATATATTCCCGAAGGACAGGTGCCCTTTGGGACTTTTGAAAACATCCCTTCACTTTGCTAGGATACCCTTTGGAAGGGCACATGCCCTTAGGGTTTATTGTAAATGACATTCCCGAAAAAACTTAGCCTTTTCAACCTTAAAGTGGACTTTCCTGAAGGGCACCTGCCCTTCGAGACTTTTGTAATTGTCCTTCAACTTTTTCCTTCAGACAAAAAATCTGAAGGAACAACCTGTCTTCGTCAAGTCGCAAAGACTTCCATTTATAAAACGACCCTTCCGAAGGGCAGGTGCCCTTCGGAAATCTTGTAAGTGATCCCTGTTCCTTATGAAAAGCCCTTTATACTTGTGCAATTGGTCCTTCGGATAGCCGAGTGACTTTTACGAACTTTAAAGATGTCATTTTTCTGAAGGGTAGTGTGAACCTTCCCAAAGGGGTACATACCCTTCAAGATTCCTGGAATGTACCTTTCCGTTTGTAATTTTCTTGGCTTTATTGCAAAGTACCCGGGGTTTTTTTAAATCCCTTGAAATGCTCTATCCCTTGAGTGGAAAAAACCCGAGAAAATAAACATATGCATGATGCTGCCTTTAACTCCATGCTTCCAATGAAAATGCACAAGAGATGTGGCCTTTGAACTTGCTGCAGGTGTCTTTCCCTCAAACAGACTGCATGCTCTATATGGTGGCTGTAGGTCTTCACCCAACTGTTCTTAATACCTTTGCTGTAAGTACCCTTCATTCATGCTTTTAGACCACAGATTGACCCGCTGAAAAGGGGGTTAGACCATTGTAGGAAAGTTTAAAATAATAGGGGTAATAACTTGGCTTTGACAAGCCAAATTATTAACAGTGTGTAGTGTCCAAAGCTTATTCTACAGAATGGTCGATTTGGAATGCAAAGGAAGTAAGGAGCTGAAAGCCAGCTTAGCTGAGCAGTGGGTGGATGAATTCGGGCCCCATCTAAGAAGACCAATTTTGGAACTGAGGATAAGATTTCTGGTACGTTATTTTCATTGCTTTGTGGCTAATGGATGTTGTAAGTGGAACTCTAAGAGAAGGGACCAATTCCATGGAAAGAGCTCATAGGCAATACTGGAATGAACAAATTCTTTAACTAAGTGGAGCTTTCTTGATTCTTCTTTTTGTTGAATCTGATGAAGTTATGGGATAGCTGCAAGAGGTTCTTGGCCATTTCAGCTATCCATCCTAAGCAGAGATTTATCACCTGAATTATCTGCCAAGAAATATCTCTGTAGAGGAGTAATATACGTTGTAAAATAGGATTCCATGTTATTGATCCAGCAGAGTCCCAAGTGTAGCTAAACACCAAAGTATATGATCTGTTTTTCATGTATTTTTGATGTATGACAAGATTCCATATTCTATTGGGATGACTATGCAGAGACAAGGCTAATTTCATGCTTAGTGTGTGGTTAACTATACAAAGATATTTGAAACAAAGACTCTGTATTCCCTTCAAAGTAGTGATTTTCTACAATGAAACTAGTGGGAATTTAAACTTTTCTTTCATTTCTACACAAAAAAAAGTTTGCTAAATGGAAACAAACTCTTGATTTTCCTTTTGAGATAATGGTAGAAGGGAAAGGAGATAGACCGGAAAGGCATGCAAAACAGATTGGATCAACTGGATATGGTCTGCAAGATTTATATGTGATTCCAGTATCCTCCGTATCCTATCCACAAGGTTATCCCACAAGGCAGAAGATTTTGAGTGAAGCTGCAAGAGACAGCAAAGGTATTTTGTAGGAAAATGAGATTTAGGGATACCTAAAATCCAAACGATTGCTTTTTTTATTTGTAAGGGAGTATGAAATAAGAATACTTCCAATTTGTTCAATTTGATGAGTTGTCTTTATGTTTGTTGATAAGTATTTAGATCAAAATACAAATTTCTGATTTCCTGCAGTATGGTAGCTGTGAGAAGTGTGTCGTTCGCAAATTTGAAGGTAGAGAAGCAATTTCCTTGGTTAACCGCAGGTGCTGTATGAAGCTGGTTATTAATTCAACTTTGTTTATCAGATGAGCTACCCCGTCATTGAGAAGAATAAATAAATATGCAGACAAATTGTCACCTTGCATTAAGCCACTGGTTGCTTGGAATTGGTGACCCAGTGTAGCATTAATTTTTACTGAAATGGTAGGATTGGAACTACAACAGGGAATCCAATCAATGAAATCTTTGGGTATTCCAAAGGATTATAAAATAAGCATAAGACACCTCCAACCATATCTGTCAAAGGTTTTGGCCATGTCTAATTTGATAATAGTGCATGAATGTAATGTCCCCTATTTGGGTTATTAGTTTAAACAAGAATTTATTTCAACAATTTATCAGACCCACAAGTTCTCTATGGATCTATTGTTTGGGGGCCCTCTTTACTTGAGAGTGATTGGGCTGCTGTTCAGAGGGTCCGAACACTTCTCCTTTGTCGCATTATCAGATGTAAGCAGACAGTTCCCCAACACATTATCCTTGTAGAGTTTGGAGCCCGGCCTTTCCGATTGGAGACTATATTTGATTTGATCTCTTTCATACATCGCATATGGAGGTTTGCTGATTCTGCGAGTGGGCGTGACAAATACCCATACTTAGGATGCTGTTCCTCAGAGATTCTTGCTCTCTCAGCTCCCTCAGCGTGAGGACGTTGTTGGTATACAGGAGCTTTTGATCTATTGGAATTTGTGGGAATCAGGATGGACTGAATACCTCCATTTATGTACTCCTTGGATGCACCGGCTCATCTTCTACCCACTAGACAGGAGCTGAACCAGATTATCAGGGATGATATTTACAGACAGTTTATTCATACTACTTGGGTAGACCCTCCTAGGGGGTTATGCCCAAATATGGCATTTTATGCAGAGCACTTCTTGGAGTTGAGTGAAGGGCTTATCATTCATCCACAATATACATTCTGCCACTGGATGCACTCTCTTCGCATCCCATAAGGATAGTTTCGAGTGGGTTCCCACAAGCTGAGGATTGAGACAGACCACCATATTGATTGAGCAGACAGGGTTTGTCAGTTATGCAGTATCCAGGAGACGGAGTTCGAGGAGCACTTCATCTTCCATTGCCCCATATACTATGAGATCAGGGGGAGATTTCACTGCCTATTTAGGAGGACATGGACTCTTTCTGACTTCTTCAGATATGAGGACCAGAGATGTTTGGCTTTATATATACAGGAAGCTCTTAAGCTTCGTGATCATTTTATTCAGAGACCCACTAGACCAATCTCCACTCAGCGGATTACTTCCTTTTTCACGGTATTACCTTCGAGGAGAGGCACTAAGCAACAAATTGACATCAGTACAATGTCACATTCCAGATCAGTGCGGCCCAGAGACACTACTCATAGTTTCTCGAGTTTTCATCAGCATATTCACTTTAGACCTTGCATTAGGAGACAGACTAGATCCACCAGATCTTCTTAGAAAATTTTCCTTCTAGGCGGAGGATTGGAGGATAGACTAGGCTTCATACCTCCCCTTCTTTGGGTCATACTTCTATTTGGAGCTTCTTCTCGTTGGCCTTGGATGCTAGGAGAGGTGGATTGAACTCTTGATGGGTTCCCTCTTGGTTCTTCTTCCTCAGTGTTCTTTCTCGTGCTCCCAATGTTTAGAGATTCTTGGGGGTTGCTCATTTCTTCTGCTTCCTTCCTTGGACCTGAGCGTGGTTGGTCGGGGCCCTTTTTTGGTCCTTTGGTTCTTTGACTCTGAGCGTGGTTGCTCTTTGCCACGTTTAATACTATTTCTTTCAGCATTGTTTTTCTTGTCTTTGGAGACCTTTTTGGTTTCTTGCTTTTTCATGACACATTTCTGTAATCTGTAGTCCCTTTGACCTACTTTTGTGGTCATTAGTTGGACATTAATATATTTGTCTTTATCTTTATCTTCAACAACAAAATATTAATTTTCAGATGACCCTAACAAGCTGAAATAACAAAATATTGTTGTATGTGCCTTGAAAATAGTTCCAAAAATATCATTTTAAGTCTCCAAAAATAACATAAAATATATCAAATTATTTGCCAAATAACCAGTCAAAAACCTGATTTTTTGGTTAAGTGTATAGCTAGAAATTTATAATAAATTTCAGAATATTGCCGTGGCTGATCCACACCCTCAAATGGCCCCAAAGTGGGTCGCTCACCCCTAAAACCTAGTCGCTGCCCTTTGTTGAGTATGCAGCCCTCATAAATGTCATTCACTACCCTACGACAGCCCCTTCATGCATTCATCCAGCTCCTCCAATGGTTTGCCCACCTGCAAATAACCCTTGGTGTTAAAAACAGCTTTTTGTTGTCAATTTCTGCTCAATGCAACTCCATGGTGAAGTTGCCTTAGGTCTGAATTCAAGGGTTTCCGTCCTTGATTCAACTCTCTTGAAGGGTTTCCGTCCTCCAAGTGCAAGCCCAAATTTTCGTGCTTAGACTCCAAGAAAATAGTTATAAAAAAAAAAAGTCATAATCATCTAAATGATCCTTTTTTTGCCTTATATAGTCTTCCCTAGTTAAGTGCCCAAAATTGGGGAGAGTAACTTAAGAATCTTAAAAGACCTTTCCCTTATGATATATATATATATATATATATTTTAAAAATCACTTAAACAATCAAGACCTTTAAAGATCCCCTTTTAAGTGAATTAAAAAACATAAAATACTTTTCAAAAAGTGCTTTTACATATATTCAATTAAAACATTTCAATACTCACTTCCCTTTATATTTGTCCCTTAGCCTCTGGGAAGGGTTTTAAGGCTAAGGGTCTTCCACCATGTCTCTATCAAAAGAGAGACATGACAATCCTCCCTATCCAAAATTGCTTGTCCTCAAGCAATAGAAGTAACCAAAATGTTCTTTCCATGGTGGGTCTTGTGCCAAACTTGAGCCTAGGCCCTTTTCAAAGGAAAGACCCCTCTTGGTGATGTTTGCTACAGCTGCATATGAAGTTTTTGTGTGGCTTAAAAAAACTGAAAATGCAAAACCAACAATACCTCATGTTGTCAATTCTCACTCTTGAAACCGCATATTCAAAAGATGCTCCTAAGATGTTGAAAGCAAGAAAATCCTTGATTTTGTCATCACAAAAGTGGTTGAAAATTGGTATTCCAGCTAGGTAGTGTTAGTAATTTGGCCTGTCAAGGCCAAATTACTACCTCTACTATTCGAAACTTGCCCCAGAACGGTCAATTTTCCTATACAGCTGGTCAAACTAGTGATTTATAATCTAAAAGCATGAGCAAAGGGATATGTAGGCAGTCAAAGTATCAAGTACAGTCATGATAAAGACACAACAATGTTACACAGTCAAGTGTATTCACAAGGATGATATGTTGAAATAAGAAAGGTCTTTATCAAGATTTATTGACAAGTACTTACAACCATGAAGAAGAACGATGATCAAATCTGCCTTTGAGCCTTCTTTGGAGTGAAAGACAAGCTACAGTCCATGCAAACACAAGACACCTACAACAAGTTCAAAAAGCATATCTCCTATTCAAAATGTCATACAATTATAAAGCTACTGGGCTGTAGGAGGAATGACTTTGTAAGGTGGATAAGAGCCAATGAAGAATTAATCAAGCTACAACCATTACGCCTACGGAAGATATGCATCTACAGTCAGTCACCAAAAAGATAACTCTGTAGGTCACTTTTTGGGCTATATCAATCTTTTTCTGTATCGAATTCTAATTTGAAAGAGTTTAATCAAATGGTTAAATAGTATGGTGGTGAAGTGATTCTATACAGGGAACGATTTCAAATGGCTAAGTGTGGGAACAATTTCCTCGGACTTTTTGTCCGAGGGAAAAAGTTCGAGGAAAAAGCAAATTTAAAAGGACTTTGTAAGAAATCCGAAAGATTAAGGTTTATTTGTTTTTTCTTTCCAAGGGACAAACAGTTCGGCATTTTTAGAAAGGGTGCTTTTCAAGAATCCCGAAGGGTATGTGCCCTTCGGGAAGGATCATTACAAAAATACCGAAGGGTATGTACCCTTCGGGAAGGGCTCAAAACAAAAATCTCAAAGGATAAATAAAAAAAATCTGAAGGACTTTCCAAATTTTCCGAAAGGCTAATTCAAAATTCTGAGAGGCTTCTTATCAAAGGAATGGTCCATCATAGAAAACCTGAAAGGTATGTACCCTTCGGGAAAGTATATTTGCAAAAAGCCCATAGGGCATCTCCAAGTTGCCGAAGGGCATTTTTTAAGTTGGGACGTTTCCAAAAAACCCGAAGGGTACCTCCCTTCGGGAAAGCTCATTCACATAAAACCCGGAGGGCATGTATCCTTCGGAAAGGTCATTGGCAAGAATCTCAAAGGGTACCTGCCCTTTGGGAAGGTTCACTTTGAGATTTCAAAGGAAGTTTTACAAAATCCCAAAGGGCATGAAGGGTACGTGCCCTCGGGAGAATCACTTTCCAAGCTTCCGAAGGGTCACTTTTGAAGGTCCAAAGGGCTCTTTCTTTCGGGAAAAGTCATAAACAAAAAGCTCGAAAGAAATATTTCCTTCGAACTTTTTGTCTGAGGCAAACAATTGGCAGAAAAGACAGGTTCAAGGAAAGTCCAAATGAGACAATTCCTTCAGACTTTTTCTCCGAAGGGAAGTCCGAACGAATGCAAATTCCAAGGAAAAAGTCCTGAGAGAAGTCTAAAGGAAAGGCACATGAGGGAAGAGATCCGATGGGAAAGAACATAAGCACAAGACAAGCCTTAAACAATTCCTGCAGACATTTTGTCTGCGGGAAAGTGGAAAGAACAAAAGTCCGAGAGGCAATAAAAAGACCAAATAAGAAGTCTAAAACAATTCCCGCGGACAATTTGTTCATAGGAAATTGACTGAATAAATGCCAAATAAATACTTGACTCCATATTGGAAAGGAAATACACAGGAAAATAAGCCTGGGGAAAAAGAGAATAAAGGCAAGGTCCGAGCACAAGACAAGCCAAGCAAATACAACAAAAGCCATAAACAGATAAGTGCTAAAGAAATGCATGCATAGAATCGAAAAGCTTGAGAGCAGAGGGCCGGGAAATAGCAAGGGATTCAATCTGAATATATCTCTCACTTAGCAAGATCCTTGTCCATGCAAGTAAGGGCTATTTATAGTAGACTGGTCAAAGCTTCACTTGACTGTTTGACTAAAATCACATTTCTCCTTGGTTTTCATGCAATCCAAAGCTTTCAACGTTTCAGGCAGTTCAAATGGAGTTCTCCATCCAAGATGTGGCATAAGCTTTGCATGCAAGTGGAGACCATTGGAGGTTGACTGGTCTTGAATTGGAGTTGATTAGATAAGCTTGTTACACATTTTCCTTGTTTTCCATGCAAATGGGAATATCTCTTCCTCCAACTCAGCTTTCAAACGAATCAAATGGAGTTCCTTATTTAGAGATTTGACGTAGTTTTCCATGCAAAGGAGAAGTTTGACATTCAATGGGCCCACCATCCACACTTCTACGCCGCCTTGGATTCATGCATGTTTGAAGATTTTTGGAGAGTGTGTTTATTTTAAAAATTAATCTTTCAAACTTGGCTCCACCACTTATTTTCTACGCCAAAGTTTGGAGATGCATGCAGATTTTGTAAAGGGAAAAGATTTTATTGAATATTTTAAACATTGTAAAAGAGGTTAAGTCTTGAGTTAATTAACCAAGACTAACCCTTTCCCTTTTTAGAGCTCCACTTAGGGCTATTTCAGGTTTTGGAAAAGCTTATTTATTGGCTTTATCAAGCCATTTAGAGGGGGCCCTAAAGTTGGAAGGAAGAAATTGTAAGCTGGACCATTCATCAATAAGGAAGTTATTGTTCTGAATCTGAGTTTTGACAGAAGATAGTGTGTAATTTGATAGTGCATCAACGTATAAGTGAGATTGATCTCTTTTTGCAAGTCCCTTCCTCACCTATCTCTCTCTTTATCACCCTTTTGCAGGTCATTTGAAGAAGTTTTCAACCCTTCATCTGAAATATTTATGCTTAAGGACAAAATTATAGATTTCATTTGATTATGTGTACATTGATTTCAGTAACTTCAGAGGATTTGAACAATTCAGGTGTATCATCTCATTAGATAGGATTTCTTTTTCACTCCAAAATTCACAGTAGTCAAATTTATTGAAAAATCTAAAGGGAACCAACCCTCTCTAGAGGTTCTTCTCATCAAAGAGTCACCCACACTCTGAGAAGTTCGAATTGTATCAGCTGGAGTGAGGGTGTGCTTGCATACCTTCAATCAGGGTGCACTCCAGAGTGATAACATGTAGTCTTCATTTGTAAGGGCTTTGATTGCCCCTATGTCCTCATTTGCACATGAAACAAACATGTTAGTCAAAACAATCTTCTCCTCTTTGGTGTTGTTGACCAAGATTTGTTTGAGAAGTATGGCTGCAAATTTGTGAATGTCATGAAGGATGCAGCCCCTATCAACCTTCTTATCCCTACATCCAATGATTTTTCCCTTAACCATCTTTTGCTGCCCCAAGTGTAACCTGTTGTATGCAACTCATAACAACTGAATAAACTCTTGAATTTATTCTTCAAATTCCTCCAATGAAGCATCCAAAGAACTGAAAACTTTTGTGTAGGAATGTCAAGTCCACCTTTGACCCACCAATTCATTTGTACATTAGTATTGGAGTGAACCAACGCCTTTGCCACACAACTATCTTGATTTTTCATAACCCTGCAATTCTTTGTTGGAGTTAAACTATTCATCACCTAAGTATTGTCCAATAACTCCTTAGTGTCTACGCCACATACAAGAGACGTCATGATCATAAGAAAGAATTCAGATGTGGAAAATTTCAAAGAGCTGCCCTCTATGTGTACCTTGAGGTTTTTGAATGCACATGTTGGATTCCCCAAGTGTGGATGTTGCTTACCTTGGAAGAGTGAAGCAATAATTGAAACCTTGCCCTCAAAATAAAACTTACCTTTTCTTGCAAAATCAGACTTTGTAGAGGGCTGTTCATTGCCCCTTTTTGCCTTGTTCCAAGTGCATATATTCAGCTGAAGTGGCCCCTTTATTCCCTCATTAATATCATTACCAAGTGTCTCTTTGGTTTCAAAGCTTGGAGCATTTTTAACCAACTGAATTGACACTTTATAGAGCATGTTTCCAAATTGTATGATAGGCTGGAATGACACATAATACTCAAAATTTTCTAAATGAACTTGAAAATTTCTCCCTAAGTCATTTTTAGATTTCTTAATTTTCCCCAAACATGGAATTCTAATTCCCCAACAAACCAAATTTAAACACAAATTTCCAAAATTGGCAAGGAAAAGAGGAATTGAACAAACCTTTCCACACCTTGGGAACCCAATAACATTAACTCCTTTCAACAAACCTTTCGCCTTATCATGTCTTAGGGTCCATATTTTAGTGCACTTAAAAAACCAGCTTATGCAAATAAAAATTTGGAAGGCCTTTTCATACCTTAGAAGCTGCCTTAGACTCCCCATATTGCATTTTATGTATTGGAAACCCTTTCCCACCATTCCTTTACTCCATGTGTCATGTATGAGACCTCTTTCCTTCATGAGAGTTGGCTGTCCCACCTCAGAAAATTCCAATTGCCTGGCTGCCCCAACATGAATTTATTCATTTATCATGTTTTCCATTCTTTTGGACATCCTCCCCTTGGGTGTCCTATCTTGCAACCCATGCAATATCACTTCCTTCCCTTTGGCGTCAAATTTGAGCTCCATTGTTTGGTAGTTTTGGGTGTACTCCCCAAGAGAGTGCAACCATTGTATACCAAGCACAATGTTAGTTTCTCCAATACCAACCACATAAAAATCATCTTCAATGAGGTGTGTTCCCATCATTATGCTTAGCTTGGGAATTTTAGTGGTACAAGGGATGGTAAAGCCATCCGCCACAGTCACATGAAAACCACTAAATTCCATAGATTGCAAACTACATAAAGCCATTAATTTTTTATCAATGAAATTATGCGTGGCTCCACTATCAATAAGAATAGTGACCTCCATACCTTTTAAACTACCCTTTACACGAAAGGAGTAGTACTTATGGATTCCTGATAGGGAAGCAAAGGTGCCCTCCAAGTCTTCTCCACCAAAAATCTCCAAGTGCTCCTCAACATATGTGGCTGCCCCTTCCTCTACATCCTCATCTTCTCCATCCGAATGCACTTCAATGTAGTGTACTTGACATTTTCCACGGCAATGATGACCTGGTGACCAAGGGTCTTTGCAATCAAAGCACAACTTCTTCCTTTATAATTCATTTCTTGTTTCAAAACTCTCTCTTGGCAGCTCTCTTTGCTGTACCAAACCCTGCTGGTTTGGCCTACGAAACTGGCCTATACCATGCTGATTAGGCTTGTCCACTTGCCCCAAAGGAGCTGATCTAGGTGGCCCAAAATTGCTGCCCCTTGGTTGCCCCCAATTGTTATCTTTTGGCTGTCCATAAGGCTTAAAAGCATTAATTTTTTGAAAATGAAAGGGCAGAATTTTACCTTGTGACGCCGAGGCCTCAAGATCAAGAGTCTTTTGGATGGCTCCTTGGAGAGTGGAAGGATCAAAAGCCTTGACCAACCCTCTAATCAAATCAGTCAAACCTTCCATGAAAAGAACTACTAACCTCCTTTTTGATACATTGTCACCATAACTGAAAGCTTTTGAAATTCGGTTACATAACCTTTCACTGTGTCTTTTTGCTTTAGTTGAGCCAATTCTCTAAAATGCAATTCCGGATCAGCCCTATCAAATTGCTCAATAATACTCTTACTGAATTCCTCATATGACGAAATTAGTTGGTGGCCTTGAGTAACCAAACCATGATACCACCATTCATGGGCAGCCCCTTCCAAGTGTAAGGTAACAAACTGAATGGCCTTTTTTTCCAACATAGGCCTTAGCAAAAAATAAGTATCCACCTTTTGGATCCAAGCCCTAGCTAAACTTTTGGGCAAACCATCAGAATTTGAAAGTGTAAGCTTACCCAAAGCGTGGAGTCCTCCTTGGCTGCCCTTGTGCTTGTGGCCAGCCCTATTGCTTCCTATTCGACCATGCTTCCAAGAAGTGAAAGCTGAAAAATCCATTTGTTCCCTAAAAAAGGCTGGACATGTCATGTATTCATCATATTCCTTCAACAAAGTGTCCCTTAATGAGGGTTTTGCTTCCCCCTCGGGAATGGCCACTTCATCCTGCAAAAAGGTACGCTGGTTAGGCCTACGTGAAGCTCCTCCAATACCCTTAGAAGGCTGATCCATGACGTTGTGACTTCCCAAAGCACTACCATCCCCATTGGATGGTTTGTCACCTTTCAACTCCATAGTTCACACAAATTCTACTATCATGGCCGTCATTTGTTCTTGGGCTTGTGTATCCCTGTCAAGCCTTTGTTTTTCTCTATTTTCTGCCTCTTCCTTTGATTGATTTTGGTGAGACATGTCTTCTGTACATGGAATTTCCTCCACTTTCTTCTTGCTCCTCAAGTAATATCTTATTTCTCCTTCACCGTCTTGCATGTATCACTTCAAAACCCACAGCTAGCCAACATTTGGCTATGATACCCCTGCAATGTCCTCTATTTGGATTATTAGTTTAAACAAGAATTTATTTCAACCACTTCGATAATAAAATATTAATTTTCAGATTTTTCCTCAAACCCTAACAAGATGAAATGACAAAATACTGTTGTATGTGCCTTGAAAATAGCTCCAAATATATTATTTCAAGTCTCCAAAAAATAGTAGAAAATATATCAAATTATTTGCCAAATGACCAGCCAAACCCTGATTTTTTGGTTAAGTGTATAGCTGAAAATTTATAATAAATTTCAGAATATTGCCGTGGCTGATCCACACCCTCAAATGGCCTTGAAATCAACCCAAAGTGGGTCGCTCACCCCCAAAACCTAGTTGCTGCCCTAGGATAGTCCCTTCATGCATTCGTCTAGCTCTTCCAATGGTTCGCCCACCTGCAAATAATCCTTGGTGTTGAAAACACCTTTTTGTTGTCAATTTCTGCTCAATGCAATTTCGTGGTGAATTTGCCCTAGGTCTGAATTCAAGGGTTTCCGTCCTTCAAGGAGGACGAAAACCCTTCCGTGGCTCCTTGGAGGACGAAAACCCTTCAAGAGAGCTGAATCAAGGACGAAAACCTTGAATTCAGACCTAGGGCAACTTCACCACGGAGTCAGAAATTGACAACAAAAAGGTGTTTTCAACACCAAGGGTTATTTGTAGGTGGGAAAACCATTGGAAGAACTGGACGAATGCATGAAGGGGCTGTCCTAGGGCAACGAGTAACATTTATGAGGGCTGCATACTCAACAAAGGGCAACGACTAGGTTTTGGGGGCAAGTGACCCACTTTGGGGTCATTTCAAGGCCATTTGAGGGTGTGGATTCAGCCATGGAAATGTTTTGAAATTTATTATAAATTTCCAGCGATACACTTAACCAAAAAATCAGGGTTTTGACTGGTTATTTGGCAAATAATTTGATATATTTTCTGCTATTTTTTGGAGACTTGAAATAATATTTTTGGAGCTATTTTCAAGGCACATACAACAGTATTTTGTTATTTCAGCTTGTTAGGGTTTGAGGGGAAATCTGAAAATTAATATTTTGTTGTTGAAGTGGTTGAAATAGATTCTTGTTTAAACTAATAATGCAAATAGGGGACATTACAACGAATGATGGGTTTTCTTCAAGGAATGAATGATTTTTTCAATTGCTATTACATTATGTGTTATTTCCCTGTCTAGAACAAATGCAGATTGGGTGGGGGAAATCAGCTTTGATTGAAGAGGTTGAAGCCACTGACAAATGACTTTGTATATGATTCTATAAACCAAATTATACATTAAATTTGTTTGAATATTTTCTTGTTTTCCAACAATCTGAGGCACCTTAGAAAAATCGCAAGTTGCAGTATTTTAAGCCAGAGTTGACAACATCCCAGAAATCTTAGAAAAATTCGGCTGGAAACCATTAGGACCATGAGCTTTATTTTGGCTAAATGAAAAAATCGATCTCTTCAATCTTGCCTCCATAGAAGATAAGCTATCTAGATTGTGTATCTTTGAGATTACCTTTGGTATACATCAGGATAATCAATTTATAAATTGTAAGCTAGAGTTGTACCCTGATTGATTGTAGGTTCAGTAAGCAATTTTTGGAAGTAAGTTGTTGCAGCTTTAGTGATATTATCAGAATAATGACTCGAGTTTCTATTTGGAAGCAATAAGTGTTCCACTATGTTGAGATGAAGATGATCAACTACATATTTGTGATTTTTTTTTGGATTTGTACCTCCTCTGATCAATGCTATTGATTTTTGATCCCAATAGGCTAAGTCAAAAGGTTTGGTGTTTTTTGTGATTGAGTTCAAAATTCGACAAAATTTTGAGATGGCAGGAAAATCGGGCAATTTTGCAGTTCGCCCAAAAAAATGTGGGGAAAAAATGAGGGCACAAAAGTGCAGGGAGAAAAAGGAAAAACAGGGAAGAATCTGCCACTCCATCTTCTTCCTCGTGTTTTTTTCTGAAGTTTTGCGTGCTATTTGCAGTGTAGTTAGCTTCGAAATTAAACATTTACACGATCTCAACAAATGACAAGGTCTTTGCTTCGCGGTCACACCTATTTGTAGGAAATCATATTGTATATGACAACAAAGTTTTTGCTCAGGGTCCTTACGGTTCCTACTGGCGAAACCTTCAGAACATGTGCACGCTCCAGATCTTCTCTACAAACAGAATAGAATCCTTCAAACATGACCACGTAGAGGAAATTTCCGATCTCATTCGTTCATAGTTTGAGACTTGCTAGCGAAAGGGCACTCCCGTGAACGTGAAATCTAGGCTTTCTGATCTCACATTTGTGATATTAAATTGTTTTTGTTTCTATGTTTTTTAATTTTTTTTATGTTATTTTATTTGTTTATTTATTTTTTTTATATTTATATTTTGTTATATTTGATGTTCATATCATTTAATTTTTGTCGTTTATTATATATATATATATATATATTTTTTGTTGTTTATTAAAATTTTATATTTATAATATTATATTATTTATATTTTATATATTTTTGGTTTATATCTACTATTATTCAATGCATTTTTTTTGATATTTTAAATTTAAAGTTTGTTTGTTTTTGTATAAAAAACATATTACATGTTTTAGATTTTAAGACTTAGTTTTTCAAAAATGATCTTTACTATTCTGATTTGACTTACTTTTCTATGCTTATATGTTTTTCTATGGTTCAAACTTAATGATGATTTTTTTTCCGAACTTTATCCATTGGCGAACTTGAACCGAATTTTATCCTTGTCAAACTCGAATTTGAACTCGAACCTTTAGCCAATAGGAGACTTCAAATTTGATGAAGGAGCAACTGCTCCGCCTTTTTCATTTCACCTGACCCAGTCTTCCAAATTTGCCTTTGCATGTGTTCTAATTTGGATAAATAATCAAATTTTGAGAGATGATGTTCCCAAAATTTTCTTTGTTTCAAACTTCAATTTTTGCTTTAGAAAACGAGGCTTTCTGACCAGCTTATACATGGCAAAACCAGAGATAGACAGACAACTCCACCCATCATGATTCAATACGTGGATTGAAAAGATGGATGCTCCTTTCACATATTTTCATATTTGAAGGAGTGACCTTTTTGAAAGATGGCTGGAAGGATAGAAATGTAAATGGGACGGTAATCTGAGATTGGAATTGTGTATAGAAGCTGATAATTGAAGCTTTGTTTGCATCCTAGCTTTAGGAACAAAAAAGCAGCTGAGTTTCTCTGCAATATATTGGGTGCCTTTCTTCCTATTGCACCAAGTATATTTGGCTTTCGACAACTTGATGTCAGTAAGCTTTCCTCCCTGTAAAAAGCGGTTAAATTGATTTGTGATTTGGGTATTGAATGCCTGTCCTCCCATTTTCTCCACACTATTTTTTACAATTTTAAAATTTCCATAAAAAATAACATTACTATAATTAGATTATCAATATTTGTGGGATTTTACTCGTATGTGTTTTAACTCATTTCAAGATGACTTCCATGAGTTGTCATTATGCTAATGACTTTTTTCTTCATGTAGTTTTGGTGATAATCACAAGGTAAGGGGACCCATTTAGCAGACAAGCACTGTAAGCATTTGTTTGTTGGAGAAAGAATTGTAACTATAATTTACTGCTTTATGATTCTCACCCTCTAGCCTCTTAATCCATTGGAATGTTTTTTGGAGCATGTAATGCCTTATAAGTCACCCTTGTCTCACAATTCTTACCAACGGGATTAACCCAATTACTACCCCCAATAGTATCTTTTTGTTAATTACTATAACTGACAGATAGCCGCCAGGTTTTCATGTCAGCCACCATTTTCTCTTTGAATTTTCCATATGGAAGGATGTAGATATTCGCTATATGAAAGGTTACATCAAAATCATAAGCATGGAAGTTGGCTCATAAGCCCCATGGATGATTGCTGAAATTCTGGAGTTTGAATTTGGTGGGATACCAAAGAATTAGGACCCCTCTAGACGGACTATTTGATGCTTTGAACTTTGAAGACAAATTTTAGATCCCAAGTTGAAATTAGCAATTTTGACCAATCAGCATCCTGTATTCTATTTCTTGTAACAGAATCATATCTACCCCACTTGATTAACATAATCATATCTACACTGTGATTTAATCAGTTTTTAAAGAAAACTGTGCTTATTCTGGGCTCAAAAAACTATAATATCCCAAGAAACTATTTTCATGAAGAACGATTTTGTAATTATGGTATCATAACTGCTGTTTACTTAGATCTCTTTCCATACCTGATAAAGTGTGGTCAAGGGATTGGACGCTATGTTGTTCTCCTTTTGGATATAGATCAAGTGAATCATTTGGAAATGATCTCATTCGCTTCTCTCTTTTGACATTCAAGAGAGCATCCACTCTAGACGATGCTTTTAATTTTCTTCCCACTTGGGCTGTGCACTTTATGAATTCTGTGTATGTTCTACTGAATTCTCTAAGGGAACAATCTGCATAAAGGGTGGGACATTGTTTTGAGATAGAGGAGTTTCTTTGGCTTGAAGCTGATCCCTGATAACTGCTACTTCTTCCAAATTTTGGGGAGAGAAGTTAGAATATTGAAGGGATTCTTGTGAACTAGTCCAAAGCTCGATTATTACATTCTGTACGGACCAAATCATACTTGGGTGATGGTCTTGTGTGAGGAAAACCAAGTTCAACCTTTTTGATAGTGAATCTTAAATTTAAATGGTGAAGTGCGGCGGTACTTATATATATATATATATATATATATATAATTTCGCTAAAGTTAGTTTATATTTTTTTCATTCTCTAAAATGGTGATTTCTTGTAGTCATCTAATAAAAAATGAATAAAACTTTACTTTGCATCATATTGTTTTGAAATAATCTAGTGGATTTTGGGGAAAGAGAATCGTCTATTTTTCCTCTATATTTCATATTTACTAATGATATCTAGTAATAAGTCTTATTTAATGTATTCTGCCATGCAACCTCTAGAGGGAGTATTTCATCTCATGCTTGTGGTTCTATCCCTTCAGATTGCTTGTGGCAAGGGTGCTGGTGCCGTTACTTGCTTACTTGATGAATCTGGGAAGTACACTAGTATTGATGCATCTATCAATGCGCAACCAGATTTCAAGGTGAACTCATTGTCTGGGCTATCTATGTTACTGCAAAATGAATTTGAATTGACGTCTTAGTTGCGGCGACTTCAAATTGATGTTTTATATTTTGTGATTTACAGTATTTAGGAGGGCACTCCTTATGAAGACATTTTAAATTTATACTTCCGTGTTTATGTTGTAGAGTTATAATCATTCTTGAATTTTTTCATATACAAAATTGAACTTTTTGCAGCTAGAAAGTAGAAGATTATTCTGGCAATAAACTCATCAATTGCAATGAACAATCTAATTGCAAACATTTAATGAAAACTTAGAAGTATCTATATGAGTGCCATCAAAAATGTTGCCAAACAAGGTTTGGATATTTTTTTATACGCAGTTGCAAAAATGAACAGAGACATTGCTGATAATCTTGTCTCAGTGGACCTATAATGTACATCAAATATCAAATTAAAGGCAGCTGATTAATGGATGACCCAGAATTAAATTTCTGGGTCAGATCTTACTTTTCCATTGTCTAAGGGGAGTATTAAGGGGATGAATAATCACATAGTTTGTCAACACAGTGAGCTTACAACACAAGTTAAGATCGAACAGACAGTTAATAGTAAACCAGAGACTCAAACAGGACTGTGCATCGTCAATAACAACCTAAAATACTTAACAATAGCTGATTATACCATTCAGTGACAACCTTAATAACTGTTCAAAATGCAAACATACCAGAAACACTCTGAAAGGGAAATGCATACACCATCAATATAACTCATAATAGCAACAGATAAGCTAATAGACCAAAATGCAGTAATGGTACCCATACTTTCTATTAGCAACAGGACGTGGTTACATTTCAGCAGCATGGCATTGTATTCTATCATCTCCCTCCTAAACTAAGTCCCTATGCTACTATTTATACTCAAAATTCCACTCCACGTGGTTACGATCACACTCCGATGAAAACTTTCAGGTGATTTGTCTAAAATGCAGGATATCCGCTCCCAAAGTGCCCCAAAATGTACATGTAGAGTTAGTTATAACTGCATGGACTCCATTTACTACAATGATGATGGTGTTCAGTGTGCTCTAGTGCATGGTTGATTCCACGTGCTGATGTGTCCATGGTACCATGTGCTATTGTGTGCCAGCACCTATTACTTGCTCGTGTGTACCCAAAATCTTGCCAACAACTGTTTCAAGAGTCACTTACCCGTAGCCTTTTGGCCCCAGGTTGGCTTTCTACTCCCAACATTATTTATAGAATGTTGATGGCATGATTGTTTGACTTGTCTCCGACAACATTGGTTTGAGAGATTGAGGATTTCTTATGGTCAGCTGAGGGTTTCTTCTCGCTAGCTACAAGCTGAGCTAGACCACTGTATTTCTTACGAGGATAAGATCTGTTGTCTCTACTCTCTTCATGATGTGGAGAAAGAGGAGCATTTTATTTCCAAATGTTCAATTGTAACAACCACATTTTTTTTTATAATACTGAGATCAACAAATATGGTACAAGGTTTTCAATCAGAGTTGAGCATGAAAATGTAATGGGATCCATAACTATGCCATAGCTAACACAGGAACTAGACCAAGTCTATAAATTAACTTCATTATGAAGTGTTTTAACCACTTAGTATTCAGATAGAAGTGGGTCAGTGTAGGAACACTCACGCACACCTATCCGTGTATTTTCAATGTGGCCTTCCTAGCAAAGCCGTAACTAACTTATACATTTACCCAAGTACCTGCACAGGGTATAAAACAACCTGTACCTCATTGGGTAAATAAAAAAAGTTCAGCAAAAAATTGCAGAAAGTAAAACGATTCAACAGAAGAATCATCCTACTAAGCTTGCATAAGCAAAATCTATTAAACTCACAAGCAACAGGGAGTGATCATTGGAAGGACTATTTCCAAAAGTAATGCAAAGTTTTGGAATGCATTACCAACATCGCAACCATTCATGGAATGAGTTGTACATCTTCGAGCTAGGTAGCTTAGGGAGATTCGATTAATCGGTTGCTTAATTGATCAAAGTTATAAGTGTATCATAAGATTCTAAGGTGGAATTCTTTAAACCTCTTAAGATGTTTCAACAACCATGCTTATGTTCCATTTTGGAACAACTTATTAATTTCACAAGGCAGGGTTAGCCTCATGGCCTTAACCCGTTTGGTTGATATTTACAAGTCAAAGCATGCGCTTTTAATTATCTTATTAAGTTTAGCCAAACCTTATTTTAGGTCACGCACACATACTTAAAACAACATGGTTTCATTTCCTCATGAGTTTCAAAGAACTCTATGTACCTATATTAGGTTTACCAGTTAACCTAAATAACTTAAGTATATTATAGTTCAACTTAGATCACTTTTTTTTAGATTAAGTAAATCTTTAATGCCAATGCTTAAAGGCTTATAATCATTCACTTATTCTTTGGATTAAACTCAATTTCTCTTTTTTATATTTCAAATCAAAACCTAATGATTATAAATCAATTCTTTGACCTTTAACAATTCCATAGGTCATTTCCAAATGGAGAAGAGACGTTCCTCAATCACGTCCTATTCCATTTGTAATAACCATGAAAATTTAGATCCTTGAATTACTCATTTGTTTACAAGCTTGCTTTTAGGTTACCCTTCTTAACTTATAACATTCACAAGCTAGTGCAAGATTAATTGTATCTTAGTTTACAATAGCCCAACCCAACACTTCCAATTAATGATATAAGGCTGTCACAACAGTCCCATCACTTAAATAGTGATTTTAATGATTTCATTATTAGAAGGATATAATCAATTTAGAAAGAGAGTGCTCATAACTCATACACTTAGCATAACATGCCAACTAATATTGATTCCATAACTAAGTCACAACATCATCTTTAAGAATGAGTGCGTTTATAGTAATTCTTAAAAGGATAAAAAGACATAATACCTTCTTGAAGTTCTTAAAGAATCTTTAACAAAGAGTCTAACCTTATTATCTTATTAAGTTTAGCCAAACCTTATTTTAGGTCACGCACACATACTTAAAACAACATGGTTTCATTTCCTCATGAGTTTAAAAAAACTCTATGTACCTATATTAGGTTTACCAGTTAACCTAAATAACTTAAGTATATTATAGTTCAACTTAGATCACTGTTTTTTAGATTAAGTAAATCTTTAATGCCAATGCCTAAAGGCTTATAATCATTCACTTATTCTTTGGATTAAACTCAATGTCTCTTTTTTATATTTCAATTCAAAACTTAATGATTATAAATCAATTCTTTGACCTTTAACAATTCCATAGGTCATTTCCAAATGGAGAAGAGACGTTCCTCAATCACGTCCTATTCCATTTGTAATAACCATGAAAATTTAGATCCTTGAATTACTCATTTGTTTACAAGCTTGCTTTTAGGTTACCCTTCTTAACTTATAACATTCACAAGCTAGTGCAAGATTAATTGTATCTTAGTTTACAATAGCCCAACCCAACACTTCCAATTAATGATATAAGGCTGTCACAACAGTCCCATCACTTAAATAGTGATTTTAATGATTTCATTATTAGAAGGATATAATCAATTTAGAAAGAGAGTGCTCATAACTCATACACTTAGCATAACATGCCAACTAATATTGATTCCATAACTAAGTCACAACATCATCTTTTAGAATGAGTGCGTTTATAGTAATTCTTAAAAGGATAAAAAGACATAATACCTTCTTGAAGTTCTTAAAGAATCTTTAACAAAGAGTCTAACTTCACAATGCAGAATTTTGTAGGTTAAGATATTTTTGAAGTCTTTTACAGTCTAAAGGAAAACATATCACAAGATCTATTAATAAGAATTAACTCAACTTTAACAAGTAGTATATTGATATACTTTATACATACATATTATAACTCTACAACTTCTTCGTTCATCTCATTAACACAATGTTCACATATTGCCACCTAAATGAATTTCATAACTTCATTTAAAAGAGACTAAGTAATCCTAACAATCATCCACTAACTCAATGCCTTAATTTTTTTTTTTGAGGTAAGACAATGGAAAGTGTTTAGTAGTCCTATGAACCTAAAGCTTCATACATACTTAATCATATGACAATATAACCAAATAAACTTGTTCAATTTATGCAAAGAGATGCTTCCACAATCTCAATTTATGCCTAACAATTTCAGCATCAATTATGAGTCTGCGTATAGCAAAACATTCAATCCATGCAATTTGAAACCAGTGAATGTACATATTTAACTCATGCAGTTGTATGTTCACATTATCTAAATGCCACAACAATGTTCCATAAATCCGTATATGTATATGACAACATCATTAATAGTTTGATATCTAAAAGATGAACCTCCAATTTATAATTATAAATCAACTTGGATATAACTAATTTATTTATGCAAATTAAACATAACATTAACATTAACATTGCATAGCATAATTGAAAAACATCAATATAATTAATGAAGTTAATTATACCATACTTAACCAACTCATTTTACAATTGATTTTCTTCACTTTGTAATCAATACTACAAATATTTCATAACAAGAAGTACAATCAAGTAATTTTTCGCATGCAAATCCAACGAAGCAAAACTCGTCTCGTCAATCCCAATGAGCCCAACCATAAGTGGCCCTAGACTACCCCATCCATCAGTTGGATGTGATTCAACCCAGTCGAGAGAAGGAAGATAAACAGTGACTTCTGAGCTTGACTTAACATAAACCACTTGATGAAAATATTGAAACAACACTGTTTACATTCTTGATTAACAACAGTCACTTTTGTAGTTATTCCAACTGCTACAACTCATGTTAGAGCTTTTAAGATTTGGAGTTTAACAGTGCAATTCATGGCATTGCACTCGTAAGCCCCAAGTCTTCGTTAGGGTGCAACACTCGAAATAAATACAATTGTGTTATTGATGGTAACCTTGAATACAAACAATACTCTTCAAATATTCTCATCTAAATAAATAAACTTAAATGACAAATTGTTTTTGAGTTTCATACCAAACATGTTCAAAACAATGTCAAAATCTTTCATTAAGAAGACAATCAAACTTACAACAGTCCAAAAAGATACCAAAGCTCACCTCAAGTCTTCATACAAGATAATGCATGCATCCAGGGAGTGCAATTAATATCAACCACACAACTCAAGGTGACAACATCAATTAACATAAGCTCCAGGTCAATTTTGACCAATAGAGACTTTTGACAATCATGAACGGAGATTCTAAAGTCATTATCAATAACTGGTAATGATAATAACAACATAATTTAATCATACAAATGTTAAGGTCAAATAATTTGAGGTTCATGATGTCTTATCATCATAAGAAAAATCTTTAACCCCAAATCAAACAATCATGACTAAAGATAAAACTGAAAGACCAAATCAGATTTACAAGTACAATTAAAAAACTCTCGTAATAACCAAATCTAATATCATGGCCGTACAACGCCTATTTCTATACAATAAAATAATAATAAAACATTATTTTATGAAAACCCTAATGGAACTCGACCCACATTGAAAACTTAAAAGATTTGATTGGTTTCTTCCATGGCTGCAACCAAATGATAATGCACATGTATTTTAATCTTTTAGGGTTTTACTATGTAAATCTTAAGCTAGATTACAGGGTTGGGTCTGTTGTTAATCTGGAATAAATTAGAATTTATTGATTCTATGGAACTTTCTTAAAATAGTAAGCACAAGGAGAAAAGGAACTTATCTGGATGTAGACAGATTTTTTTGTGGATCAGAGTACTAAAGATGACCGAGTAAACACAGAGGAATATTGTCTTTTGATTATTTTTAGAGATCTAGCTATGGACAGTAGCGCCCCCTTTAGGACAATAGGGCCATGTGGTGCTAGTGTTCAATTTTGGTGCTAGTGTCCTTTCTATAGTAGCTATATGTAACTTTTAGGGAAGATGTGGGAGTCCCTGAAGGTTTTGTAGGTGATCCTGTGTCGCGCAGGAGCTCGTCTGTATCACTGTTTTGGATGATTCTTCTCCAAAACCATAATAAATACTGCACACATAAAATAATGAATTAATCAAATGCAAAAGGAAATGAAAAACTGGGTTGTGGGATGTTACGATCGCATGGATTAGAACCCCTGTTGTTCTGGTCGCTGCCTAAATTAACTCCAATGCTAGAGGTTTCAGATCGCATGTAGTTCTCCCTCAGGGAAAATGCACCATCAACTTGCATGGTATGCTAGAATGAATTTTGCCTAGACCCTTCTTTGATCAAACATGCAAATGTCTAGTTGTGAAAGCTTAGTATGTAGAGTATTTAAGTTGTATGATTGGTTGATTTTACATAAATAAGTGCCAAAATAGTAAGTGTTAGATGTAAAATGCCTTGTGAGGCTCTTTGTTTGGAATATAATAACTTGTTCGTTGGTTGACAAGCTGTAAAAAAGATATTAAAAACATAAGAGAAGGGTCACAGAGGGTTTAGGACTCAAACACGGGTGAAAGGGCCCGTCAGACACTAAAGCCAAAAGTGGACACTAGCACCATGTGACACTACTGTCCTAAAAGTGGTGCTAATGTCCTAAGGCTCAAATTAGAGCAAAAATCAGGGATGATAGGCTAGGGGCCCCTGGGACTGGAAAAAGGTGACATGTGACTGATGGGGGTGTCGAAAATAGGGAAAATAAGACATAAGAAAGATCAAAAGACTCAAGATGACCATGCAAACAAGGACTATAACCATCACTAAGACCCTTGTGTGAAAGAGCAACAAAAGACATAGTACTTGTGGTTGCTTGAGCAAATTAGGGTGTTTACATTTGTCCCCTTTTATTTTGGTAATGCAATGAAATGGAAGTACCAGATTAAAAGAAAATAGAAATGCGTACTTGTACTTACCTGTGTGAATGTAATGTGGATTTGGCTCACTTCTTGGCCAAAGAAGTGGATAAGAATATGTGAAGGGAAAACATCTAGTGTGAATGTCCCTTGTACTGAACTGAGTATGTAAGATGAATGCGCGGAGAAACATGGCTCGCTTGCCCCCTCTCTGAATTTGAGTACTGTAAATTGAATGCGTGGAGAAACAAGGCTCACTTGTGTCCCCTTTGAATCTAAGTAATGTAAACTAAATGCGTGGAGAAACAAGGCTCGCTTGCCCCCACTTTGAATTTGATTATGTACACTGGGTTTGGTGTAATGCTATGGATCAACCGCTACAGACGGTCTTGTGACCCAAACTGGAGAAAACATGGTGACGATATTGGTGTAACCTGATAAATCTAAAAATGAGGAGCAAGAACGTGAGCTCTGCATCATGCCCCCTAATCCTGATATGTGAGTGATGTAGTTGTGTATATGAATATCTGAAGGAACTGGTATATCTGTGTCAATGCTATATAACTGTGTAGAGTGTACATATGAATACTTGTGTAGACACGTGTGTTTGAAAATATGAAAATTTGTGCATCTGAATGTCTGTGTAACCCTGTGTAGACCTATGTGTTTGTATATCTGAATACGCCGTGTAAAACTATGTAGACCTGTGTGCCTATATATCTAAAAATTTGTGTATTTGAATGCCTTTGTAAACTTGTGCATTTGTATATCTAAATAAGCTGTGTAAACTTGTGTAGACCCGTGTATCTATATATCTGAAAATATGTGCATCTGAATGTCTGTGTAAACTTGTGTAAACTTGTATGTCTATATATCTGAAAATCTGCAAAAACCTGTGTAGCCCTGTGCATCTGTATATCTAAAAATATGTGACTTTGGATGCCTGTGTAAACATGTGTAGACCCATGTGTCTATATATCTAAATAAGTTGTGCATCTGAATCAGTGTGTAAACCTGTGTAGATCCGTGTGTTCAAAAATTTGAATGTAACTTTGTATGTCTGAAACAATCTATGCATATTTGCCCCTCGCCCCACCCCTCCCTCTGCCCTTTGGTGAGAGAGCCGAGACTGTGATGAGGATTTGTAACCAAAAGTGGTAAGGATTGATTGTGCTGGTGTTTACTTGGTAGTTGTGATGTTGTATTGGTTTGAATAACATATTGATTGTGTCAGAGTTGATAATTTAGTGTGTTTTTGGATAGGTACTTGTCTGTTTATTGTTAATATAATGTAATTGTTTTTGTCGTTTTGTAGGTTTGGTAATGACGAGGGGATTGGTTTTACTAATATAGGACATGACGTATCGGTATCAAGTCCCATGTGCAAGAAATGGTTCACAAATTGGAGCTACAGTTCTTGAGATATCGGAATAACAAGAGAGTTGTATCAATTAGTGAAATTGTTGCACCGGGGTAACCTTAATAGGGTGGCATTGGGTAATTTATGACTTAAATAGTTCATTTTGAATCATTGGCAATTCATTTGCATCATTTGACAGAAAGAATTTGGAGTTTGAGAGAGAAACATGTTGAGGAGACAAGATGCTAGTTTATCTTGTTATGAGGAGGTCGAGGCATGGATTCAGGCTGGGGAGGAGGTTCACTTGGAAAGGGACCCAAAATTTTCCTATTTTTTTAATCATTTTTGTTGTCTATTTTATTGATTTTGTTAGAGAAGGATTGTTTTTGCCTTGTTTTAGAGAAGCTGGCACTCATGTCCCATTCTGAGTGCTAGTGGCCAGACCCTGATGCTACTGTTCAGAGTGTGGCGCTACTGTCTAGTGCCATTGTCCTTTGGGCAGTGCTAGTGTCCAATAGGCCCAAGATATGGTGCTTAGCATGGTTGACTGGTTTTTTATTCCTGTTGTTGTTTACCTGTTGTATTTTTGTTCTACTAATGTCAGACTTGGTTGTAATTTTGCAGGTTGATGCCCATATGAGAGAGTTTCGTACAAGTAATATGATGGAGACTATGCGGGGTTTACCCCTGTTTGATGCTGAGATAGAGGTGCTCGAGAGAGAGAGAGAGAGAGGGGCTACGCTATGTTGCTTTCCTAGAGCCTATGCCTTGGGATAAGCATATGATCACTGCATTATGTGAGAGGTGGAATGCAAACACGTACATTATGGTTGCCTACGGGCAAGATGATTGTGACATTGGAGGATGCATATCGGATCTTGTAGTTGCCAATCTTTGGGCAACGGGCTGTATTACAGGAGGCCATTGGTCCTCAAGCTATACAACGGGCATCTAGGTACTTCTCTACCATGGCGGCGGGGACTTATCACTTAGGGAGTCAGCGTGACATATTGTTGACCGTGATTGTGATGGTCGATGTTCTGCAATTGCAGAAATTTATAATTGTTTCCAAAGATTTTGGTTGGTGTTTGTACCGAAACTGTGTTTTTGGGTTTATAATTGTTCCCAAATATCTTAATCGGTGTGCACACTGGAGGTGGGTTTTGAACTCTGCGAACTGGTTGCCATCGCTGTTGAGGTTGTGATGTATGGGGTTGTTGATAAATCGCTGTCCTGGAAGTCATGGGCTTGTATGATGAGTAACCAATGGTTCCTTAAAAGGGACATCCTGGGATAACTCTGTTTTAGAGGAATGTGATCTAGGAGAGTGTGGCAAATGAGGCTCTGATGCCCCTTGTGTAAACTCTATGATGCCTCTGCTAACATATTGGTCGATGCGAGCTCAGAGTGCATAAGTCATCTAAATGTCCATATATCTAGTGAAAATGATAATAATATCTATGTGGTCCCTGGTGCATATAGTGTGGTGGATGATGATTAGTTGAAGAAAGTGTGATCATCCCTGTATCTGGTAGTGTAAGCAAGATGTCATGAGGCCTAGCCTTATCTGAAAACTATATAACCCTTATATGTATAACTCGTGTGCTATTCACTGTAGATTCTGCTATGTAGAGTGGTTCTTTGCCCTTACTGAGTATTTTTATTGATTGTTTCTATTCCACTGGTTTTTGAAGTGGAAGTGGATTAAGCTCTTGTACCAAGTTTGATGATTGAGGTTCTGAGGGGTTTATAGCCAAATCTGTCTCTGACTATGTAATCACTAATCCCAATTGTGCCTCTAATGATATAGCATCGTTGCATATATGGCTAAATGATTTCCATGTCTAATATA
Organism: Torreya grandis; assembly: GCA_037957365.1. Lineage (NCBI taxonomy): Eukaryota > Viridiplantae > Streptophyta > Pinopsida > Cupressales > Taxaceae > Torreya > Torreya grandis. The sequence goes on along the minus strand of JARHVA010002840.1, from coordinate 488,694 downwards.
ACAATCTGTCCTTGAGGGGAGAGATTAAACCTTTAGCAAAGATGAATTGCACTTCTAAATCCGTTGGTTGATAAATTAACTGATGTAAACAGGGTTTGAACCCTAGAATGTATTCTGATGTAGGCTCTGTCTCACCCTGGTGTAGTGAAGGTAGCCTCTCATGTGTGACTAGAGGTCCCTTATTTTGTATATAATGCCCGAGGAAGACTATCTCTAGCTACTCATATGTATGTAAAGATCCACTAGGGAGTGTATGATGGAACCAATCTAGTGCTTTGTCCTTTAGTGACTTTGGAAACACTTGTAGTAGAATTAACTTGGTTGTAATATGAGCCATGAATTTCTCATAACCCTAAAGGTGTAAATATGGATCTCCTTGTCCATCAAAGATAGGTAACATCAGTATCCGAAAGTTATGTGGCAACCTCGTAGTTGAGATTCTGCGTGGAATGGGGTTATTATGTATAACATTGGCATCAACCTGGGATTTGTATGCTTCATTCTCCAAAGTGAGATGATTTACTTTTTTTTGCAAAGTAACCACAACATGCATTAAAGAAATTAACACCTGCGAAAGTATATTATCATTATCAAGGGGTTCGTTTAATGCTTGAATTTTATTGTTTATTTTAGCCATTGGTATATTAGATTGGAAATCTTGTTTAAAAAGGGTTGGTGTGCTCTCAATAACCGCTAGAGGTATGATAGCTTGGACCTGGTTAGAGGGAAATGAGTTATCACCCTAGTTTGGGTTTGTTTGATCTTTTGTAGTAAGGGGGGTTCATTGGTATCTTTTGTATTGTTAGGTTGTGAAGTTGTATCACATACTGGTTGAATAGAAGGTATTTTATTCTCTAGTGAATAAACATTATATACATAAGAATAAGTATGTGTGTGTCTTTTTACAAGTGACCTATTGTTAGGTTGAACAAGAGAGATACGTGAGGTAAGGGAAGAAGTAGAAGTTGTAGATTCTATGTCATCTTCATCATAATCACAATAATCATCATTATCCCATGGTTCATCAAAATCAGAAATTAATTCATTTGAAGAGGTACAAGTAAAAGAAGTATCATCCACATGTTCATTAAGAGAAGGAGAAGATTTTAACTTTTTACTACTATGCAATGTATCATCATGTGTAAGTGTAATGTAAGGCATTTGTCCACTAGTCATTTTTGAAATGCAAGCATGATTATAACTTTCTATTTTGGAATCAAGGGAAGGAGAAGTAACAACCATGTTTTCTTTTTATACATTTTGACATATAGGAGAAGGGTTAGAAACATGCACCTTATCTATTTGTGGCAAAGAATCATTGCATTGAGCTTGAAATGTGAATGAAGGTGATAAAGTAATTTCATCTACCTTAGTTTGTGCATTGTTAAAAGGTGTAACATGATTTGTATTAGCTTTTTGAAATGTAATTGAGAAGGGTAAATGAGATGCATTGTTCTTATCTACTTTACTCAAAACATGCAAAAGTGATTTTCGTAGTGCACTTATATTGATTATTTTGAACAATGAAGTAGCAAAAGTAGTTGAAAAGCTCGGATCACATAAGAATAAAACACTACCAAAAAGAGGTTCTTTTGGCATTATATTGTTAATTTGATTTTTAGGAGTAAGAGAAGAGTAAGAAGAAAGAAAAGATGATGTATCTAATGTATCCTCATGTGCATTTGTATTGTCATGCTCATAATAATCCTTATATCCATCATTATAACAATAGTCATCATCATGTTTTAATGTACAATCTTGAAAATTTGTCCATTCATTATTATAATCATGAGAGAAATTCAAAATTGCATCAAGTGGATGAGGGGTAGAAGATTTTTTAGATGCCGTTTTAAACTTGCCAAAGAAGATAGTGTAAATAAGGAATATTAAACACACAAGAGGTATAATATAATCTAATGTAAGTAAGTGTGCAATGTGTGATTTTGTTGAACAAAGTTTGTAATAAAAAATAGGATTATTGTTGAAAACCCTGATTGCTAATGTTTGTGTGTATAGGGACTAGTATGTGGATATAGGGTTTTGATTGTAGGGTTATGTGACAAATATGTAAATAAAATTAATTAAATAAAACCCTAGTATAAGATTAATTAAATTAGATAGGTTAAGCCAAAGAAATCAAAAAATCAAATTTTTGTAACCCTAATTCTTTCCTAAAATAGTAAGCACAAGGAGAAAAGGAACTTATTTGGATGTACACAAAGTTTTTCGCAGATCAGAGTATGGGAGACGACTGAGCAGACACAGAGGAATATTGTCTTTTGACTATTTTTTCGAGATTTGGCTTCGGACAATAGTGCCCCCTTTAAGACAATAGTGCCATGTGGCACTTGTGTCCAATTCTGGTGCTAGTGTCCTTTTTGTAGTAGTTGTCTATAACTTTCAGGGAAACTGTGGGAGTTCCTAGAGGTTCTATAGGTGACCCTGTGTTGCATAGGAGTTCATCTGTGTCAGTGTTTTGGTTGATTCTTCTTTAAAACCCTAATGAATACCTACACACATGAAACAATAAACTAATCAAATTAAAAAAAAAAAAATTGGGTTGTGGGATGTTATGATCGCGTGGAGCAAAAACCCTATTGTCCTGGTTGTTGCCTACATTAACGCCGATGCTAGGGGTCTCAAATTGCATGTAGTTCTCCCTTAGGGAATGTGCACCATTAACTTACATGGTATACTAGAATGAATTTCGCCTAGGCCCTTGTTTGATCAAGCATGTAAATGTCTAGGTGTGAATGCTGAGTAGTATGTAGAGTATTTGCACTGTACTATTGGTTGATTTTATGTAAATAAGTGCCAAAATAGTAAGTGTTAGATGTAAAATACCTTGTGAGGCTCTTTATATAGGAGGATATTTGTTTGGAATATAATACCTTGTTCGTTGGCCAACAAGTTGTGAAAAAGATATATGAAACATAAGAGAAGGGTCAGGTCTCAGACACAGGTGAATGGGCCCATCAGACACTGAAGCCAAAAGTGGACACTAGCGCCATCTGGCGCTACTATCCTGAAAGTGGCGCTAATGTCCTAAGGCTCAGAACATAGCAAAAATTAGGGATGACAGGCTAGGGGCCTGTGGGACTGGAAGAAGGTGACCCGTGAATGCTGGGGATGTCGAAAATAGGGAAAATACGACATAAGATCAAAAGACTCAAGATGACCATGTGAACAAGGATTGTAACCATCACTAAGACTCTTGTGTGAAAGAGCAACAAAAGACACAGTACTTGTGGTGGCTTGACCAAATTAGGGTGTTTACAACATGTTTGTTGCACTAAGATAAATACAACGTAGAAATATAAATTCGAAAGTATAGGTTAGGGTTGCAAAATGAGCGAGCTCGTTTTCAATGTTCATGGTCATGGCCTAACGACCTTTCAAATATAAAAAAGAATTCCCATAAATAAAAAATGAACTGCATACAAACCCTACACCAGTTCAAACTTAGCACCCATAGAATCCACATTGTATGCTATGCCCGAGGCCGTAATGGTTTCTATTTTCTTTTTGTTTGCAAAACAACACAACCTGAAACCCAAAACAAACCTTACAGGGTTTTATAAACAAGCCATAACTTAATTTTTCTTACAAGCTACAATAAAGACAATGACTCTGTGCATTTATAAACAAAATCTAGTTCAAAACCTCCAAGGGTCGAGCCATAAAACAATATAAAATTTAAGTACAATATTTGAAGTTTTGCTAAAAAGAATGAAAGAACACTTCCTTGCCTTCCCAAATAAATTTCTAACTTTTTGAACCATTTATGGAAACACAATGCCATAAAAAAATCCTCTATTTTCTCTACATGGTCGACAAGACGACTAGATCTCTGCAATTCCTCTGCAATAAGCTCACGAAGTCCCTACAACTTAACTACCTATAATCCTCTTGGTTGCCATGTACCCAAAATTCAAGCAAAGTCTCCCCATGAGATGGGATCTCAAAATGAAAACCATGCAAATGACCAAAACAAACCTTATTAGGGTTGGAAGACTCTCAACGTCCTTGCTTGGAGAGTCGAGCCAATGCCACCATTCCAAAGTTTGTGGCAAACAAAACAAAACAAAAACAACTTCCAAACTAATGCCAAGTCCCACGAACCTCCCCAAGGTTCGTGGGCCATGTTCCTAGCAAAGCAAAGCTAGGACTTGGTCACTTTAATAATAATCGCCAAACAAGAGTCCAACAAAACAATGATCATTATGCAACAATAATCAATGCCGCTATTCAAACTTAAGAAAAATACGAAATAGGTCTGTGTTAAGTGATTTTGATATCACTCAAGAGTCCAAATAGAATGCCAAGACTCGACAATGAGTTTAAGGTCTTCAATAATAAACAAAAAGTTAAGGACCTATTTCAAGCTTAGGTATAATATGCAATAAGACTAAAACGAAGATAATTAACACAATCGAACAAGATTATGACATTCCAATAATATTGACAAGTGTCGAATTGCACTAAGAATCAAAATTAAACTAAATAGAGCAAGGTACATGCAAAAGTCAAGATTGATTCAAGACTCAATCTAGATTTGCATTCAAATCCAATTAAAGACAAACACTCAGCAAATTAAGTCAAGCATAAAAATGACTCAAAACATCCATAAAATAGTCAAAGCTCAATTTTTGTAAATTTTAAGTTCACTATTTCTTTTTGTTCACTTTCTCAGTCTCACTTGACTGTTAGGAGTCACATCCAACCTAGCTCATATCATGTACCTGCTGTTTGACCATCAACATTTGTACTATATAAGAGTAATAAATGCAATGCCACCATTAAATCATAACAATATAACTGAATTGCATAATGAATCAGTAACTCATTAAGCATGAAATATCCAATGCTACAATGAAAATACATAACTATCTCATAATATCCAGTTGATCACTCACAGATCAACAAAATCATAATAGATCAACTCATAGATCACAAAATTGTATCACAACAATAAAATTAAACAATCATGTCCCAAATAATTCATAACCACAACCACTAACATCAAGTAGAATAAGTCCATCAAAATAGGGTCATGACATATATTTACTATGAAATCTAGGGGAGGTACTAGTATTTATACAAAGGCTCGAGAGGTTCCTTATTTTTCTTCATTTATATTAAGCTTCTTCTAGTTAAATACTCATTGGACACCCATCCTCTCTTTTCATAGGATGTGAATGATAAAGTTTATTAGGGAGGATCTTACCTACATTATATTTAGTTCATTTGGGCCTCTTCGCCACAACAACTCAACACCAAGATGACTTTCTAGTTTGAGCATTTCTTAGAAATTGAATGCCATCATTGTTTGACTTGACTATTTCCAAAACCCATGGTAGGGATTGGGAATTCCTCTTTGTAAGTGGAGGAATTGTTCCCACTAGCTATGAGTTGAGTCAAATCCATGATCTCTCCTTGTGGGGACATGATCTGTTGTCTCTATTCTCTCCATGAGGGATTGTTCTCACTAGCTATGAATTGAGTCAGACCCAAGATCATATTCCTTGTGGGGATATATTGAAGCCAATAATAATGTACAAGAGGGTAGCAATGTCTGAGAAGAGATGTGAAACTACGAGACTTTTTTTTTTAATAATATATGATAATTTTTTTATATCTATTTTTCGCAAGAAATGACTTGTCTAAAAACGAAATATCAAGTGATTTGTAATGAAATTACTACACCTTTAAAGTATAATCACAATGTTGAACACAACTATCTATCGAGAGGGGGCGGGGAGGGCGGCGGGGGGGGCGGGGGTGGGTGAATCAGTAGATCAGCTAAAACTAGTTTATTACACCCTTTAGAGAAGATATATATGCATATGCATATTAAAGAACAGATGTAGAGATTACACACAAAAACACATTACACGAGATTTGTACGTGGAAAACCCAAAGGGAAAAATCACAGTGAGAATCGCTATTAGAATCTACTGTTCTAATCCAACCTCAGTTAAACGCCTCACTGACAAATCTCACTGGTTACATTCAAGAGCACCCACTTTAAGAAAGCACCCACTCCCTAATTGAGCACCAACTCAGTCTGTCTCATGGCACCCATCGATCAAAATTATGAAGTTACAACTTTAGAATACAAAAATAATCAAACTCTATTTCTTTGTTACAAGTCTTGTCTGTAACTGCTCAATCTCTACACATTCTTTGTGTGCTTCTTTCTTCCTTTCTGCCTCACTCTCTTTGTGTCTGGATATATCTCTCTGTCCCTCTATTAGGGGCCTTTTCACTTTTTCCAATTATCTGCTCCTTGGGTTATATCTCTCAGTTGGATCAATTCAATCTCGAGCTCTGTGTAGATATGTCGAGCTCATCACAAGTTCTATCTATTCCTCCACTTGACCGTTAGAGCCTATTAAATGCGGGTTTTGATTTTTTTTTTTCGCGTCATTTTTTCGCTCTTTTCATTAACCGTCGAGCTCCTTTTTGCATCTCGCTATTTCCTATATAATTGGATAGCTTTCACTCCTTGCAATTATCCTCGATAAGCTCGATCTTTAGCTTTCTATTGTGTCGTTAACTATAGGTCACATTGCATCACTGACTCCACTTTGTTTCATTGGATCTTCCTTATCTAACTTTTCGCATGCCATTCGATCTCTGAAGATGCATGATCTTTATATTGGCTTGGTCTTTAAACTCCATTATGTTGACCTTATCTCGTTTCTTTCGGTGTCTTTGAGATGCTTCCACATCGTCGATTTCCTCAAACTTGCTCGATCTTTAACTCACCTTGATCCTTTGACACTTGTGAAAATGCACTCCGAGACTCCATTTATCCTTCGGTAATGTTGCGAAGGACTTAGACTTCTTCTGAAATATCCTTTGAAAACTTTGTAAGTGACCACTTCATCCAAAAGTAGCCTTCGGGACCTTAGTTGCATGTCCTTCTGCCTTAGACAAATTCTCCAAAAGAATTCATAAATGGCCTTCTTTCGAAAGTGTCCTTCGGGATTTTGGCATGTACCCTTCGGGGCTTTTCAAAAATCCTTTCAAAAACTTTGCTCCATTCGAACTATCCTTCGGAACAATTGCAAGTGTCCCTTAAATTTTGCAAAGTACCCTTCGGAACTTCAAGGTGTTCTTCAGGGTTTTTGATTGGGACACATACCTTCGGCTTTTTGTAAATGTACCATTTGGAAACTTCAAGGTGATCTTCGGGACTTTTGATTGGGACACATACCCTTTGGCTTTTTTGTAAATGTACCATTCGAAAACTTTGTTCAGGTCACCTACCCTTTGACATTTTTGCAAAGAACCCTTCGGAATTTTTGTTTGGAACAATTTTTTCGACAAAACCATTTTTCCCAAACTAATTTGGCGAGGCAGTTTCTCCGAAAGAAAAATCTTCCTTTGGAACTTTGTTGCGGACATTTTGTCTGAAAGAATTCCCAAACTTGTAAAAACGACTAAGTGTGGAGACCAAACATTTTCGCGAAAGAATTTCAAAGCTTCAGAATATTTGTTTGTGGGTTATTGTCCAAAGAGTCTTCAACATTTCTCTGAAAGAATTGCCCGAGCCACTTCTTCCAAAATAAATCCCTAGACAAATGCAAAGGTGCAAAAAGGACTAAGTGTGGAAACTTAATAGGCTTTTAGCTGAGAGACAACCTTATGCATTTGTAACATTTGCTCTACTCATCCTTATGACTTAGAACTTAGACCACAAAGAATAGGCACAAACCTAATTATAACGTGATCATTTCCTTCAAATGCTACCATATATGCAAATGCAGTCACCATCAAACTGTGTACTCAATGCATTCAACTCCATGAGAACTCTAATTTCAGAAATTCTCTGCTCCTTGGGATGTTTCTTTTGAACAAACCTTGCAGGTGCCTTTTCATTTTTTCCTTCCTTTTTACTATCTTCATTTTCTGCTCCTAATTTTTCAATTCTGATATCCTCATCAAGTTCAACATGTTTAAATCCTTTGCCGACCTTGACATTGATGCTCTCAACTATTTTATGCAGCGTCTTATTGTAACATACATAGGCTTTGCTATGAGTGGAATACCCAAAAAAGATTCCCTCGTCACATCTTGACTCAAAACTTTCTGGTTTGTCCTCCTTTCTTTTGATGTAGCATTTGCTTCCAAACACTCTGAAGTATTTTATAGATGCAGGTTTTTCATACCACAGTTCATATGGGGTTTTATCACTCTTTACCCTCAATTGAACTCTGTTCAATATGTATACTGTTGTTTGGACTGCTTCTCTCCAATATCCATCAGATAGTTTGGCCTCTTTCAACATTGTTCTGGCCATCTCCTTAATAGTCTTATTCTTTTTCTCAACAACTCCATGTTGCTGTGGAGTTCTTGTAGCATAGTAGTGCCTTTTAATCCCATGCTTCTCACAATATTCTATGAACTCATTGGAGGTGAATTCTCCACCTTTATTAGATCTCAAACATTTGATCTTTGTTCCTATTTCATTTTCAACCATGGCTCTAAAGATCTTAAATCTTTCAAAGGCTTGAGATTTGTCCTTCAAAAAGGTTACCCATGTCATTCTTGAGTAATCATCCACAAACAACATGAAGTAATGAACTCCTTTAGATCTTCTTGTTTTGGTAGGACCACAAAGATCAATATGAACTAATTGTAGAGGCTTTGTAGTTGCATATTCTTTTGTTTGAAACTTGACCTTTGTTTGCTTGCCTAATTGGCATTCTATGCATGTAGTATCTACAGGTTTGGTTATTTTGGGCATATGTCTTACACACTTATTCGTACTCACTTTGACTAAATTATCAAAATTGACATGACCCATTCTCCTATGCCACAACCGGATTTCATCAACCTTTCCTATGAGACAACTATTGCTATTTACCTCAATGAGATTGTAGATATTATTCTTAGTCCTCTCTTCTGCGACTGTTTTGCTAGATCTCTTTAGCTTGCAGCCTTCGGCATCAAATATGACATCATATCCATTGTCACACATTTGGCTGACACTCAGTATATTATGCTTCAGTCCTTCAACATAAAGGACATCATGTGTAGAAAACTTACCATCTATGTGCAAGGTTCCTTTGCCTTTGATTTTAATTGTTGTATTGTCTCCCAAACTGACAGTTCCTTCCTTGCACTTGCTCAACTTAGTGAACTTGCTCTTGTCACCAGTCATATGCTTTGAGCACCCACTATCTATCACCCACAAATTCTGCTCTTTGACGTGAAGTGTTGTTTGAGTAATCAATGATTGATTTTTCACTCCACATTTTCTTAGGTCTTATATATGTCCTTTTCTTTTCTTTATTAATGACTTGTGGACCTTTGTTCTCATTAGAAGACTTGCATTTCTTTGCATTGTTTATTTTTGACATTGCAAAGTTAGTCCTACAATGCCTGGCTATGTGACCAAAATTATTGCAATTGTAGCATATTGTACTTGAATCTAATAGAGGAGCAAATGAGTTTCTACTTACATAATTAGTTCTCGTAGGTACAACTCTACATTCAATAACCCTATGACCAAACTGATTACAACTGTAATAATAACCATAAAAGGATGAATAATACCTAGTCATAACATTTTTTGGTGCAGTAAATTGGACTTTCATACGCCTTTATTTCTTGAAGTCTGCCACTTTAGTATATCCTTTTGCATCTTTGATTTCAAGTTTCTTTTCCGAATTTATTCTCCTTTATCTTTTTTTGGATCATGCTTAGTGTCCTTGCTGACCTTCTCTTTCTTTGCTTTTACTTCTCCTCCTATCTTAAAATTATCATATAGGTTTGTTGACATACTAATTGAGGAACCTATTCCTTTTTCATATCTAAGACCTGATTTTTCATTTGAGGGATTTTGAGCGCTGATTAGTTCATTAAGAATGTCTGATCCTTTTGTCAACTTTAGACTTTTATTTGATTGGCCTTTTGCCTTCTCAAGTTCTTTCCGCAAGGCTACTATTTCTACCTCAAGCTTCATGCATTCTTTAGATTTGAACTGGAGATCCATCTTGACTACTCCTATTCTTTTAGCCTCCTCACATTAAGTTTTTAGAACCACTATCATTTGTTCAGATTTTTCAAGTTCTTTTTGCCCAAGCTTCTTTTGTTTTGAGTTCTCTTTTCTTAGTTTCTCAATCTCTTCTAGAGCACAAACAAGTTCACCTTCTAAATCAATTTCACCTTTCTCTTCTTCATCCCAATCTTCATCTTCATCGTGTTCTTGAGTTATGGAAGTGGATTCTTCTGCCATGAATAGGATTCATTTCCCTTAGCTACAAAAGCACAGTCATAATCATCATCGGAGCTATCACTATCACTATCTTTTACTGAGTCACTGTCTTCTTTTGTGTATAACCCTTTCCTACTCTTGAAGAAGTTCTTCCTTTTTGCATAGTGGGGTTTCACCTTTTTGTTGCTCTCTACTTGCTCAGAATGTTTCTTTTTATTATAAGGATATTTGGCAGCAAAGTGTCTTACTTTACCACAGTTAAATTATTGAATGGTAGCTTGTCTTTGTATTTTCCTGATCATTTCTTTAGCTTTTTGACAAAGTTAGCTTCTTCTCTATCAGTCTCCTTAGATTCAGACATAGATGTTTCTTTTTTTACCCGCTTTTCTACCTTGAATGTAGTTTCTCTTTTGAAAGTGTCAGTCTCTTCCATTCTCATCTCATAGGCTATGAATGTTCCATGCAACTCATCAACAACGAGTTTGTCCAAATCTCTTACTTCCTCTATTGCAGAAATTTTTGAATCATATCTTGATGGTAACGATCTTAAGATCTTCTTGACTATGGTTGACTCTTTCATTTTTTCACCAAGACCTCTGATTGCATTCATTATTTCATGTACCCTGAGGAGGTAGTTGACAATCTTTTCCTCTTCATTCATCTTAAGACTCTCAAACTGCCCTTTGTATGTTTGTAGCTTGGCTTGTTTCACATTGTCATCTCCTTCATAGATGCTTTTTAACTTGTTCCAAATGTCTTTTGCACTCTAACAATGCATAACTTTGACGAACTCTGAGTTTGACAGTCCACAAAGAATGGCATTCTTTGCCTTGACATTGTTTTCATATGCCTTCTTGGCAGCCTGATCAGTAGGAGTTACAACATAAGTTGTGTATCCATTTATCACATACATCCATACATCGAACCCTAATGAGGATAGATATGTTTCCATTCGTATACTCTAGAAAGCGTAGTTGGATCCATCAAAGAGAGGTCCTTTGTTTGAGGAGGATCCTTCTTGACTAGCCAATGTGTTCACTAACCAAGATCTCCCTGAGCCGATTAAGCTTCTCCTATGGTAACCTAGGTTCTGATACCAATTGTTGAACACAACTATCTACTAAGAGGGGGGTAGATCAACTAAAATGAGTTCTTTAAACCCTTTAGAGAAAATACAGATGCATATGCATATTAAAGAACAGATGCAAAGATTACACATACAAAAAACACATTACATCAGATTTATACATGGAAAATCCAAAAGAAAAAACCACAATGAGAATAGTTGCTAGAATCTACTGTTTTAATCTAGCCTCATCGTTAAACGCCTCACTAACAAACCTCATTGGTTACATTCAAGAGCACCCACTCTAAGGAAGCACCCACTCCCTAACTGAGCACCAACTCAATCTGTCTGATGGCACCCACCGATCAAAATTATGAAGCTACAACTTCATAATACATAAAGAATCAAACTCTATTTCTTTGTTACAAGTCTTGTTTGTAACTGCTCAATCTCTGCACATTCTCTGTGTGCTTCTTTCTTCCTTTCTGCCTCACTCTTTTTGTGTCTGGATATATCTCTGCCCTTTTCTCTGTGTCTGCATGCATCTCCAATCGACACACTTTGAGTTGCTCTAATCGCTCCTTTTGCAATTGCAACGACAAACCCATGACAATGTTCTAGATGTTGTATATATATAGACAATGAATCTAGGGTTTCATGTCTTCAAAATGTGTTTACACTCTGACTACACCTTACTGGTTCTGGTTGTGGATCTTATTTAATGTAGCTTGGCATTTACACCTCTCGCGTCTTGATTCATGCTTCACACTGTAATGTTCTAGTCTCTTTACTATATTTGGCAACTGTTGGATTCAAGTCATAAATGCGTAGCCTCCTTAATTGTAGATTGATTGGTTCGATCAATTCAATCTCGAGCTCCGTGTAGATATGTTGAGTTCATCACAAGTTCTGTCTGTTCCTCCACTTGATCATTAGAGCATATTAAATGTGGGCTTTTGATTTTTTTTCTTCGTGCCATTTTTACGTTCTTTTCATTAACCGTCGAGCTCCTTTCTGCATCTCACTATCTCCTATATAATTGGGTCGCTTTCGCTCCTTTTGATTATCCTCGATATGCTCGATGTTTAGCTTTCTATTGTGTCGTTAACTATAGATCACATTGCATCACTGACTCCACTTTGTTTCGTTGGATCTTCCCTATCGAGCTTTTCGTGTGCCGTTTGATCTCTGAAGATGTACGATCTTTATATTGGCTTGGTCGTTAAACTCTGACATGGTGACCTTATCTCGTTTCTTTCGACGTCTTTGAGATGCTTCCACATCGTCGATTTCTTCAGACTTGCTTGATCTTTAACTCACCTTGATCTTTTGGCACTTGTGAAAATACCCTTTGAGACTCCATTTATCCTTCGGTAACGTTGCGAGTGACCTATACTTCTTCCGAAATATCCTTCGGAAACTTTGTAAGTGACCACTTCATCCGAAAGTATCCTTCGGGACCTTAGTTGCATGTCCTTATGCCTTAGACAAATTCTCCAAAAGAATCCGTCAATGGCCTTCTTCCGAAAGTGTCCTTCGGGATTTTTGCCATGTACCCTTCAGGGCTTTTCAAAAAGCCTTTTGGAAACTTTGCAAGTGTCCTCTGCTCCATTTGAACTATCCTTCGAAATAATTGCAAGTGTCCCTTCGGAAATTTTGCAAAGTACACTTCAGAACTTCAAGGTGATCTTCGGGACTTTTGATTGGGGCACATACCCTTCGGCCTTTTTGTAAATGTACCATTTGAAAACTTCAACGTGATCTTCGGGACTTTTGATTGGGACACATACTCTTCGGCTTTTTGTAAATGTACCCTTCGAAAACTTCAAGGTGATCTTCGGGACTTTTGATTGGGATACATACCATTCGGCTTTTTTGTAAATGTACCCTTCGGAAACTTTGTTCAGGTCACTTACCCTTTGGTATTTTGCAAAGGATCCTTCGGAATTTTTGTTCGGAACACTTTTTTCGACAAAGACTTAACCATTTTTCCCAAAAGAATTTGGCGAGGTACTTTCTCCAAAAGAAAATTCTTCGTTCAGAACTTTGTTGCAGACATTTTGTCCGAAAGAATTTCCTTGCTTGTAAAAATGACTAAGTGTGGAGACCAAACATTTTCCTGAAAGAATTTCAAAGCTTTGGAACATTTGTTTTCGGGCTTACTGTTCGAAGAGTCTTCAACATTTCTCTGAAAGAATTGCCCAAGCCACTTCCGAAATAAATCCCCAGACAAATGCAAAGGTGCAAAAACGACTAAGTGTGGAAACTTAGTAGGCTTTTAGCTAAGGAACAATTTTATGCATTTGTAACATTTTCTCTACTCATCCTTATGACTTAGAACATATACCACAAATAATAGGCACAATCCTAATTATAGTGTGATCATTTCCTTCAGATGCTGCCATATATGCAAATGCAGTCACCATCAAACTGTGTACTCAGCACATTCAACTCCATGAGAACTCTACAACTGGTGTGTGTAGCTCAACACCTTTGTCATTAATGCTTGATAGTACATTCTTCATTTAACATCAATGAAAATATTTCAGACATCAATCTCCTTTTAGACCACATCTATTAATGACACTCAAATTCGCCAACTCACAACAATAGATCACAATATGATTGAAGAAATAGTAGAATATTTGAATAAATGACGAACCACTTCAAGGGGGAAACTTGCACAACCTTACAATAAGAACAAAATTTATGATGATGTAGTACTAACCACTACCTTTTATATATACCCTATTTAGGGTATGGGTTCTCCATAGGTTGACCCTATTACCAATATAAAAATATAACATATGACTAAGTTAAAGACTATGTTAGCCACAAGTCACCCATTCATATCCCACTACATGTCGTAGGTTAAGGGCATAGCATGCTCCCTCCTTCAAACAAGCATTTTCCTCAACGTTGACCATCTATGGATTCTTTCGTATGAATTATTTGTCCTCCCATGCCACATAATTTCTTGACCGGTTCTTCCACTTGATAAGATACTTGGTGATCACCCTTATTTGTAGCCTTTTGAAGTGAGTTTGGATAATCTTCGCCAGTTCTGAGATGATTCTTCCTTCTTCATTAAGCTTAGGTGACTTTGTCTAGGTGGAAATGCTTTGGCCAAAACAAGAAGGATGAAATATTGGGTGTATTTTTTTTTTTTACTGAGGTAACTCTTATTGGTGTTGAGTGTGTTCCTCAACTACTCGAACCCATGGTTGTACCTTCAAGTATGAGATGATGGATGGTAACCATAAATTGCCATGAATAGACATTTTGGAATAAGTATTTATTTTAGGTGGCCATTCTTTTGGCATATTCCCATTTTTTTTGAATCTTTGCCGACCCTCAATAGCAGGTTCCAAGGGCTAGAATTAGTGCTATCCATGGGTTGAGGTTGCACAACATTTGGATCATGATTGGATTGTCTCGAAGATCCACCCTGATAGGTCAGGGCATTGGTGACTGTTATATGGGGTTGGTGAGTCAGTTGTGAGACTAGCATATTTTTGACGGTTCCACGAGAGAAGCAAATTGCATACGGATGCTAGCTATATCTCCTTTCGTTTTAGATTGCATGATGCACATACTCTGATCTAGATGACACACTTTGTCGTCCAGTGAAGAAAACACCATATCATAAGTCCCACTCAATCCAAATTCTAATTGTGTCTCCTATTTGTTAGGATTTTTACCTAGCCGGATGATGATAGACCAAGGTTGGATTGAAATCCAAAATTTAAAATAACTAACCCCCAACAAATTGCCACGAACTTTCCAAAATGTAAAGAAATTAGAATAACTCCTATAATTGCAACATGTAAAGCGAATTATGACAAACCATAAAATTGCAATAATTCACTCACAAGTGATCACAAAAAGCTAAAAAATGGACTATACTTTCCTTGAATAACTTTACAACTTAGGTAAAAAATTGTAGAAAAAATTGCAACATTTGCGAGATATAAGCGATTCTTCAAAATTAGGGTTTGGACCACACTTTTGCCCAAATTGAAGCTTTAATAAAACTTGTAATGAAATTACTATACAACTAAAGTAAAATCACAACAATATATCACAATATGATTGAAAGAATAAAATATTTTAATATATGATGAACCACTTCAAGGGGCCAACCTCCACAACCTTACAATAAGAGCAAACTTCGCAATACAATGATATAATACTAACCACTACCTCCTACATATACCTTGCTCATGCTATGGATACTACTTAGGCCGACCCTACTTCCTATATGAAGATATAAAAATTATCATATGATTAAGTTAAAGGTTATGCTAGTCACAAGTTGAACACACATCCCAATACATGCCATAGGTTAAGAGTGTATCATGATTTGACTTGGAATGTGAAAATTCATGTGACAAGTGTTCTCCCAAAAGGTTGAGAGGTTTTGTCGTGACTCAAAACTCATAAAAATGATAAATTTTGGTTTTCTAAAATTTTTAGTATTTTTTACATTTTACTAATTTGTAATTTTAAAGATTGTTGAGTGGATTTTGTGCGTCAAACTATGTGAGAAATAGTCCAACATCTCTCCACCATGTTGTACATGTTTTAAGATTTCCAATGCATTTTGAATGGAGTTGTTCCAAGCTATGGTCAAGGAGATATGATCTTGACAAGGTGGCATACCAGTTTTTTTGGTATTTTGGCAAAATATTGTTCTGAACTACTACCTAGATCATACGCTCTTTCTTAAAAAGCAATGGTTCTATTGCTCCTAGTTCTACTTTTTGATGAACATAGAAAATTATTAGTGCATAAATAATTGTCTTCCACTTGAGTGGGGTGGCGGGTGGCCCATCTAAAATTCATCTTTACTGATTATGAAGATGGCATCATTGTTTTAACTTTGTTTTTTTAAATCTAACATGTGCTCATGGTAGATTGAGTAGATTGCCCAGTGTACCCAACATCATATTATGGATTTAGTATTACCCCATAGTATATTATTTATAATAGACGTGGTTAATTATGTTTTGTTAAAAAAATGTTATATTTAAGGTGGTTTTCTACTAGCTAGGATGTGATGAGCATCGAAGTAGAGTGCGGGAGTAGAGGAAATGAAGGAGGATGAAGGGGAGCGGAGGAAAATCAACGCAACCAAAGGACAATGCTAAGGGTTAAAAGCCATTAACAAAGACAAGGAAAATAACACATTTTAATGCCACAAAGAAATTAGATTATCAAATCATTCTAGTAGCAAAGGAGATACTGGCTATCAATACGCTGGACAAAGCAATTGAACCAGCTATCAAGCATTTCAAGGAATCTGCCATAATTTAAAAGTTTATGGGTTTTTGATCGAGCACAGTGGATTTGTAGAAATGGCTAAATAAATTTGGGGAATCCTCACGGCTAACTAGGAAAAACTACTCCCTTATGGTTTTTTCCTAGATTCTTTTGATTTGTCAAAATTTAGAGATGAAGTCTTTAGAACTTGTCTTTGGTTCATGGGAAGAGCTGGTTTGTATGTGTAGTTGTGGTAGGAGGGTTTCGACTAAAAAATGGAATATTTGTCCATTGTTCCTATATGGACCCTTGTATGGTCTTCCAATTGAATTATGGAGAGAAAGTTTTTGAATGAGCGAGGAATTAGTTAAGGTAATACATTTGCATGACCAAGTCTACTGAAATGGGGTTATTCGCTGTTTATGCAAGAATTTGTGTCAAGATCGATCTTTCCAAACCCATAATTATCCAAGGCCATGAAATTCAAACCAGAGCTATAGAATGGGTTCAAAATCTGGGTTATGGAAACATCCCTTTCAGGTTTAGAATTTGTCATGAGCATGGTCACTCTGTTAGGGAATGCCCTAAGATGAAAAAACCCCTGTGAAAAGTTCAAAGTTAAAAGCCCTAAAGAATAAATTCAGGGAAAAGAATATAAAGCCTTGGAAACCAAAGGGATTAGAAACCAAAAATAAAATTGATGCCCTAAATGTAAAAACTGAGGAAGGGCCATCAAAAGAGAACTGAAGAGGAAGGGCCTAAATGTACCTTAGTTGGCCTAATGGTGAATAACTTGTGCTATTGAAAGGGAGGTCACAAGTTCAAATCTTGCAAGGGGAAAGGTATGTACACGTATTTGAATGATAGTTAGGTGCCCTTTGCGTTCTGGGAGTATGAGGTGGTCTCATATGTTGTAAGTTACCTTGCAGACCCTAAACAA
This sequence comes from Torreya grandis, assembly GCA_037957365.1. Classification (NCBI taxonomy): domain Eukaryota; kingdom Viridiplantae; phylum Streptophyta; class Pinopsida; order Cupressales; family Taxaceae; genus Torreya; species Torreya grandis. The sequence continues at coordinate 471,198 of JARHVA010002840.1, read as the reverse complement.
GGTCCCTGACATTATGGACCTTAAAAGTGACTTTCCTTTCCTTTTTTTGGTAAAAGAAACTTCCCCTCTCAAATTCAACCTAGCATTCAAGACCTATCTCTTGATTATGGAGAGTGGTAGTCTTTAGAAACTCCTATTCTATTGTCAAATAATCTTAACACTGGGAAGTGGTGGAAGTTGATGAGGATGGCAATGAGGAGCTTTAGGAGGAATTTGTAGCGTTGGAAGATTTATCTCACTCTTAATTGAAGGAGGTGTTATGCCAATCTGGAATGGATATGATTTTAGTGAGTAAACGAGGTCTAAAATCATAACAAGGAAAGGAAAACCAAGAAGGCCACCTTAGTCAAACTCAAGAAACATGGAAGCTCAATTAAACATTGTTAAGAGTAGACGAGCAAATTTGAAAGACACTAACAAAATTAGAGGAAAAAAGGAAAGTAGTTAAGGCTAAGGTATGGACAACATCATAGAAGAATAAAGTGAGAAGGATAGGAAAAATAATCTACTGTTAGGAGCCTAAAAGGTGAAAAAAATAGGCTCTTACACCTAGGGGATAAGCCCTTCACTCGCAACAATGGACTGAAATCCCTCTCATGTTAATTATTTTAAATCAACCCTTGCACTAGCATAGGTTGCTAAAACAAATTATCGTGGACAAAACCCTAACATACTTATGCTTCAAGAATCTAAAATGGAACAGGTTCTCCTTAATGAAATGATGAGAGTTATTTAGGGAAGTTGCAATTTCGTGGCTACTAATGCAATCAAAGCTTTAGGAGGATTAACAATTACCTGGAACACTCTTTGCCTTAGGATTTCTTTTGGAAGATTGCATCAATTGGCAAGTAGTCATATTTGATGAATTAACATCTAGATCTTTCATGTGTATCAATGCTTTTGGTCCAAACTCTTGACAAAGTAGAGATCTATTTTGGCAGTCTAAGTGTGGGTTAAGGCATTCTTGTCATGGTATTAGAGTCGATTGATATGCGATCAAATGGCAAGATCATACATCAGGTTTTTGGCTTGTGTTCAAGTCTAAATTCATCCATATTTCAAGCCATGGTATGTTCATGAGAAGTTTTTAAACTTCTCCTTCAGTAAAAGTAAGTTATTTTATTTTTTCCTTTCTTAGAGCATAGAGATTTCAAATCTGTGTTTTTTTTTTCTATATTTTAAGCCTATTTTCATGTCATAGAACTAAGAGTCTTAAAAATGGGCTAAAAATGCTTCTTTAAGCATTAATTTTTTTAAAAGATTTTCTTACTTTTTGGACTAATAATCTTTGTGAAGGGGTTTGAAGCCCTCAAGTTGCAGATCTGAGCAAATAGAAGCATTTCAAAACAAGATCAATCTTGGGCACCGTTTTTGGGTCTATTGAAGGTCTAAATATCATAAAAATCAATAAATATTTCATTTAATTTTTTTATAGCTTGAAATATATTTATAAATGCTAGATCTCTGTTTTTTGGCCTGCTAACACTCCTGTAGAAGTCTCTGAAGCTACCAGTTGAAGATCTGGAATTAAAAGTCAGCGTGGGATGCCATTTTTTAGCATAAGAAACTTAAAAATGAGTAAAAAAGTTATTTTTGGGTAGTAAATCTTCAATCTAGTCATTCCATTGGCTTAGTTTGGTTATTTTCAATCATTTTTGACTCTTACTTTCCCTGATTTGGACCCATGTAGATGATTTTAATTTTTCTCTCTCCCAAGCATCTTTGTATGGCATATGAGAGGTAGAAAATAAATAAAAAAACTATTTTAGAGTCTTTGCATCTGGTTTTCAGTCTTTTAAGGTTGGATTTTATTTCTAAAGCTTGCCAAAACCTTCATAGACCTTACAAACCCTTGTCTAAGCTCTGTTTATTTTTCTTCATCTTCCTTTGGCATCCTTGTATGGCCTAGTACTGCCATGGAAGAAGGAAAAAATTAGAAATCATGTATTTTCAATCATTTTCTAAGATTTAAAATTTGATTGTGTTTTTCATAATATTTAAGCTTGTTGGAGCCATTTTCAGACCCTGAGGAACATAAAAAAGAAATACAATTTTTTTCTTCTACATGGACGTCATAGCAACAAATGATCATTAAAATATCATCCTATAGTCTGTAAAAGGCAGATCTGGTTCTACCGATAGCTTTGGAGGGCAATTTGCAAGTGTTTTCAAGCTTTAGATTACTGAAAATAGATGTCTGAAACTCCTGCAATCCTCTTCTGCACTCCATTGCGTCATGCTTCAACGATTAATTTGCTTGCTAGAAAAATAAATGGGTATGGCCATAGTTTTATAAAAGTATTTAAAAAATAAAGCTTTTATTTAATTTCTTTATTCCACCCAAGTAGTGGACCCCACACATGTCATTCAAAATCTTTTTTTTTTTCAAAATTTAAATATATGTTTGCATTTCATTATTTTAATGCATGTATCTAATTATGTTTTATTTATTTAAATAATAATAATAGAACTTAAAAAGGGTTAAATACAATCTAATGTATTTATTGTATTAACATGTTTAGTCGGTGGGTTGGCGAGCTTATTTTTACTAGTACACTTGCATGAGATAGGTCTTGTGTTCAAATCCCAACCGTTCTTTTGATCAAATTTAATTTGATATTTAAAAAAAAATTAATTTGCGTGCTCATTCACATAAGAACGTGTGTCGTAGTCGACAATTTATTCGACTTTTGACCCTATCAACTGCTTGTCGACCATAGTTGTCCAACCAATCGATTTGTAGGTTTTGGCATGTTCTCGACACATTAGGAAGGTCCTTGAGTTGATTTGAAACCTCCTATTATTTTTACAACAATTTGATCAAATAATGTAATTTGCGATACTATTTACGATACTTGTGTCCACTTTTGCGATACTTGCAACTTTTGCCCTTGTAGCAATCATTTGTGTTTTTGAATTGTTTTGCAATCAACTAAAATGGCTAGTGTTGTTTACTTACTAGAATATGTGTTTTTATTTGCAAAATCAAGTATAAAACATATCAAAAATTTTGTTTTCTAAACTTTTTTTTGTCGTTTAGTATAAAATGTAAACTTGTAGTGTTGACTTTAAAAAGAAGAAAACAATATTCACGACTCAAATTATAATATGAATTATACCTATTAAGATATGTAATATTTGGTTAACTCAATATCAAATTATTAGTGAATTTATTGTATGTGCATCACATAACTTGCTTGTTAAAATTAACATGCTTGATTGCAAGTTTACATATATTCATATTGAAAGTTGTGTTAAAGCTTGATCTAAAAATTGTGTGCAATAAAGCTAACCCCTATTTACAAATATCTTATTAGTATTTTGATTTATTTAACCATTACTAAGACATATATTTCATAATATGTAAGTGTTGCTTCTAGATTCATGCAAAATATATACTTGGATCATTGAAAATTAACAAAACAAATATTTCAATATATAAAAAGAACTATAAATTTTAGTTTATATTATTTTTTCTTTGATTATGCTAATTTATTTGGTTATTGTAATGCTAACCATACTATGATGAGTCTATTTCTGGATATGTGTTTATGTTTAGTGCAGGTGTTATCACTTGGAGCACTTCATGTGAAAGTTGCTAAAGAAGCCTTGTGGCTATGAAAGATGATAAAACATCGTGTGGAAGTTCCTCATCATACCAAACTTCTTGGTGATAGTTAAAATTGTATAACTTTAGTGAAAAATCTAATGCAACTCCAACAAATTAAAGCCCATTGAAGTTCATTCAATGCTGGGCTTATCGAAGTTGTCATTGAGAGGGAGTGTGCATAACAATGTCACTTAAAATCCATGTGGATCGTGTGTTTCTTTTTATATCTCTATACTTCTTCTCATTGTAAATCATTGTAATATATCACTTTATGTGATTTTAGTAAACTTCATATGGAAGTCTACATTGTACCCACCACACAGTAACATGGAGGTCTTTATGTTATAAAAGACTCCATTATGTTTAGTTGATTATTAATAAGAAATTGTGGGATGTATTGTCACTCTGGAATGTAGTCTCATGATCATGCTAGCCTAAACTCATTTTAAGTGGTTTAAGATAACATAGTGTCATTTCTTTAAAGGTGTATATGGAGACATAATGCAAAATATTTAAGTATTTATGGTTACATAGTGTATTTTTTTAAAAGATGACTGTGATTGTGGTCACATAGTGTAATACATTTAGGTATCTCTAACTGTATAGTGTAATTCCTGTAAAGGTGACTATGTGATTGTGGTTACATAGTGTAATACATTTGGGTGTCTATAGTTAAATAACGTAATACCTTTGGGTGACTATGATTACATCGCATAATTCCTTTAAGGTGACTATAACATGATGAAGGATGTTTTCTTCAATTATTACTTCTTAAAACTCATTATGTGGATGGTTCATGGAGTGTAAGTTTGTTATGTTGTTACCTCCTAAAAATCATGTATCATCACTTAACATAAAGGTGAAGTATTTAAAAAATTAATGGTTAAATGGTATTATCTATGTACCCTTAATACATTAAATTATATTGGTTATATAATAATATATTTTATTATTTATTATGAGTTTATCCTCGTGTAAATAAATAATAAAATATATTAAATGACCTTTGGAGAGGTTGGACCCATTAATATGGTGGTTGAAAAATGTTATTTATAATAGGCATATTACCTTGCCTATATAATAAAGAGTTTATATTATAAGATATAATAAAAAAAGAGAGAAGATAAAGAAGATATATCTTATATTGGGCATATTTTATTTCTCAAATAATAAATAATCTTGGTGGATTTTTTACCTCTTTATGAGGTTTTTCCATAGTATATTTATGTTATGGTGTGCTCAAATTTGCTCTCCTTAATAAACGATGAGAGTTATTTGGGGAAGTAGTAATTTTGTTGCTACTAATGCAATCATATATTTAGAAGGATTAATAGTTACATGGAACACTCTTTGTTTTAGGATTTCTTTTGAAAGATTGCATCAATTGGCAAGCAGTCATACTTGATGAATTAACATTTAGATCTTTCATGTGTATCAATACTTTTGGTCCAAACTCTTGACAAAGTAGAGATTTATTTTGGTAGGCTAAGTGTGGCTTAAAACATTCTTATCCGGATGACAAATGGATTCTTGGAGGTGATTTGAATACAATCACCTCTAATCTGGAAAAATGTCATGTCCCCCCTTTGGACATAAAACGAATGAAGACCCTTAGGCTTATTTTGGTTTCCCAAGGGCTAAGGGAAGAAGAAAGAAAATAGAAATATTTGGGGTTTCTAAGGGCAATTTGCAAAAAATTATTTGATTGTTTTAATTTTCACTTAAGTTATGGTCTCTTGGGGGTCATTTGCGCCCAATAGTTTAAGCGAGGGTTATAAAGATCACTTTTTTAATATTTGGAAAATGTCTTCCCTCCAAATGAAACACACTCTTTGGGGGAATTGATATAAAAGAGAGTGGAGGATCATTTGGAGAGGTTACACAATTATGATATTTGAATTTTGAGGTCTAAATAGGAAAAACTTAACCCAACACTTGGAGACGAAAACCTTCAAGGCTAAAGAGGAATTAGGGACGAAACCCTCTAATTTATGATTAGGGTAACATCATTACAGAGATTGCAATTGAGCTTGAATATTTAAAAAATTCAAAAGTACACATTGGGAAGTGTGACGACTTGCTTTGGGGGTTCACACCAAGGGTTTTATGGTTGTTTATGGACAACAAACTAGTTCATTTGTTGAAGATTTTTTTAATTAGGGCTGCATTGGAGTTTACTTGTTGAAGACCCCTTGTCCTATGGTTGCATGGATAAGGACATAATTATCTGTTGTTTTGCAGGTGGGTGACCCCTTTGCGGACTGTATGCATCTTTTTATAGGGCTTAATTAGCCTAATTTATAGATATGAACATTGCATAATATTTTTATTATTTTATTGAAATTTTTTCAATAATTATTGTTTCAAAACATGTTGGAAAAAAGGTATTTATATCAATTGAATATTTGATAAATTTTCGGTAATTATTTGATCATAAAATAAGGTGATTTCAGGGTGGAAAAGCACCTATATAGTTCTGTAATTTTTCAACCCTTGTGGTGTCTAGGGTTTGAGATTGAAAGGCTCTTTTATGCCCTATTCATCATTGAAATAATTGTTGAATTATTGCTAGGGTTTGACATAATTAATTGCAACAGTGTGTTAGGATTTGATCACTAGGGTTTGTAGTAAAAATCATAAAATATATATTTAAGCTAGGTTTTGGTCAAAAAAATCAAAATTTAGGGATTGTCTCGATTTTGGGACATTTTAGTGGTATTGAATCTTAGATCTTGCTAGCTTGCAGGTTAGATCAAAAGTTAATACGACATGATGGAAGAAGTGGAGAAAGAGAAGCTCTATAGAGCAGGGAGGAAGCTAGAGCATCTAAGTCAATTGGTAAGTGACCTAATCAACATCTTGGGTGAAGTAGAAGATGGGTTATCCAAGGTGAATTAGTCAGTCGCAATATGTGACAATGGAATGGACGATAAAACCCTCAAAGATTTGCTTGGTCTAGCCCTTGCTCTTGAGACATCCAGACAAAAGGGTAAGGCTTTTGGTTACTAGTTGCTTAGTGAAATTACAATAATGATGGCTCCCAAGGTACTTTACAAAAACAAAATCATGAAGGAGATACTTCAACTAGTTGTGGAGAGTTTCCAGGGTCTACAGGACAACAAAGGACCCTCTTTTGCTAGGAGAGTTACAATTTTGGAAACCATGGCAAAAATCAAGTCATGTGTTTTAGTGTTAGATTTGGAATGTAATGACTTATTATTGAGATGTTTCGACATTTCCTTGCAGTTGTTTGTGTGAATCATGCAAAGATGTTGAAAATTCTATGCAGACGGTTATGACTGACTTTAATGTTGGAAATATTGTCATTGATGTCAAAGGGTAATTATGAATCTGATTGATGGCAAAGTATTTCGATAAAAGAATTAAATTAAGAATATTTAATTTGATTGAGACAATTAATCATGCAAATAACGGTCATATCTTTGTGTAAAATCGAAGATAAATTAACTATGTCTAATGGGTTTTAAGAGATAATTATGGTGAAGGTTTCAAGGCAATTTTTAAGGCTAAAATGGTCCCCAACCATGGCCGAACTGATTTGGAGGAGTTGTGACCGTTTGAATGGACCTTTTCGTTTGAAGAGTCACAACCTTAATTTGTGATTTTTTGTGGGTTATATATAAGTGCATAGTGAGTGGAAAATTAGTATGTTTGAAAGTGGAAGCTATAAAAGAAGAGCAAAAATATTTGAAAACAATTTTTTGTGAAAATATTGAAAAGAAACACCAACAAGTATAAGACAAAACATAGTAGCGAAAACACTCAAGTGTAGATGAAATCAAAAGGAGATAAAGCAGTGTTCTATCATCCACTGTGTTGGGAACAAATCAGAGATAGAAGAGTGATTCTTGTGAGAAGGTTGGTGCCTTCGTTTTGAAGAGATTGGTGTCTCTTGCTGAATTGGTGCTTGACAAAAGGGGTTGTTGCTCTTGTAGGTTGGTGCCTACAAAATTGTATTTGGGGTTGGTGCTCTAGTAGGTTGGTGCCTATGAATATTTATATTAAGAAAGATTACTCTGTGGTTTTCTCTCGAAAGGGTTTCCATGTAAATCTGGTGTCACTTTGCATTGTGTTATCTTGTGTTGTGATTTGATTGTTTTGAATACACTAATTGGAATAAATGATTAAGTGTTAGAAAAGAAAATAATATATAATACTGATTCGCCCCCTCTTAGTATTAACTTGTGCTCAACAATTGATATCAGAGCGAGTTCCTTTAGATATAACTTAACCACTAGAAAGTAGATCGTACAAATGGCTAGATCACAAGTTCAGGATGAATTTTCCACTAACAAGGCACCATTATTTGATGGCACAAATTATGCCTTCTGGAGCAAAAGAATGAAGACATCTAATTGCTCTTAGGTTTGATATTTGGCAAGTAGTAGTAACCGGGTACCAAATGCCACAAACGCCACCAACAAATGCTACTGGAAAAAAGGCTAGCGAGAAACAATGCTAAAGCAATGAATGCTATCCTATGCAACCTTTCAGAATCGAAATTCATAAAAGTCATGCAATGTGATTCTGCAAGAGAGATCTGAGAAAAACTTAAAACTATTTATGAGGGTGATAGCAAGGTAAGAAAAAAAAAATCCAAACTCATAGGAGACAATTTGAGAGTTTAAAGATGAAGAAGAGAACATTGCAGGATACCTGCTCTGGGTTGATGAAATAGTCAATGTTATTTGAGGACTTGAAGAAACCGTGGAAGAGTCTACAATCGTCCAAAAGGTGATGAGATCCTTATTGTTGAGGTTTGATGCGAAAGTCTTTGTTGTTGAAGAAATGAAAGACCTAGATAAATTAAAGATGGACGAGTTGCATGGAATCCTCACAACATATGAAATGAGGACTGAATTTGAAAGACCATCAAGAAAAGAAGCAACATTCAAAGCATCAAATGAAAAAGTCAAGGAGCTTAAGCCAAGCGATAGCTCAAGAAGTGAAGAAGATGAAAATGAGGCTCTATTCATTCTAAAGCTTAAGAAAGGTTTGGGAAATATAAAGGAAAGTTACCATTAAAATGTTTTAATTGCGGTAAGATTGGTCATTTTGTAGCTAAGTGCCCAGATAAAGACAATAGTGGTGAAGATGAGAGCAAACCAAAATTCAAGAAGAGATTCAAGCAAAATAAAGACAAGAAGAGGTTTGAGAAACAAAAGAAAAGCTTATACTCCTGGAGGAACTATAGCTCATCCGAGGAAAGTGGAGCTAGTGATTCTGACAATGATGATGAGGAAACATTGTTCATGAACATAGAAGATAATGCTTCCACAAGCATAAACAACTTGGAAGAAGAATAAAATGAAGGTGAGGTAAATATCGAAGACGAGCTTATATGTGCCTTAGGAGAGATAAAAGATCTTAAGAAAAAGAACATGAAACAAAAGCTTCTGATTTATAAATATGAAAAAGAGAGTCAGGACTCAAAAGCCAGAATATCACAAGGTCTTGAGGAATCAAAGAAGATAATTGCTGATCTAAAAGTTCAAATCAAAGAAGCAAAGAAAATTGAAGAAGATCTAATGGATTAGCTAAAGAAGAAAGGAGAAGACTGCAAGGTATGAATATGAGATTGCTGCTTTAAAACAGGATCTATAAAAGGTGAATTCTAAAATAACAAGTGACTTGAAATATGAGAAAAGCACTCAAGTTTCAAATAAGATTATGGAGAGTTAAAGATCACCATCTAACAAGTCAGGCATTGGGTATGAGAAAGAAAAGAGAAATCTAAGAGCTATGTTGAAACTCTTAAAGAACCTTTGAAAAAAGAGACCAAGAAAGAAGAATGTCAGAATACAAAAACCAGCTCTATCAACAAAGAAAGCAAAGGAGAACAAAACTTCAGGAGACCACTTGCTCCAAGATATGCAAATAAAACCAAGTTTGGTAATGATTTTGATGGATATTGTTATAATTGCAATCATTTTGGTCATAAGATATTAGATTGTAGAAAGAGAGCCACAAATATTGAAGTCAGGAGCAGAAACAAAAGAATCTATGGAGCTTCGAACATAAGTTACAATTCGTTTGTTCTCCTATCAAGCTTTGATGAATAAGCTATAGTCTGTTACAAGTGCAACAACTATGGACGTATAACACACTATTGTAGAAGTGTTTTCGAATCTGTAAGACAAGATCAAAAGTTCAAGGCTCTAGTGATAAAGAAAAGAGAACCAACAAAGACCTGGAAGAAGAAGCAAGAAGAATCCATGATCATTCAAACAACATTCCATGCTAGAGATGAAGGACAACAATGGTTCATTAATAGTCGATGTTCGAGACACATGATAGGAGATCAAAGCAAATTTATCTTGTTCAAAAAGGTTAACGAAGGCACGGTGAAGTTCAAAGACAACACTACAACCAGAATAACAGGAAAAGATATGCTTAGTCTCGATAATGGAAGAACCAAAATAGAGAATGTGTTATATGTGGAAGGGTTAAAACATAATCATCTAAGTGTGAGCCAAATGTGTGATCAAGGACACAAACTCAAGTTCTTTGCTAAAGGTTGTGAGATCAGAAAAAGAGACACGGGAGAGCTAATTGCAGATGTTCATAGAACAACAAACAATCTATACATGCTTACAGAAGTCAAAGGAGAGAAGTGTTGTCTGAGTCAAGTTGAATAAAGTTGGCTATGGCACAGAAGAATGGGCTATATAAATTTTGATAACCTTGTGAATATTAGCAAGAAGCACGCTGTAAGGGATATTTCAAAGGTTACAAAGCTATCAAGCACACTTTATAAGCAATGCCAACATGGGAAGCAGACCATGACAAGATTCAGAATGAAGGAATATTCCACCACGAAGAAATTAGAGCTCATTCATACAGATCTTTTTGGACCCACCAGAATGCAAAGTATACAAGGTGAGAGGTATTTGATGCTGTTAATTGATGATTACACTAGAATGACATGGGTTGCGTTTTTGAAAGAAAAGTCTGAGGCCTTTAGCAAATTCAAAGCATTTAAAACATTAATTGAAAATGAAACTAGGTTAAGGATCAAATGCTTAAGGTCAAATAGAGGAGGTGAGTTTATGTCAAATGAATTAATTGAGTATTGTGAAGACCATGGGATAAAAAGACAATACTCAGCTGCAAGAACCCCACAACAGAATGGGTTAGTAGAATGAAAGAATATGGTTGTCTAAAAAATGGCTACGATAATGCTGAACGAATCCAAGTTACCAGACAAATATTGGAGAGAAGCAGTCCACATAGCTATATATATCCTAAATAGAGCGCAGATTAGAGTCAATAATGACAAGACCCCATATGAGTTATGGATGGGAAGACCGGCTTTCGTCAAATATTTCAAAGTATTTGGAAGTAAGTGTTTTATTAAGAGGACCAAAGATGATTTGGGAAAATTTGACTCAAAGGCCGACGAAGAAATTTTTCTGGGATATTCCACCAAAAGCAAGGCCTACAAATGCTACAACAAGAGAACATAAACTATTGTAGAAAGTGCTAGTGTCAGAGTAGATGAAACTGGTAGTCATAAGGCAAGTGATCCATTACAAGAATCAAATATCATTGAAGAAGATGTTGAAGTAGAGAAGATGGATGAAGATGAATGACAAGACACCAAGGCACCATCTCATTTCGTTCAGAAGAACCATGCTGAAAGCCAAATCATTGGTAATATAGATGCTGGAGTACAGACTAGAAGAAGGATTGTAAGAAATTTTGAACAAGTAATTTTTTCTTTGTTATCTAAAATATAGCCTAAGAATTTTTCAAAAGTGACCCATGATGAACATTGGGTAAAAGCAATGGAAGAAGAGCTAAACCAAATTGAGAAGATGAGACGTGGGAGTTGGTACTCAGACCGAAGGATCAGAATGTGATTGACACCAAATGGGTATACAAGGATAAACTAAATGAGGATGGTCAAGTGATGCGAAACAAGGCTCGATTAGTATGCAAAGGATATGCTCAAATCGAAGGTATTGACTTTGAATAAACCTTCACTCCCATGACAAGATTAGAGGTAATCATAATGTTTCTTGCCTATGTTGTTTTCAAGAACTTATTCAATTGGATGTAAAATATGCTTTTCTAAATAGTAAATTAGAAGAGGAAGTGAACATTGAGCAGTGAAAAGGATTCCTTCTATCAAAAGAGAGCAAATATGTATGCAAATTGAAAAATGCCTTATATGGATTGAAGCAAATCCCTAGAGCTTGGTATTCAAGACTTGACAAGTATCTACAAGACCAGGGATTCAAGAGAGGATTTGTTGACAATAATTTGTACATTAAAACTGATGGTGAACATCAATTAATTGTTGTAGTTTATGTTGATGATATAATCTTTGGAGGAGATAGTGAGAAGCTATCAAAGGGATTCACTGAAGACATGTAGAAGGACTTTGAGATGTCCATGTTTGGTGAGCTATCCTTCTTTCTTGGATTGCAAATATCTCAATCCAATAAAGGAATATTCATCTCCTAGACCAAGTATGCTAAATAAATGTTGAAGAAATTTAGAATGGAAAACTGTGCACCAGTTGACATGCCTATGGCTAGAAGAAACAAGTTGAGTAAGGATTATAAATCGCCGAATACAGATCAGTCCCTCTACATATCAATGATTGACAGTCTTTTGTACATAACGACATCTAGGCTGGATATCATACAAGTAATGAGCATGGTAGCACACTATCAAGCAACGCCTAAAGAAACACATGTGCAAGCGGTGAAGTGGATATTCAGATATCTAAAGGGGACCCTGGACTATGGATTGTGGTATCCTATAGGAAAGGATTTCGCTTTGGTAGCATACACAGACTTAGACTGGATAGGATGCCTAGAGGACAAAAAAATCACAAGCAGAGGAGCATTTTTCCTTGGAGATAGCCTCGTGTCTTGGCTAAGTAAAGTAGAATTCAGTTTACTTATCCACAACAGAGGTAGAGTACATAGCGGTAGTATTGTGTTGCACTCAGATTCTTTGGAAGAAGCAGACCCTTAAAGACATCAAGGTAGAATATGATCATCCAATTTCAATATATTGTGACAATACCAGTGCTATCAACATCTCAAAGAATTTAGTGATGCATTCCAGAACAAAGCACATTCAAATTAGATGCCATTTACTAAGAGAGCAAGTTGTATAACAACAGGGAAAATTGGAATATATTGCCACCATAGAGCAAACAATGGACATTTTTACCAAGCCACTTCCAAAGGACACATTTGAATACCTACGTGAGAAGTTGGGAGTAATATCTTTTATTTCTTGCCACTGAAGGGAAGTATTGATTAAGGGGGAGCAAAACATTGCATTATCTAGCTCCTAGGTAGTTCCTTTGCCATTGATGTCAAAGGGGGAGAAGTGCAGAAAGTGGGAGTCACAAAAAGGGGGAGCTACAAAAAAGATCTCTGACAGAAGAAATAGTACAACAAAGGGGAACAGATTCAGTACGTGGTTGCCATCAATGACAAAAAGGGAGATTGTTGGAAATATTATCATTGATTTCAAAGGGTAATCGTGAATATGATCAATGGCAAAGTATTTCAATAAAAGAATTAAATTAAATAAAGAATATTTAATTTGATTGAGGCAATTAATCATACAAATAACGGTCATATCTTTGTGTGGAATTGAAGACAAATTATGTCTAATGGGCTTTAAGAGATAATTATGGTGAAGGTTTCAAGGCATTTTTTAAGGCTAAAATGGTCCTCAACCTTGGCCAACCTGATTTGGAGGAGTTGTGATCATTTGAATGGACCTTTTCATTTGAAGAGTCACGACCTTAATTTGTGAATTTTTGTGGGTTATAAATAAGTGCATAGCGAGTGGCAAATTAGTATGTTCGAAAGTGGAAGATATAAAAGAAGAGCATAAATATTTGAAAGCAAAATTTTATGGAATATTGAAAAGAAAAACTAACAAGTATAAGGCAGAGCATAACAGTGAAAACACTCAAGTGTAGATTGAATCGAAAGGAGATAAAGCAATGTTCTATCATTCGTTGTGTTAGCAACAAATCAAAGATAGAAGAGTGATTCTTGTGAGAAGGTTGGTGCCTTTGTTTTGAAGAGATTGGTGTGTCTTGTTGAGTTGGTGCTTGATGAAAGGGGTTGGTGCCTACAAAATTGTATTTGGGGTTGGTGCTCCAGTAGGTTGGTGCCTAAAATATTTATATTGAGAAAAATTACTCTGTGGTTTTCTCCTGAGAGGGTTTCCATGTATATTTGGTGTCACTTTACATTGAGTTATCTTGTGTTGTGATTTGATTGCTTTGAATATCTTAATTGGAATAAGTGATTGAGTGTTAGAACATAAAAAAATATATAATACCGATTCACCTTGCACCCCCCACCCTCTTAGTATTACCCTGTGCTCAACATTTAAATGAAGCTGATGATATTTCCTAGATATTATTATCTATCTTACTGGTAGGTTTGAGGCAAGAAAAGGATATTTTTCCAACTGCACATGTGTTGTTTGAAAATGTTGTAAAAAATTATGAAGAAAAAATGAGGCCTTATTTGATAATAGAGCGTGAAGAAGAAGAGAAGATTGAACTACAGATAAAATTAGGAGAAATATATGGAGGGACAACCCCTCATGAGGATTCCTATGGAGGAATCGGGAAATTAGAGAATTTAGATTTGAAAGGGGTTCGTGAGCAACAAAAAACTGGTACCTTGAAGTCATTTTTTGGAATAATTGTCATTGATGTAAAATGATTGTAATGGATATGATCTAAAATATCAAATGGAATTGTTGTCTGAAGTGAATGGAAGTGTCAAATGAAATTATTTTTGGAAGTGAATGAAAATATCAACAGAAATGTTAACGGAATTATCGACGAAAATATCGATGGAAATGTCAACAATCACATCATTTGGTGAAGAGGTGCCTCTTGGATTGGATGCCTCCATTGGGAAAAGCCTTTGAAGGCTATATAAGGTGAAAGGATGTTGGAGAAAAATAACAAGAAGTAATTCTTTCTATTATATATAAGGAGAAGAAGAGGAAGAACAAAGAGAAGAGGAAGAAGAGCGAAACTTGATTGTGCCATCACTTGTTTGAGAAGATGGAAATTTTAAGTGAGATCAGAAAGATCAGTGTCTTTCACTAAGTCAGTGCTTGACAGTGAAGTTGGTGCTTCAATTCAAAAGGATTGGTGTCTCTTTCTAAGTTGGTACTTGGCATTGAGGATTGGTGTCTCCAAGTAGGTTGGTGCCTACAAATTTTTTGTAAAAAGAATTATTAATCTTATGGCTGGATTTGGACTGTAGATCCAGACAACTTTTCAAGTGTGGTTTTTTCCCATCGAGGGTTTTCCACTTAAATTCAATGTTGTGCATTTACTTTTTCTTATGTGAATGGTTTCTATATGAAAGTTAATTAGAAAGTAAATTATTATTACACATTGATTCACCTCTGTTATCGATCCCCTCCCCCAACTCCCACCAACCCCCCTCCTGCTCAGTGGTGTGTGTGCTCAACAACTGATATCAGAGCGAGGTTACTTCAGGATCAGTTTAACCAATGGAAGGTAGGTCCCAGAAGCACGCATTGTCAATCATCAAGTTCAGGAAGGTTTCTCCACCAACAAGGCTCCATTGGTCAACGAGATAAATTACACATTCTGGAGTATAAGGATGAGGACATACCTAATGGCCCTTAGTTTTGACATTTGATGAGCAGTTGTGGATGGATACATAGTGCCCCAGATTCCACCAACAGATACAACATGAAAGAAGGCTAGTGAAAATAATGCGAAAGCCATGAATGCTATTTTGTGTGGTTTGTCAGAATCCGAGATTGTAAAAATAATGCAATGCGACTCGGCTAAGGAGATTTGGGATAAACTTAAGACCATCTATGAGGGAGATAACAAAGTAAAGATGGCCAAGATTCAAACTCACATGAGACAATTCGAAAGTTTGAATATGAGAGACGATGAAAACATTGTGGCCTATCTACTTCATGTAGATGAAATTGTCAACATTATCAGAGCGCTGGGTGAAAAAATCGAAGAATCTATAACTGTCCAAAAGGTACTAAGGTCTCTACCTTTAAGATTCAATGCAAAAAATTTTGCGATCGAAGAAATAAAGGATCTAAACAAATTAACAATGGATGAGTTACATGGAATTATCACGACATATGAGATGAGGACTGAAAAAGAAAAACCATCTAAAAGGGAGGCAACCTTCAAAGCCTCAAAAAAAGCAAAAAACAAAGAAATTGAATCAAGCGATGAAACCAGTGACGAACTAGATGAAAAGGAGGCTCTATTTGTCAGAAAGCTTAAAAAGGGGTCCGAAAAATTCAAAGGCAAGTTACTCTTCATATTCTTTAATTATGGTAAGATAGGACATTTTGTTGCCAAGTGTCCTCATAAGGATGATAGTGAAGATGAAGAAAATAATAACGATGAAAAGAAAAAGAAGGAAAGCAAGCCTCACTTCAATAAAAACTTCAAACAAAATGGGTATAAGAAAACTTCCAATAAGTACAAGAAAAGCCTCTATTCCAAAAAGGATAGTAGCTTAGTCAAGGAGAGCGATGAAGAAATATCAGACAGTGACAGGGAGGAAATCATGTTCATGGCAATAGAAACAAAACCCAAAGCTTTTGTAAGTACAAACACCTTGGAAGAAGAGGATGATATCAAAAATGATGGAGTGGTAGATATTGAAGGAGGGCTGATTTGTGCCTTGGGAGAGATAAAAATGCTGAAGAAAAATAATTTGAAACAAAGAGTACAAATTCAAAAATATGAAGAGGAAGATATTGCATTGAAAACAAAGATGACACAGAATGTTGAAGAATCAGACAAGGTTATCAGTTGCTTTAAAACTCAATTAGAGGAAATGAAAATAATCGAGGAAATAAGAGCCAAATTGAAAACAAAGGAGGATGAGTGCGAAACACAAGAATCTAAAATAATTACCTTGAAATTAGAATTGGAGAAGACAACAAATGAGTTGAAGAACATATCAAAATTTGAGAAGAGTACCAGAGTGTTGAGTAACTTACTAAATAGTCAAAGATCACCATTCATTAAGTATGGCATTGGCTATGATGAGAACCAAAAGAACATTGAAAAAGGGCAATGTTCAAAATCTATAGACTCATCAAAGAAAGTAAATATAGAGAAGCCAAAGAGCTATGTGGATGCATTTAAGAGGTCTGTGAATATAGAAAGTGAAAGGAAGATTTAACATGTCAATCCTCGTCATAGATAAAAAAGAGGTAAGAACATCCCTGTAAGAGATCTCAGATGATCATTTCCATCAAGGTAGAACAATGTGATAAGGTATACAAACTACTTCTATGGTTATTGTTATTCTTGCAATCAATTTGGTCATAGAGCAATAAAGTGTAATGCACATGTAAGAAATGAATATGCCTAGAACTATGGAAAAGGCACTTATGGAGTTTTAAATAGAAACTATAACTCATTTTCCCTACTATTGAATTATAATGAAAATAATACTATATGTTATAATTATAACAACTATGGACATATAACACGATTCTATAAAAGTGTTTTAATTGAAATCCCTAAACAAATAAGACAATTAATACCCCGGTTATAAAGAAAAATGAATCTAAAAAAATATGGAGAGAGAAGCAAGAGGAAGTTAATCAAAAAAAGAAAAAATCTATGCTTGTTCAAAGAACGTTTCATGCATAAGACGAAGGGCAGCAATGGCATATTGACAATGGGTGTTCAAGCCACATGACAAGTGATAAAAGAAAATTTCTCACTTTGAAGAAAATGAGTGAAGGTACACTAAAGTTTGGGGATAATGTTACTGCTAGGATTACCGAAAAGGTACCCTCAGCGTTGATAATGGAAAGACAAACTGAAAATGTTTTGTACGTTGAAGGGTTGAAGCATAACCTATTGAGTGTCAGCCAAATGCGCGATCAAGGACACACTCACATTTTATGCTCAAGGCTGTGAGATCATGAGAGCAGACATAGGAAAATTAGTTGCAGACATAAACATAACATCAAATAATCTGTACATACTCAGTGAAGTAAAAGGAGAGGAATGCTACATGAGTCAAGTTGATGAAAGCTGGCTATGGCATAAAAGATTGGGCCATATGAATTTTGATGATTTAGTTAAAATCAACACTAAGAATGCCGTAAGAGACATGCCAAAAATCACAAAACCTTCATTTCTATTTGTAAGTAATGTCAATAGGGGAAGCATACACGATCGAGTTTCAGATCAAAAGAGTACTCGACAACCAAGCCATTGGATTGATCCATACAGATTTGTGTGAACCCACAAAAATGCAAAACATATAAGGTGAGTTATTTTTTGCTGCTTATTGATGATTATTCTAAAATGACATGGATTGCATTTCTAAAAGAGAAATTTGAGGCATTCAAAAAGTTTAAATATTTTAAAGCTTTAGTTGAAAATAGAATGGATCTAAAGATCAAATGCTCAAGGTCAGATCACGGGGGTGAGTTCCTCTCAAATGAATTCATTGAATTCTGTGAAGAGCATGGAACAAAGAGACATTTCTTAGCTGCTAGGAATCCACAACAAAATGGAGTTGTAGAGAGAGAATCGAACTGTGCAAGAAATGACAAGAACAATGCTAAATGAATCCAAGCTTTCAGATAGATATTAGAGAGGCATTCAACACTGTATTTTACATCTTGAATAGAGGACCAATCAGGGGAAACAATAGTAAAACACCCTATGCACTATGGAAGGGTAGACCATTTTTGGTCAAATACTTTAAAGTGTTCAGAAACAAATGCTACATCAAAAGAGATGATGAAGACTCAGGGAAGTTTGACTCAAGAGCCGGTGAAGGTATTTTTCTTGGTTATTCCCCAAAGAGTAAAGCTCATAGATGCTATAATAAAAGGCTGCAAATAATTATAGATAGCGCCAGTGTTAGAATGAATGAAACTAGGCCTAAACAAGTGAGTGTACCAACTAATATTCATTCAAAATAATTAGACTTCAAGAAAGAAGTAGTAGAAGAAATTTACAAAGAAGAAAAAAGGGAAGATACAAGGGCACCATCTAGATTTATTCAGAAAATCAAATCATCGGTGATATTGATGCTAGAGTGCAAACTAGGAGAAGGTTAATGAATATATCATAAAATGTAAAATTCTCTCTATTTTTGAAGATAGAACTAAAGAGCTTTTCAGAAGCCAACAATGATAATCATTGGATCAATTCCATGGAAGAAGAATTGAACTAAATAGAGAAGAATGAAACTTGAGAACTTGTTTTTAGACCAAAGGACAAGAATGTAATTGGAACTAAATGGGTCTTTAGGAACAAACTAAATAAAGATGGCAAGGTAACAAGGAACAAGGCAAGACTGTCCTATTAAGACAATGCTCAAGTAGAAGGTGTTGACTTTGAGGAGACTTTTGCACCTGTGGAAAGATTAGAAGCCATAAGACTATTCTTAGCATATGCTAGATTCAAGAATTTCATGGTTTATTAGATGGATGTGAAGTCTGCATTTCTCAATGGGAATCTTGAAGAAGAGGTTTACATAGAGTAACGTAAAGGTTTTTCTCTATTAGGGAATAAGGACTGTGTGTGTAGGCTGAAGAAAGCATTGTATGGACTAAAGCAAGCCCCTAGAGTTTGGTATGCTAAGCTTGACAGATACTTGATTGATCAAGGTTTCAAGAGAGGAGTGGCTGACAATAACCTATACATCAAGACTGAAGTTGAGAACAAGTTAATTGTGGTTGTGTATGTTGATGACATTGTTTCTGGCAGAGACATTGAAAAGATGTCTCAAGAATTTGTAGGGGTAATGCAACAAGAATTTGAAATGTCTATGTTAGGAGAGTTATCATTTTTCCTTGGGTTGCAATTACTTAGTCAAGTAAAGGAATCTTCATCTCTCAGACCAAATACATTAAGGAAATATTAAAGAAATTCAATATGGACGATTGTAAATCAGTAAGTACTCTAATGGTAATGGGGTGTAAGTTGAGCGAATATGATGAATCAACAAAAGTAAATCAGACCTTGTATAGATCAGTGATTGGAAGTCTATTGTATACTACTGCATCAAGACTAGATATCATGTAGGCAGTAGGTCTAGTGGCCAAATTTCAGGCAACACCAAAAGAAACACATTTGTAGGCAGTCAAAAGGATATTTAGGTATCTATAAGGCACTATGGATCTTGGTTTGTGGTACCCAAGAGGACTTCACTTTGATAGCTTATACTGATGCAAATTGGGCAGACAACATTGATGACATAAAGAGAACAAATGGAGGTGCATTCTTTCTTGGAAAGAGTCTTGTGTCATGGTTGAGTAAGAAACAACCCTCAGTTCCTTGTACACAGCTAAAGTTGAGTGCATAGTAGTAACATCATGTTGTACACAAGTCCTTTGGATGAAACAAACCTTGAGTGATATTAGAATTGATTATATCCATCCAATTTCTATTTTCTGTGACAATACAAGTGCACAAACATCTCCAAGAATCCAATTATGCATTCAAGAATTAAGCATATTCCAATAAAGCATCATTTTCTAAGAGAGCAGGATGCTGATCGGAAGGTAAAATTAGAGTATGTCTTTACAAAGGAGCAAGTTGCATACATTTTCACAAAACCTCTCCTAAAAGAACCTTTTGAGTTTCTAAGGCAAGAATTGGGAGTGATCCATTCTTCACTTAGTCACTAAATCCGTCATAAGGAGCATGAGTTAAGGGGAAGTTAATGTCAGGAACCTAAAACAATAAACATGCTCTGATACCATGTGTCAGGATCTTGCTCCACCAATAGAGCACATATATGATTACTTCTTGTATTAGCAACTAAACATGGAATTTAACCATAATCAATAAGTAACTAGAAATATGAAACAACACAGGAATATGAGAGACAATACACAATTGTATTAATAATCACTCAGAAGAATATACAATAAAGAAGATGCCACTTCTTCTTCCACCTCAAAGGTTCGCCACACCTCAAGACCTTCTTCCCTCTCTCTCTCGATCCCAACAATCAATTTCAATACAAAATTGATGTTCACCTCTCCAACCAGTCAGTAACACGTTGCCAGTACGTCGAGTACACAACCGTACTCCAAGTAGATCTCTTGCTCTCTGCTGCTACCTGCAAATCACTAGACCTTACTCACCATTGTAGATCTCCAAAAGAAGCCATGCTCATCTGCTGACTAAGATCATACAAATACGAAGAACCCTACTGATTTTCCAAACCAGTACCCACCTTACACCATTGCTCTCCTCTCTCAGAAAGAGCTTATTTGCTCAATTACTCTCTAGCTACAAGTTTTACAATACAGCCCATGAGTCCATATATAGATCTCATGCTTACAATAATTAGACTATCTTAATTACAATAATTAGACACACAACTCAAGACCAAAAATAGCCTTTGCATGCAAACACTCGGTTCAACGAACTAACTGTCTGTGGAACAAGCAGTTCTGGAACTGCCACAGACAACCGATGTCGGTCCCTGTCTACCTGGAGGTGACCGACGTCAGCCGACCTCCTACCGATGTTGGTTGCCTTCCTGTCCACCCTGCCGTTGTCAGTTGCCTTGTGCACTGCACTTTGCCGACGCCGGTCTCCCTATAACTCAGCAACCTCCTCCCTATTTGCACCAGTTGAAACTTTTAGCTCCACATCCTAACAATCTCCCACTTGGAGATGAACAATTGCAACTGTACCTATATCTGTACACTATCTAATTTGTACCCTGGCTTGTATCCCTCTTCAAGATCAATCCTGAAGACTAACCACCACACCCTATGATGCTCTAACCTTTGTGCCTTTGTCATCCAAGTAACCTGCCGCATCCGCATCTACAAACCTATGTAGAAAATAACTTGACCCTGCATAGCATGTCGACCTGCTGCTGATCCCTGTAAGAATCCACTTAATTGCCCTTTAGTACCTCTTCCTCAAATTGGGTCCATACTTTCTGACAACTCCCACTGCTTGAGAAAACTCAGGTCTACACTAGACCTCATGTGATTTCGAACACTTGTTTTAAGCTCTGCTTGAACTGTCTAGCCCCTTGGTGTGCTTTTCGATTCTGCATCCTGCTTCTTGAACCCCGCCAACACCATTTTCACATCAGCTCCCACTAGAGATCAAATCTCCATGACTCTTATGCCAAAGAATTTCGCTGCTCTAAATTCTTCATAACATACCTCTGAAACTAACTTTACCTTTTAGCTCAGAAAACTCCCTGCATATGTAAACCTGCAATAAGCAACCACTCCACATACAGTAACAAGATGATGTCACGACTCATCATCCACTTGGTAAAGAAAAGAACACAATAGTTACACTGACATTGACTAAAGCCATGCTTAGTCATCCACCTGTCAAAACCTGTACCACTGTCCTGTAGCTACCTCAAGACCATGTACCTTGGCCTTCTGTCTCACTTATCCATTCACTCTCTTCTCTAATAAGGGAATCCACTCCTCTCCCACTGCTCTCTCTTAGCTGACAAATCTACCAAATCTCTTGCTTGGTTTTCTTCTGAAGAATTCATGCCATGCTCCCAATGTTTCTGGATTCTACCTACATTGCCTCTATACATCTTCCTGGTTCTCAACCATCAGTAAGCAATAATAAAGAAGGTGAACAACAAATATGAGGTTCACTTACCATTTCTGACCTCTACATGAGCATTTGAGACTTGTTGACAGCTTGTTGTCCGCCCAACATTCGTTTTAGTGACCGATCTCGGCCATCTCTAAGCCTGCACCTGACCGATGTCGGTTCCCTGCGACTGCTTCCTCGCCGACGTCGGTCCTCGTGACCGACGCTGGGTTTTACCTATCCCTGTTTTGCCGACGTCAGTCTACACATAGCCGACGTCGGTCACTGTGAGGATGCCAACATCAATTTTATAACCGACGTCAGTTTCTGTGTTCTCCTTGTGAGTGACAACTTTTACCTGTAAGCTCTTTTTGGGTCAAAACCCTGTTAAAATTAACACAGCCCTGCTCAGAATAAATCAGTTTCCTCACCTGATCTCTGTCCATTATCTCCTCCATGAAAACCAAGGCTTTCCAATTCTTTAGCTTGTCAAAGACATCTGACTTCTGCTTCAAAACCTGCATTCTCCTTCTACATATGTGACTAAGCCTACGAAGCCACATCTCTGCAACAGAAGGTGAATCAACAATATAAGTAGATAGATAAATGATACCTACTTTCTTACCACCATCTAATTCAAGTGCATCCGTTGTGAGAGTTACTATGCATCTCTCATCACCCAAATTTTCTAGAGAAATTAGACTCATCTCCAAGACTGGAACCTGCATGACCTCATTCAACACCTGTGTGTCATCCGTCTGCAATTTCAGCTTCACTTTCCCTTCGTCATTCATCTGACAAGGCTCTCCAACACCTGAATAAATCTCTCTAAAGTCTCCCTGGACATGCTCATGAAAAGATGCTCTATTTTGGGTTGCATGGAAAGAGGCAACAAAATCTGTTAACCAAGATTCTACTTTATCCAGAACACTATGTGCAATATTATCTGCAATACCTGCTCCTTCATACTGATCTTCTAGCAACCAACAATCTTTGTTTCTCTGCTCTTTCTTTCCATCAATCAGACCGTACGTGCTATTCAGTTTCTCCATCCGTAGCTTACTTTCTTCTGCCATTGCTATGCTCCCACTCAATTAGAAACCACTGTGAGTACCCTATAATCAACACACACTAACCAGATCTAAAACCACCTGTTAGTAACCCAACCAAAAGCTCTGATACCAATTGTCAGGAACCTAGAACAATAAACATGCTCTGATACCACGTGTTAGGATCTTGCTCCACCAATAGAGCACATATATGATTACTTCTTGTATTAGTAAGTAAACATGGAATTTAACCAGAATCAATAAGTAACTAGAAATATGAAACAACACAGGAATATGAGAGACAATACACAATTGTATTAATAATCACTCAGAAGAATATACAATAAAGAAGATGCCACTTCTTCTTCAACCTCAAAGGTTCGCCACACCTCAAGACCTTCTTCTCTCTCTCTCTCTCTCGGTCCCAACAATCAATTCCAATACAGAATTGATGTTCACCTCTCCAACCAGTCAGTAACACGCTGCCAGTACGTCGAGTACACAACCGTACTCCAAGTAGATCTCCTGCTCTCTGCTGCTACCTGCAAATCACTAGACCTTACTCACCATTGTAGATCTCCAAAAGAAGCCATGCTCATCTGCTGACTAAGATCATACAAGTACGAAGAACCCTGCTGATTCTCCAAACTAGTACCCACCGTGGTACTGCGGCACTAGGAGGAAAACACCATTGCTCTCCTCTCTCAGAAGGAGCTTATTTGCTCTCTTACTCTCTAGCTACAAGTTTTACAATACAACCCATGAGTCCATATATAGATCTCATGCTTACAATAATTAGACTATCTTAATTACAATAATTAGACACGCAACTCAAGACCAAAAATAGCCTTTGCATGTAAACACTCGGTTCAACGAACTAACTGTCTGTGGAACAAGTGGTTCTAAAACTGCCACAGGTGACCGACGTCGGTCCCTGTCTGCCTGGAGGTGACCGACGTCGGCCGACCTCCTGCCGATGTCGGTTGCCTTCCTGTCCACCCTG
The DNA here is from genome assembly GCA_037957365.1 of Torreya grandis. Lineage (NCBI taxonomy): Eukaryota > Viridiplantae > Streptophyta > Pinopsida > Cupressales > Taxaceae > Torreya > Torreya grandis. Next base: position 446,923 of record JARHVA010002840.1, on the reverse strand, counting down.
CCGTCATTAGTTGCCTTGTGCACTGCACTCTGCCGACGCCGATCTCCTTGGAACTCAGCAACCTCCTCCCTATTTGCACCAGTTGAAGATTTTAGCTCCACATCCTAACAGTTAATTATTGCATTATTCAATCCCATATATATTTTGATGAAATACATTGTGATTGTTTTGAACATTCCTTTGTTGTTGATGTCAAAGGGGGAGAATTGAAGACAGGGGGAACAAATGAGGAGAACCACAACAAGGGGGAGTTCATATATTAATTCATGGGGGTTTCCATCAATGACAAAGGGGAGATTGTTGGAATAATTGTCATTGATGTCAAAAAAATTGTAATGAATATGAACGAAAATGTCAAACGGAATTGTTGTTGGAAGTGAACAGAAGTGTCAAACGGAATTGTTGCCGAAAGTGAACAAAAATGTTGACGAAAATGTTGACAAAAATGTCAACGGTCACATCTTTTGGTGAAGAGGTGCTTCTTGGATGGGACACCTCCATTGGGAAAAGCCTTTGAAGGATATATAAGGTGAAATGATGTTGGAGAAAAATAATAAGAAATAATGCTTTCTATTATATACAAGGAGAAGAATAGGAAGAAGAGAGAGAAGAGGGAGAAGAGCAAAACTTGATTATGCCATCATTTGTTGACAAAACAACAATGAGAAGTTGGAAAATACTTAAGTGAGATCAGTGCCTCAGAACAGAAAGATTGGTGTCTTTCGCTATGTCGGTGCTTGGCAGTGAAGTTGTTGCTTAAATTCAAAGAGATCAGTGTATCTTGCTAAGTTGGTGCTTGGCATTGGGGATTGGTGTCTCCAAGTAGGTTGGTGCCTACATATTTCAAAAAAAAAAGAACTACTAATCGTATGGCTAGATTTGGATAGTAGATCCAAGTAACTTTTCTAAGTGGTTTTTCCCCATCGAGGGTTTTCCATGTAAATTATGTGTTGTGCATTTACTTATTCTTATGTGAATGGGTTTTTTATGAAATTTAATTAGAAATAAAGTAAATTATTATTACACATTGATGCACCCCCTACCCCCTACCCCTCTCAATGTGGTATGTGCTCAACACCCTTTGAGCAGCTAAGGGACAACACTTCGGGACAGCCTAGGGTTGCAACTTCAGAACATCAAAAATCAGACTTTTGGGGGAAGCTAAGGAAGCTGCAATTGGAAGACATAAATGTGGTAGAGCCAAGCATTTTGGGGCAACCAAGTGCTGTATTTTCTAGGTATCAAAAATTAGATATTTTTAGGTAGCAAGGAGAGGTATCACAACAAACTTGTGGGCAACAAAAGGCTTTGCAAGTGGTAGATAATGAAGCAAAAGAGCCAAGGGAAAAGACTTTAGTTTGTATGAATGAAACAAGCAAGCTTCAAGAAGAAATTTTTGAATTTGTTAAAGAAACCAAAATTGAAAAAGAACACAAATTCTATGAAGCAAAAACATTTTGGGACAACTCTATGGAAATGTATGTTTAGGAGAGGATGTGGATTTTTGCATTGATTCTAATAATAGTTCACTTTCATTCAATAACTCTTGATTTCATGAGAGAGATTTGAAAAAATAATTGTTGGTATCAGTAGAGAGGGAAGTACAAGTCCTAACAAGGTTGGACAACACAAAGAGGTTCTTTGAAAGATTAATACAAAATGTTTAAGGGGAAAACTTGAAGAAAATTGTCACCATTGTTGATTAACATACAATCAAGGATGTAATGGAAGCAACGAAATCAGAATATCTTCATGTGATTAAAGATAAGGATGTGGCCATCAAATTTATAGATGAAGCCTTAAATGCATATAAGGCAATGAAGCTTAAGGTCGATGAGCTCACCCTTGCGCTTGAATCAACCAAGGACTCCTTAGAAAGTAGTCAAAGGGTACTTCTTGAGGCAAAAAATCAAATTGACATTGCAATGAAGTTTTGGGAGCTAGAGAAAAACAAGGGCAAGGGAAATCGAGCAAGTAATTGATGAGCTTATTAGACTACAAGAAGACTTTGATTTGAGATATTTTCCATAAAATTTAGAAGTTGCAAAGGTAGAGTTTGAACAAAGGGATAAAAATATCTTCCAATATTCTAACAATCCACTTTTTGAGATGGATGTTGGGATGATTCAAAGTTCATATTTTATGTGGGATTCAAGTGAAACTTTCAAACCTCTAGAAGAGGCTGCCAATTCCAAGTTGGGACAACCACCACAACATGTGGGAACCCATCCCAAACCGTGTTCGATAAGCATAATAAATTCTAAAAATTATTTTTTGGGACAACCCTTTCAAATTGCAAAACTTAGTTCCTATCATACTCAGAAAATTATGATTTTTTTGTGAAAACTAAATCCACTTCAAGGACATAAAATTATGAGTTTTATGTTGACATTCAGCTTGTCCCATGTGTCAGAAATTCTGATTATTCCAAGGGAAACCAGCCCATTACATGTGCCTAGAATTCTGAAAATTGTTGTTTGCAAAAAGAAGTAAAAACGCTGTAAATTTTGAGTATGGGCAACCACTAAGGCATGTTGAAAATCATCTAATTCCATATTTTAGAAGCATTGCAAATTGTGGAAATGATGGGGAAATTTGGCCCCTCACATGTGTCATGAAGTTGGGGAGTTTGGAGTGGGATAAACCCTTCCAAGGTAAGAAGTTTTTGCTCTTGGCTAATATGGTAAGTGCCTTATATTTTACAAATTCTGTTTTAGGACAACAAAGAATAAGTTTGTGTATGCAATCCTTTGTGAAGAAGCATACTATTAAAAGGGGAATTGAAATTTCAGAATTGAAGGGTGGCTTGGGGGCCACAACTACCATCCATCTCAAGGGGATGGTAGGGAGAGATAGAGGCAATCCTAAGCATGAAGGAGTTCCACAAATTCTATGCACTCATGGGCCATTTGGGAAGTATGTTTGGAGGGGGAAACATGAAAGGGAGCGAGAGACAATTGTCGAGGCATCAAGGCAAGGCTGGCCACTCCATGAGGGCACTCACTTGGAAGGCATGATTCCCATTTCCTTCAAAGTTGATTTTTGCATAGGAATGGGTGAGCCATATCTCTGGATTATTGAGGGAACTTTGAGGTCCTTTGGAAGTCATAAGGGGTATCCGTATGCCTTAGGAAATGGCACCCCCTATAAGGGGTAGACATGGATGAGCAGCATGAAGGACAACCAAGGTACTTTCTTCCACCTTGCTATCCATGACAATTCCGACTCACTTGGAAGGAACTTTAGGGTTCCCAAATGCATTGGGAAGGTAAATGGCAAAATGACACTTCACAAGGGTGAGTTGTGGTTGAATGGTTTCATATTTTGGGCTAATAAGTTGTCTAATATGTGGGAGTACAACCAATCAATCACAGGGAAAGGGGCTGACTTGATCATGCCTTTTGCAAATTTGAATGTTGGTTGGTTGTCGGGAAGCAAGGAATGGATTTCAAACATTTGGGGAAAGTTTCCAACCCTCATGGGTAGGAAAATTTTGAGTTTTGTGGTAGATTTGGAGTTTGTCAACATCTATCTCATGCTCAGTTCCACCATGAACCACTTGGGCAAGTCTTTTATACCCTCCAAGGAAATCATACATGTGTTTTTAGCCACTCCACAAATAGATAATAATGTCAAAGATGTAAGAAAGAGAGGGAAGTGCAACTAAACCCATTTAGGGCATGAACAAAGGATAACTTTGGATTCAATTAACATGTTTGTGTCTTGTGCAGGTATTGCCATGTGGACAGCCAAAGCTCAAAATTTCAGTAATTACCTTGTTGGACCAAACTTTTTTAGCCACTATATTGCTGCAAGTTTAGAAAATTCTTCCTTTTTTGTCATCTTTCCGGGGTCCATGTGGTGTAAGGCCACAGTGTGGTGAAAAGGGAAGAGAATGCACCACTGTCATGACACTTCCAGATTGGGTGGACAATCAAAATTCTTAAAGTACAGCAGTAAAAGGCTTCAATATGAGGCCTTCTTTCCATGGTAAGAAACGAGATTTTAATTTTGTGTAAAGCCGATGGTTGGAACAACTCCTTGGATGTTTATATTGCTTGAGGACAAGTAATTTTGGGTGGGGAGGATTGTCATGTTCCCCTTTTAGACATAGAATGAACAAAGACCCTTAGCCTTGTTTTGGTTTCCTAAGGGCTAAGGGAAGAAAAAAGAAAAGGGAAACAATCTAGGATTTCTAAGCACAATTTGCAAAAAAGTACTTTATTGTTTTAATTTTCACTTTAGTTTGGGTCTCTTGAGAGTCATGAGTGCCTAAGAGCTTAAGTGAGAGTTATAAGGATTGCTCTTTTAATATTTGAAAAAGGTCTTCCCTCCAAATGAAATGCACCCCTTGGGGGAATTGACATAAAAGAGAGTGGAGGATCATTTAGAGAGGTTATGCAATTATGATATTTGAATTTTGAGGTCTAAGCACGAAAAAATTAACCCAAGACTTGGAGATGGAAACCTTCAAGGCTAAAGATGAATTAGAGACGAACCCTCTAATTTATAATTAGGGCAACATCATTTCAAAGGTTGCAATTGAGCTTAAATGTTTAGAAAATCCAAAAGTACACCTTGGGAAGTGTGGCGACTTGTTTTGGGGGTTCACACCAAGGGTTTTAGGGATGTTTATGGATAGCAAACCAGTTCATTTGTTGAAGACTCCTTTAATTAGGAAAACATTGGTGTCTTAGGGTTGCGTGGACAAGGACATAATTATCTGTTGTTTTGCAGTTGGGTGACCCCTTTGGGGATTGTATGCATCATTTTCTAGGGCTTAATTGGCCTAATTTGTAGATCTAAACATTGCATAATATTTCTATTATTTTATTGGAAATTTCCCAATAATTATTATTTCAAAACATGTTGGAAAAATGTATTTATGTTAGTTGAATAGTTGATAATTTTGTGATAATTATTTGATCATAAAATAAAGTGATTTCAGGGTGGAAAAACACCTATTTAATTATGTAATTTTTCAGCCCTTGTGGTGTCTAGGGTTTGAGGTTGAAATACTCTTTTATGCCCTATTTATCATTCAAATAATTGTTGAATTATTGCTAGGGTTTGACACAATTAATTGCAGCAGTGTATGAGGATTTGATTACTAGAGTTTGTAGTGAAAATTATAAAATATATATTTCAGCTAGGGTTTGTTCTAAGAAAGCAGAATTCAAGGATTGCCCCAATTTGGGGACATTTCAAATAAACTGGTGGATCTAATGGGCGTTCATTGTCCTCTACAGACTTTGATTAGTTTATTGATGATCTATATTTATTTGACATCGAGCCTAAATCAAGTATGTTTACTTGAACTAGCAGGAGTCTAGATCAGAATTATATGATTGAAAGATTAGATCGGAATTTTCTTTGCATGTATTGGATTCAAATTGACATTTTGTTGGAATCTAAAATATTGATTTACATAGGATTATAATGTAAAATCCCTTGCCCTGATTTCAACTCAAATTCACAAAATATTTGATTTTTCTTGTTTAGATATTCCGTCATAATTTGTCATTATGTTCATCAATATGAAATTCTGGTTATAGACTATGTAAAACAACTTGCGTGGAGATTATAAGAAACACTCACATTTGCTATTCAATATTCAATGAATACATATGGGTAATTTGCCAAATAGTTTGCAATATACAATGAAATGATTCCAACTGAGACTAAGAATACCCAAATGGATGTTAGATTTTGAATTGCAGAAGTAAATATTGTATTACAAAGTACATACCAAAAGGAGTTCAAACACCCATGCTATATGACAAATCATCCCATGAAGGGTTGCACCCAAAAAAAATATTGAATAATGGACAAACAAGGGCTACAACTGTCCTAAGGAGATACTGCTTGTAACAACAAGACAATCTACAATATTAAACTCCATAGAAAGCGCCATAAACCATAGAGAAGACCCACATTTTTTCTATTGTTGTGATACTTCTTTGAAACCCTTCGAAATCGCTTAACTTCTAATACTGGATCCCTTTCAAATGCTACAGTATCCTTCAAGGTTTCAAGTCCAACAATTAAAAGAATATTTTCCAGTACAAACTTTGAAACCTATTTCAATATATGCACCTACGAACTCTGAATGAATCTACCCAGGTTGGCTGAATGGGTTTTCGTCCACACAACCAATCTTTCAATTTGCAACAAATTTGCACCCCTGTGAATCCTGAATGAATCAACCAAGGATTGACTAGGTGGGTTTTCATCCATGAAATCAATATTCCCAAGGGTTTTCGTCCTAGGGTTTCGAAGGACCAAAGGTTCCAACTCTCCAAGAGACTTCAAGAAAATATCAAAACAAGAATAATTGAAATGAACCCCCACAACCTCCTTTTATAACACCTTAGGAACTTTTCAGAAATTATATTTAAAAATTACTTTTTATATTGAATTTATAATATTTTGCCTTTTGGGCTCCAACATAAGTCATTTTTTAATAACACTCAATCTCCATATAAATGACTTTTATTTTATAAATTACTTTTGAACCCATAAGACACTTATTGTTCACCTTTATAAATAATTAATATCAATTGTCTTTTAATTCACTCTTTGACAACTTAAATATTAATTATTTAATATTTTGATCATTTTATTCACATCCACCCAAAGTTGTGGGGAACACAAAAATATCCCTATAGTGAATTTTGAAGATACCAACAAACTCAGAAGCTTACTAGAGATCCAATTTAATGAAAAATAATACTTTCCAAAAATAGTAAGCTTCTCCAAGAAATGTGGAGAGCTCCTAGAAGGTCGAAACTGCATTCAAAAAGTACCATTAGACTTATTTTGATCTCTTGAACCATCTGTCATTATCATAATCCCTACCTGATAATAGTGGCTCACTCCCAGATTCTCGAGATCTTCCAAGAATGTTGCAAAGGACTTAAAAGGGATATTACAAGTCCTCCCCACTCAAAGATTGCTTTTCCTAAAGCAATGTTGAACATATATGCCAATACCAGGATCCCACATAACCCTGAAGGATTCTTCACCACGTTTTTGTTGCTCCACTCTGATACAACCACCAGTTGCAACTTTGTCATAACATGAAGCACTCCTATCAATCATGTATTCCCTAATCCCATATTTTCATATCCCCATAGATACTCAAAATGAAAAGAGAAATATCTCTCATCAATTCACCAACAATAATCACACATACCCCCTCAAACCTTCTGGTACAAATGATGATAACAATGTTAAGACTGAAAATTAGATTTGAAATTACCTTGGGAATGCTTTCATTGTCATAAACTGATAGTACCTTAACAATACTCAATCTCCAAGTGCTATAGTGATAGTCTCATGCACACAAATCCATACAATCAACTGCAATCATCAATGTAAGGTCTAAAACATTAATAATCAATGTTAAAGAACAAGCACTAAACATCAATGTGTAATTTGAAAACCATTGAACCAATTCTAAAAATCCACCCACATCTCTTGCAAATTGTTGGAATTCTACCAATTCAACAATCTTAAGATATAAAATGCTCATTCATTGGCTCATAATGAATGAAGAACTACAGGTTCAAGGTTGGAAACCATCATTGTCTCATTTGATAACCATCTCAAGAGAATGATGTCTTTGACAAACCACACATTATCAAAATGATGTATCTTCCCTAAGGGCAATCTCTTGGTTTCCATAATCAGCACTTCACAACCAATAGACAAAATCTGATTTTCGCAAAGGTTTCTTGTATTGTTACCCTTTTGGCATAGGAAGGGCTTCCAATATCAACCAACCCACGAAAACTTTAAATAATTAGCAAGGAAACTTCCTTCATGATATTGCTGCAATAAGGTTGCTTTGGAGCTATTATTTTGGTAATTTCACTAAGGTAATTAGTGACTAATGTTGGGGGATCACAAGAACAACACCTGTTCTGATCCCACTTTGTTAGGATCTTGCTCCTCAGAAAGAGCACAGTATGATTACCAAATATAAGCAATTATAAATGCGGAAATAACCAGAAACACAAGTAACTAGAATTCACCAATAGCACAGAATATGAGAGACAATACACTATCTTGTATTAACACTTTACATAAAAGAATACAATAAAGAGCCGCCACACTCTTCCACCTTATAGAGGCTTCCCACACCTCAAGTGTATAATAATTCTTCTACAACACTCTCCTACACAAAAAAGGGTCCCAACAACCAACTCACAAATAGAATTGGTGTTCACCTCTCTAACTAGTCAGTAATAACCTTGCCAGTTCACCAAGCACTCCAAAGTACTTCAAGTTGATCTCCCATGAACCTGCAACTTGCAATTCAACAGACCATACTCACACATGTAGATCTCCTATGAGCTTGCAACAACCTGCAACTCAATGATCTTACACTTGGAAGGAACTTCCTTGCCTTCCTTATCTTATATATATACAATACATGCCAATGGGTCTATAAATAGATCCCTAACTTAAACAATAACTTAGACTCTTAATTTAGATAATTATCCTCGTAGCTTAAGACTCTAACTGGTCTTTACATGCAAACTCTTCGTTCACTTAACTAACTGTCCGTGCAATGAACAGTTCTGGAACACACAGGTGACCGACGCCGGTCCCTGCTTGTCTGGTTCTACCGACGTCGGCCGACTCCCTGCCGTCACCGGTGGCCTTCTGCACTGGTCATGACCAACGTCGGTAATGCTGCTGACGCCGGTGCTCCTAGACCTTAGCAACCTTCTGTTCCTTCTGTTTGCAAAGAGTTGAAGCTTTTAGCTCCACAACCTAACAACTACGAGTTTCACCTCTTCATCTAAGTGTTTCATAAACTTGGGTTTAACCAAATAAGTCATTGATGGCTTCATTGCCCATAGCAATTTCTTAGAATCTAACTGGTTTATCATAAACAAACAAATCTTCACTTCCTTTAAGTTGAGTAAGATATCCTTTGACTGATGCAAAAACTCAAGATTCTTTCTTGCTATGTAAAGCCTATTTCCCACATCCTTTTCTTTTTGTAAGGATCTAGACTTAAAAAGTTGTGTGTAATTGATCATAGTCTGATGATCTTCTAAGGGACCCTTGTTCTGAGTTAAATCTGTCCCAATCACCTTTCAAAAAGTTCTTCCCAATTTATCTTAACTTTGTCAAAGAGATTCAAGCAAATAGTATATTGTCTTTCTATTTTCCATGATTCAAATGATAAATGAAGACCAAAACACTAACATGTAACATGAAAAACTGACATGCAAGGCTCAAAATTGACATGCAAGTGTGGATCACTAACACGCAAAGCTTAAAACCAACATGCAAGTGCGGATCATTGACATGCAATGCTGAATACCAACATGCAAGTGCTAATCACTAACATGCATTCAGAGAAATTGACATGCAAATAACCTAATAGGTTAGAAAGAAGTTATGGGCTTTGATACCATTGTAAAATACCTTACCCTGATTTCAACTCAAATTCACAAAATATTTGATTTTTCTTATTCAGATATTCCTTCAAATATTTGTCATTTTGCTCATCAATCTAAAATTCTGGTTATAGACAATGTAGAACGACTTGCGTGAAGATTATAAGAAACACTCACATTTGCTATTCAATATTCAATAAATTTTCCAAACAATTTGCAACATACAATGAAATGATTCCAACTAAGACTTAGAATACCCAAATGGATGTTAACTTAAAAATTGCAAAAGTAAATATTGTATTACAAAGTACATTCCAAAAGGAGTTCAAACACCCATGCTATATGACAAAGCATTCCATGAAGGGTTGTGCCCAAAAAAAAAGACTGAATAATGGATAAACAAGCGTTGTAGTTGTCCCAAGGAGATATTGCTTATAACAAGACAATTTGCAATATTAAACTCCATAGAAAGTGCCATAAACCATAGTGAAGACCCATGATTTTTCTGCTATTGTGATACTTCTTTGAAACCCTTCGAAATCACTTAACTTTTAACACTAGATCCCCTTCAAATGCTATGATCTCCTTCAAGGCTTCAACTCCAACAATTAAAAGAATATTGTTCAACACAAACTTTGAAACTTGTTCAATATATGCACCTACGAACTTTGAATGAATTTGCCCAGGTTGGTTGAATGGGTTTTCGTCCACACAACCAATCTTTCAATCTGCAACAAATGCGTACACCTGTGAATTCTGAATGAATCCACCAAGGATTGGCTAGGTGGGTTTTCATCCATGAAACCAATATTCCCAAGGGTTTTCGTCCTAGGGTTTCAAAGAACCAAAGGTTCCAGGTCTCCAAGAGACTTCAAGAAAATATCAAAACAAGAATAATTGAAATGAGCCCCCACAACCTCCTTTTATAACACCTTAGGAACTTTTCAGAAATAATATTTAAAATTTACTTTTTAAATAAACTTTTCCACACTTAAGTGACTTTATAATATTTTGTTTTTTTGGGCTCCAATATAAGTCATTTTATAATAACACTTAATCTCCATATAAGCGACTTTAATTTTATAAATTACTTTTGAACCCATATGACACTCAATGTTCACCTTTATAAATAATTAATATAAGTTGTCTTTTAATTCACCCTTTGACAACTTAAATATTATTTATTTAATATTTTGATCATTTTCCTCACATCCATCCAGAGTTGTAGGGAACACAAAAATACCCGACAGTAAATTTTGAAGATGTCAACAAACTCAAAAGTTTTCCGGAGATCCAATTTAATGAAAATTAATACTTTCCAAAAATAGTAAGCTTCTCCAAGAAATGTGGAGAGCTCCCAGAAGGTCGAAACTGCATCCGAAAAGTACCATTAGACATATTTTGATCTCTTGAACTATGGTTTGTTGTTAGAACCCCTACCTGATAATAGTGGCTCACTCAAGATTCATGGGATCTTCCAAGAATGTTGGAAAAGACTGAAAAGGGACATTACATATAACACTGGGCAATAAACTTGTGTATAACAAAGAAAGAAATGCAAAAAAAAGAAATGATTTAAGTTTGAACCAATGTGGACCAAAGAGGATGCTTTGAGACAAAATCAAGGACTAATGGAACATCACATTTGTGGGATTAAAAATGTATATCTTAACCCAAAATTTTGAAAAGAATAAAAGGAAAATTGAAAGAGTGGAACATGAAATAATGTAGGAAATTCTCAGATAAAAAAATCTAAAATTTAGGAGAAGTTGGCTAAGTTGGAAGCTCTAATCCAATTGGGAGGATTATATCAAAATTTGAAAGTGGAAGAGGAAACATTGATGGAAGATAGGAAAAGGGTCCTTATGCAGGAGGAGATCCTTTGGAAGTGAAAATATAGAATGAAGTGGCGAAAGGAAGGTGATATAAATATTACTTTTTTCCGTAGATATGCCATTGTGCAAAGGAAATTTAACAAAATCTCAAAATAATTACTGTAACAAATCGCTACACCAAAACCTTGAGGCGTTAGTGAAATCCACCCATTAGGATCATAACATCCCACCACGCTTCCAAAGCCCGGATTCTGGGTTGGATTTGCGCTTGTACCACTAGGATCCCCTGCATGTATGAGCCCCAGACGAACACAAGCATGCTGGCGTAGCCACATGCTCTGTGACTTGAACTTGGGTGGAGGCTCTGATACCACATGTATTGATCAGGGTATATATACAAGGATTCCATGGTAACCTTCTGTCCACTTGGGATCTGATGCAGATCGAAAAAATTATCCATTTGGTTGATCCAATTGAGTGGATCTTTTCCATCAAATTTGTGCATATCCACCTTTGGTAACAGGTTCCTCTATGGCAATGTAGTTGGATTTGAAGTAGACTGGTTGGGAGAACCACCCTAGTGGGGTTGTGAAATAGTGATAGCTGGATGATTTGACTGATTATTTTTCAAATCCATCATGATATCTACCAAGCTATCTTGTATGGATTTCATATTAGATTGTATGCCTTGCACCTCACTTTGAATGCCTTGCACATTATAGTCAAGCTGGCTCACTTTGTGATTTATGTCAGAGAAACCTGGTATAAAGGATCTAGTACATCCCCCTTCTAACTCCATCTCTTCCTTTTTAGGAGTTTTACCTGGATTTTTAGCACCCTTTCCTCGCCCCCAAGTTTGTGGACCTGTGATAAAAGGGCTTTACGATGTCGACCCTAATTGACACTTTTGACCCAACTTTGACCAAGTGATTTTGGACTTATGCCAGCCTCAAATCAAAAAAAACAAAGAACATACCCTAGCCAAAGTTTTCTAAGCTTTCTAAAAAAGTAAATAACTCAGAAAAATTCTTTGATTGCGCACTATAGAGCAATTTTATGAAAAACCCTAAAATGGCAATAAATTTTGCAAAACAAATCCAAATGAGCTGAAATTTTAATGGAAGTTTAATTTAATTATTTTGCACCTTCAGTAAAAAAATTGTAGAGATATTTTCAACTGTTTTTTTGATATACCCAAATTTTAAAAAATTAGGGTTTCACCCACAAGATTGCCCAAATCACATCTCTGATACCACTTGTAACGAACCGCTACACCAAAAACTCGAGGCGTTAGTGAAATACACCCATTAGGATCATAAAAATTACCCCTTAGAGAGTGGTTACTCTGAGAAAAATAAAAGAAGTCTTGAAGTTTCTAGATATAACAAAGCGATGCTCACTGAGATACAATGCAAAAGATTGAGGCTAAAAATAAGTTCTTGGGCATTATCCATTTTCTGATATCAGATGTAGATAATTGTTCTCTCAAAAAACCAATATCAGAGGAAGAAGTTGTGATGGTTGTTCATTCATTTAAAGGGGACAAAGCCCCTAGGCTTGATGGCTTTCTTATAGGATTTTTTCAAGAATATTGGGGAATTGTTTGTAATGATGTGAAAATTGTAAGGAACTTAACACTACATTCATTGGATTCATGTGTAAGATGGAGAATGCCAACTAATTTTGACTCCTGTAGGCCCATTTTGTTGTGTAATGTGGTGTATAAGATCATCTCAAATGTAATGGAAAACATGTTGAAAATTATTCTTCCGAAAACCATTTCCTAGGAACAAAGGGGCTTTGTAGTTGGGAGGCAAATTCTTGATGACATTATAATTGCCTATGAGCTCATAAATTATGTCTCGACTTAGAATAAAAAACAACATGCTAATTAAATTAGACATGAACAAGGGTTTTGATCGTGTGAACTAGGATTTCTTGCAAGGATTAATGATTTTTTGGGTTTTAATAAGGTTCATTGGGTTTGGGTTGCTAGCTACATCAACACCCCAAAATATTCTATTCTAGTGAATTTTGATCTCGTTGGTTTCTTTAACACCTCTAGAGGACTGAGGTAGAGGGACCCATTTCTCCTTATTCTTAATTGTCACCAAGACTCTTGGAAGATTGTTAACCCATGCCAAATCTCAAGGTAAGCTTAAAGGTATAGTTGTCACTTATGGTACTTCAAGGATCACTGATCTTCTAGATTACATGGACAAAAGGTAAACAAGGACCAAAAAAAACAAATGTTTCAAAACCAATAAGTATGCCTAAATAAATATATGTAGAGAATTAGATATAAATCCCAGTTGCTTTCCTTGCACATACCTTGGGATTCCTCTCTTTGAAGGGAGAAATGTCGCAGGACTTTGGAAAACTTTGGTGGACAAGGTGATGAGAAAAAAAATAGATGGCTGGAAAAGTAAATGGCTTTGTCTTGCAGGTAGAATTTAGTTTCTTAAACCTTGTCTCTTGAATATGCCTATATGATGTCTATCCTTTAGATTCAAGTTAAGGAGGAAAAAACCATTAGAGCAATTCAAATAAGGTTTCTTTGGAATGGAACTGGGGATGTAAAAACTTTGCCTCTTATAAAATGGGGCATGGTCAATTTGCCTAGAGGCTTGGGTGGATTCAGAATCAAGATTAATATAAATATGAACATGGCCTTGGGTGCATGATTGGTTTGGAGATTATTTTTTGAGGAAAATGCTCTTTGGAGTAGAATTATTAGAAGTAAATGTTTAGAATCTTTGGTGCCAAAAAGGATTTTCATAGTAAATGACCACCTAAATGGCTTACATTTGGAATTTGATGACTAAGGCCAATGTTGTCTTGAAATTTTTGCTCATATGGAAGGTTGGGAAAAGTGATAATGTTAAATTCTTATACGAGGCTTGGATTTGTCCTTAATTGCTTGACAATATGAGACAATTTGACAAACTTCAAATTTGGTGTTGACACAAAATTGGTGATAAAGTGGATGATTATTTTAATGCTAAAAAATGGTTGGCTTGATTTGTAAGCTCCCCCTTATCTACTTGTTGATGCAAGGGACCTTGGGGATCTGCTCCAACCTTTTCACCTTTTTGCTAAGAATGATAGTCTGATATGGATGGGATCTAAATCCAAAGCTTACAATATCAGCAATGGGTAAAAAATCATCATGGCTATGGAATCTCCCCTACCTAATCCTTTTCCAACAATAAGGGTGCTCCTTTATTGGCTTTCGATGAGGCCCTTGGTAAAGCCTCCAATAACTTTGTAGAAGCTAAGGCATAGATATGCCTCTAGTTTGAAAATTATAGACTTTGGACTAATTTTGTGATTGAGGTAGATTTTAACATAATCAATGAGGATTTGAAAAGAAAATCAAGCAAGCATTGGCAATCGACTCCTATTGTTGAGGAATGTGTTTAATTGGCAACTTGGTTTACTTCATTGTTAATTAATCATTTAAGAAGAGAATGGAATAGTTCGTGACCTTTTTTAAATCTCGTAGTGAGCCTTGATCAATATCATAACAATGTTGTGCATTTATTGACACCCCTTTCATGAATCCAAATCCCAATGAAATCTTGGAAAATGACCTTCAAGCATGCCCAAATTAATTTCATGATTTTTTATACGAATCTTTATTTGGTGATGCCTTGGGAAGTTCATTGTGATGTGATTGGCCAAAGGGGATGCTGGTGAATGATACATAGTTATAACCACCATCATTCTGTTGCATTTATCATTTTTGCATGCAATAGGTTTGACAACTGGGATGAAGGCTCTTTTCAAGTATGATCCCCACTTTCCTTCCCTTTCTCTGCTCTTTAAAGATGGTTTTAGTTGTATTTTATCTCATATGTTTTTCTCTTTGAGGTATATAAATGTTTATGAGAATTTTTCTTTGAGAAGATTTTGCAATTTATTCTCGGTTGTCCTTGCATGCGGCTCGACAAGTTCAAAGTTTCTATGGAGAACATTATCAAAGATAAAAAAAAGAAATGGTGCATAAGTATTCTATTGATGATATGAACTCTTCATTCTTAGGCTTGGTCAATGATCTCAAGCTTTGATTGTTTTTGAACAATGGAATTTTTGAGGGTTGCTCTTTTTGAAGGCATTAAAGATGAGAAGTTGTTGTGTGCTGTCATGAATTTGTTATGTGCTCAACTTTCTCCCATGTTGGGTAATGGGGTGTTTGTCGATTGTGTTGGAAGCCATGATGAATCCATGACAATCGAACCTAAGGCTTGACATTGTCAAGGTGGCACAACTCATTTGGGTGCAAACTATATTGTTTGGGTGCAAGCAATACTCTTGCATTTCAAGGGGACATGGAGCAGTTGGGTTTTAGTGTTTTGTGTTGATTGGATCAAAGTTGATTGATGTTGAAGGGGATGGTTGATGTAATGCCCCATCGTAGTTTAATCTATCTATTTTGATTTAAGTGTGGATTGGTCCTTGTCGGGTAGTGGAGATTAGATTGTATTCTCTTTATAGTTCTGGTATATTGTCGGCTTGCCTTATTAGACAGGATATTCTCATTCATGTGCACTCTTAAACCTTTCTAACAATGTTCAACCTTTTTGATACTTAAAATTGTGGTTAACTTGTTTCTAGTGCTTTTACTAGCTAAATATTGTATTTTTAGCTATTTTATTTCATTTTCTAATCCACATGTACTTTTAAACCTTTCTTAACTATGTTCAACCTTTTTTAAATTTTTAAAAAGTAGATATGGGTAAAAGAGGGGTTTACAAGGATCCCCAACCAAGTTCACAACATAAGTCAAACATAGCATAAAAAAGAAATAGTATAAGAGATGGGCTCATTACAGGGAAGGTTGAAGAAAAACCATAAGATTAGCGAAACATTAGCAAAACACACCAAAAAGAGAAAAAACAAAGCCAACAAGAAATTAAAGTTTAGCCATGCCTTCGAGACATATAGTAGCATCCATGTCTTCTTGAAGCTCGCAAAAAATGATGTCAAGGATGGTATCTTGTTTTCCAGGAGGGTTGTCCTCTTGCATTTTTTGTTTACATTGAGTTCTTTTGCATGGTCCATCAATAGTTCCCTCCACTGCTCATTTCTTTGGGAGTTTTTTCTTGTTGTGCTTACCTTTTTCCTCAGTGACTTTGAGGGTGCTTAAACCCTCGACGGTCTCAACTTTGGTATTGTTTTGTATTTCCTTAATTTAAAATTATACTTAACTAGTTTCTAGTATTTTCACTAACTATATATCATAATTTGTATTTTTAGCTATTTTATTGATTTATTGTTTGTTTCAACCTTCTAAACTTATCCCTAAATCTCTTTGATCATTTAATTGGGTTAGGCTAAACCCTCAAAACCAAATGTATGAACCTAAACCCAAAATTATGCTTTCATCTACCAAAAAACTTGAGTGTAAGTCAAACATAAACACAATTTTACATGCTCATTTAAGGTATAAGACTTACACCTATGGGTTGGTGGGCTTTTTAAAGATGTTTTTGAATTTTTGGGTTAAACAAATTTATTAAAAATCTTGAAAATTATGTCATAAGCAAGCCCATGCCTTTGTATGAGATGTGTAAAAAACTTGGCTTGTGCAAACAATCAACAATATGGGTGTGTAAGTGGGTGGTTGAATCCTTGGGATGTGAATTGTCACATGTTCATTTTATATTTGTTGAGAGTTGGATGGATTTTATTTATATATACCAACTTTGGCATTTGTTAGGGGTGATGCGTTTGGTTTGGAGAGCTTGTAAGGGGATTTATAGGAGCTATGTGTGAAATGCTTGGAAGGAGAGCTAAGGATTTGGTGGTAGGCCTTCATACTCTTTGTTTTTAGTGGAAGGGAAAAAAATAAATAAACAAACACAAACTAAATTTGTTTGTGCAAGCAATCACCGATGTGGGTGTGGAAGACTTGGATGAAGAGTTAAGAGTTTAGAGGTTGAACTTTCATATTCTTTGTTTTCAATTTTTTTTAAAAAGAGAAAAATTATGTTTTAAATGATAAATATAATCTTTCTTACATGCTTGTTTTGAACCTTGTTTTACTTCTTTGTTTAAATAACTAGTTTGTTGGGGCATGTTAAAACTCTTTACTTTCTTTGTTTTGAATTAATGTAATTATAGTTTTATTTTTTGAAATTTTTTTTATTGAATAATTTAGTTGTTTTATGAAAATAAGATTTGAATTTGATTAGTGGAGATATGTTTTTTTTCCTAAATTTATTTTATGAATAAAATTATGACTTTATTAAAGTTAACAACATAGTTTATATTATGAAAACAAATATGAATTTTATTTGTAGGAACTATAATCTCTTTTAAGGAGGGAAAAAAAATTGGGTGTTGTGGGAAAAATAAATCCAGGTTAGAGAATAAATTACTGTTCTTAACATAGTTGAAATCCCACAAAACTTATCCTTGGTCGGTTAGTTTTCTATTCTAGCTTCAAGATGAATCCAAGATTTTTGGATTTTGTTATATATAGAAATTGAAATGAAAATTTCAAATATTCTTACTAAGGAGTTAACAAACAATGACTTTTTTCTTCATGAAACATTACAATAATTAAATGTATTTGATGTTCTTAATTTATAAGAAATTAGTTTTAATGGTTTGTGGCTTTTGTTTCCCTAAAAGGTCTTAGTTTCATGCACACACACACGCACATGTGCGTGCACACACACAAGAGACAATAGACAATGAATTTATTTATGCTATGCCCTAAACTTATAGAGTGTCTAAGGATATGTGTGGTTGACTTGTGGCTTACACAACCTTTCATAATATCTTGTCACATTTCTCTAAAATTCTTATATTTTTTAGTTAGGCCTATGGAATAACTATGGCCTAAGTAGAGTATATATAAAAGGTGGTTGTTAGTCTTTGAGGATCAGATCGTGAATTCTGTTCTTATTTTATTGTTGTGGAGGTTGCCTCCTCGAAGTAGATCAATCATATATATCAAGTATTTTGTTCTTTCATCAATTTTTGTTGTGGTTATGTTTATTTTGCTCATATTATTCTATTGGTGTGGATTATATAAATAATTTCATTACAAGTGGTATTAGAGCATCAATTTGGGCAAGTTTTTGCGATGTGTTTTTTAGGATTTAGTATAGTTGTTATTCTAAGAGTTGAGGGATCGAAAAACATAACTTGCGATCCAGATAGAATTTTTTTTTCATCATTGCAGTATTGTTTGAAGTATTTAAAAAAGAGGTCTATAATTTTTTTTGCATATTTGTGTAAATTAACAATTGTATTTATCTCAACGAGATGATCACAATGATATAATTTTCCATACATGTTTTTTGAGCTCGAAACCCTCAATCCTAGGGTTCATGCATCATTGCTCCTAACATTGGGGGCTGCAGGGAAGGGCAAGTAACAACAAAAATGCCTCACAAGGACGATGTGGAATTTGACACTTCAGATCATTTGGCTTTTGATGTGGTTCACCAACTTTAGTGATATATGCAAAATATGGTGAAGAAAGATGATCTTGATGTGGTAAAAGGATACATCACTAAGGTAAAAGGGGGCATCGATGATGTGAAGATCAGTTGGAAACTATCAATGAAGAATTGACCACTCTTATAGCTCACCTTCAACCAAATAATTATCCACCACTTCATTCGGGTTCTCTTAACTAGATCAATCAAAACTCCAATACAAGATCAAAACACATGATGTCTAAAGTGGAAGCGCATAAATTTGATGGTAAGGATCTATTGATTTGGATCAATCAAATGGAAAATTTAGTTGATCTACATGAAACACTATGTGCACAAAAGGTGGTCATGACATCTCTATATCTAGAACTTGAGCAATTAATTTGGTATCAGTGGTTGTGGTTGTTGGTTGGTATTTCTTAATGAGCTGCAAACGCACTATTGCAACATCATCTTCAAAAACTACTACGATCAGTTAGAAAAGTTGCAATAAACATGCCCTATCAAATATTATATTTAGTAATTCTATAATATCTCCTTATGCAAGTATGACATCAATGAGGGCAACATGAATGCCCTGTTCTTGGGTGGGCTCAAGGATAATTTCCATCTTGATATTCTCATGCTTAATCCAAATTTAGTATTTGAATCCATAACTTTATCATGCAAGATAGAAGAAAAATATTTGGTCAAACAAAGGGCTTTCACTATGGGTTGTGAACCTAATTCCCTAGCATAATCATTTTTTCAACATACAAGATTGACCCCTCAACAAGCTGAAGAGAAGCGTGCAAAAGGGTTATGTTTTGGTTGTATAGCAAATGGAGAAAATGACATAAATGTGATGAGAAGTTGTTCTACATTGAAGAAACCAATGAAGATAAAGAAGATGACGAGGCCTCAGTTGAGGGAGAGGAAGAGACAGAGGAGGAATTTGTAGATTCCCACCCTAGTATCTCATATCATGCACTTTCAAGCATTAGCATGCCTTAAAACCTTAAGATTGTGGGTTTTCTCAAGAAACAAAAGGTGATAGTGTTGATTGACTCAGGGAGTACACATAAATTTATCAACGGTAATTTGGTTACTCGTTTGAACTTATTCATTTACCTAGCTCCAAAATTATAGGTCATGATTGCAGACGAGGGCACAATCAATTATTCTAGGAAATGCGATAGTATTAAACTTGTTATGGGAGACTACAAGCTAGACTCTCATATGCTTGTTATTCTCATAGGTGGGGTAGAAATTGTTTGGGAGATAATGGCTTATAAGCTTGGGCATAATAGAGATGAATTTACAAGAATTGTTCATGCACTTTCATTTTGAAGGTAGGACATTTGAACCACATGGATTCCAACAAAATCTCCACAATTTGTTAGTTCACACCAGATGAAGAAGATTCTAAAAAAAAAGGTCGAGGGATTTATAGCATGATTGTTCTCTATAGAAGTTCAACCAACAAAGACATCTACACAACCTAATCTACAAAGGATTCTTGATGACCAACTAACTATTTTTGGTGCCATGACAAAAATAACTGCCACTAAGTAGAGAAAACAATCATGCCATTTACCTGCATTTAGGTAGTCAACCACCTAACATCAGACCGTACATGTATCCATATGCCCAAATCTTTAAAATTGAAAAGATGACACATGAGATGTTAGAGGCGGGTATTATTAGACAACTAAAGTGAATATTTGTCACTAGTGGTCATGGTGCGTAAGAAAAATAACACTTGGAGGATGTGCCCAGACTATAGATAACTCAACAAACACACCATCAAAGATAAGTTCCCTTTTCCAATAATGATGATTTTCTAAATGAATTACATGGTGCTATTTATTATACAAAACTAGATCTTCAATCTATGTACCATCAGATTTAGATTAGAGATGAGGATATCCCTAAAATTGCTCTTAAAACCCATGAATGCCATTATGAGTTTATGATCATGTCATTTGGTCTTGAAAATGCACCATCTATATTTCAAAGTTGGATGAACATTATTTTAGGGGTTTTTTGAGAAAATTTGTGTTGATGTATTTTTATGGCATCCTAATATACAACAAGACTTGGGAAGAATATTTGCAACATATGAAATAGGAATTGTTAGTTTTGGACCAAAATCAACTTTATGCACAACCTTAAAAATGTGCTTTTGGAGTCCAAGAGGTGGAGTAATTAGGTTATATTGTTTACATAAAGGCATCAAAGTTGATCCTTAGAAGATCAAAGCTATGATAGAATAACAAGTGCCAAAAAACCTCAAGAATCTCAGGTGTGTTTTGGGGATAAAAAGTTACTATTGCATATTTATGAAAAATTATGGTAGCGTAGTAGCACCACTCATAACCTTGTTGAAGAAAGACTCTTTCCATTGGAACAATGCAACTACCAAGGCTTTTTAAATACTGAAGGAGGCTATGTGCACCAGTTCAATTTTGTCTACCCATGATTTTTCTAAAACTTTTATTGTTGAATGTGATGCATGATGTTATGGCATGGGGGCACTACTCATGCAGGAAGGAAGACCCATTGCATTTTAGAGCCGCCAACTCAAGGGAAAAAATAGGCTAGAGCCAATATATGAGAAATAGATGTTGGCTATTCTTCATGTAGTCAAGCAATAGAGAGCTTATTTGATGGGTAGACACTTTAAGGTAAAGACTAATCATGATAGTTTAAAATATTTTTTTATAACATTGGTTGTCATATAACAAAAATATGTGAAAAAAATGTTGGAATATGATTCAAAATCATTTATAAGAAAAGAAAAGAGAATGTTGTAGTAGATGCACTATCTAGGAGGGATGAATCCACCGAGGCATTGTTATGTGCAATGACCATTTGGCAAGGAGATTGGTTGGAAGAGGCACATGCAAAATGAGAGCATGAAAAGGATACATAGGTTTTGATTTAAAATTTCCAACACGATTCTGATGCCTTGACAAAAATTTAATGAAAAGATAATGCATTATGGTATAAAGATTGCTTATATCTATGTAAGAATTCTAGCCTCAAGCACAAGATCCTTAAGGAGCTTCATGCGTCTCCAATAGGGGGCATTTGGAATTTTTAAAAACCTATCACAGAATCAACCACGCTTTATTTTGAGAGGGACTCAAGGGGGATATAGAAAAAAATACTAGTGAATGCATGGTATGCCAACATAACAAGGGTGAAACATTAAGATACCTAATCGTTTACAACCTTTATCTATTCCTAAGGAGAGGTTGGAGGTCTCCATGGATTTCATTATTAGGGTTGTCAAGGTTTGAAGGTAAAAATGTCATCATGGTTATAGACATAGTAAAAAAATATGCTCATTTTTGCTCCTTGTCACAATGATTTATAGTTAGTACAATAGCTGTTGCTTTTCTAGATGCAATTCAAAACCTATATGGTACTCCCAAGATCATTGTAAGCGACCGTGATTCCATCTTTACTAGTATTTTTTGGACTAACTTATTCTCATGTTTGGGTGTTTAGTTGGCTCATAGCTCATCATATCATCCTCAATCTGATGGGCAAACGAGGTGGTCAACAAATGCCTACAAGGGTATCTTTGTTGTTTTGCATCAGATAAATAAGAACGGTGGGTTCATTGGCTCCCATTAGTTGAATGGTGGTATAACACTTCCATACCTATTCCAAAATATCTCATTTTGTAGTGCTTTATGGTTATCAACTCCTGTCTGTCACTTCTTCCTTAAGGGTGCGACCCAAGGTTCAAGCTGTTGAATAACACATTCATTATCAACATGGGGTACTAGCTAGTCTGAGAGATAATTTGGCAATGGCACAAAATATAATGAAACACCTAGTGGATCAACACCAGAGTAATCAAAATTTTGACATAGGTGATTGGGTCTTTGTGCACTTTTAGCCATATAAGAAGATGTCTTTGAAGCAATAGAAAAAGGATAAACTTTCTCCAAAGTATTATGATTATTATAAGATCTTGAAAAAATTTGGTAGTGTTGCATACAAGCTGGATCTACCCCAAATGTATTTCATGTATCTTGTTCAAATAATGTAATTTAACAGAGAGTTTTGGCCCAAACTTAGTTACCAAAACTCAATGAAGAATGTCGAGACATTCTAGAACCTGAGGATATCTTGCATACATGCACAAATAAACTAATAAGAGAGATTAAGGAGTATTTGATTAAGTAGAAAAATTTGAACCATGAAGATGCAACATGGGAGGATGAAGATTTTCAGTAGCAACATTCATATTTGTTCAACGTTGAGGGCCACACTATTTTGAAGGGAAAGGGGCATGCTACACACTTAACTTATAGTGTTTAGGAATACATGTGGCTGACTTGTGGCTTATATAACCTTTCATAATATCATCACATTTCTATATGATTCTTATATTTTTAGTAGGGTTGGCCTATAGAATAACCATGGCCTAAGTAGAGTATATATATGAGGTAGTGGTTAGTATTTGATGATTAGATTTTGAATTTTGTTCTTATTGCATTGTTGTGGAGGTTGACCCCTCAAAGTGGCTAAGTCATATACATTGAGTATTTTTCTCTTTCGTCAATTATCGTTGTGGATTTATTTATTTAACTCATAGTTATCCAATATATTATTCTAGTGGTGTGGATTATCTAAATAATTTTATTGCACTTTATCATAAAAATTTACCAAAATTAATTGCAGCTTTGGCTCTTAATTGATAAATAATTAGTATTAACGGGTTTTAGGTCTTACTCCTCTCCCCTAGTTTTGTGGAGTATTGAAGGAGAAACTTAATTTATATGCTAGTGGGATATATTTTAATATAGATACAATGATTTAAATTAAACATGCATGAATCGAGTTATTTTTAGGGGCTATTTTCGACATTTTGCTATTTTTTGACATTTCCCAAATTATAAAATTGCCAATGAACAATTTTTATAAAAATATTCAAAATTTCTTCCTATAAAATATGGTTGTTAAATTTGCGAAAATATACATATATTAGTAATAAATCCTATGTTTTTTTCTTAGAATTCTCTTACCATGATTATGTTTCATTATTTTTAGTATAAAAATATTCGCATAGAATTAGACACTTGTAAAAAATATTCATTCCTTAAAAAATATCATGGGATTAATATAACTTAGGAAGATGCTAGGAATTATTTTAAGGTGTATACATTGATTTAAAATATCAAGGTATTAGTATAAGTCATTAAAGCATTGTGACTATTAGCAACAAACTAAAATAATTGTTTAAATGTGGATGTTGATATAAGATGAAAGTTTGATTTTGGAAAGACTACATTTTTTTATAGTAATATGGGGTTTAGAGTTAACATTATCATTGATTGGGTAATGAAACTCTCATATCTCACCATTGCCAGATATGTTTTATGTTTACAACTATAGAATAGATTGGAATAACCATTTAATAACCTAGAAACTCTTAAAAGTTTGAACGCTAGCCATGTTTTTTAACTTACTAATTTGGTTTTTCTTTTCTTTAGTTCGATAAAGTAATTTTATTTTTGAAAGCTAAGATAGTAGTAGTAGGTTCAATATTTACTAGATAGACCGATGGATAAAAATATTTTAAGATTGAATGCAATTCACTTAAAGTGCATAGAAATAAAAACTTTAATTTGAAACAAATTGAAATACAAAATAAAATATTGAAGTGCATATAGTTAACATTTCCATTTCAAATTGAAGTGCAATGAAAAGATATTAAGTGTGTATGACTTTCAGTAGATAATATTATTTTGTATCTTAAAATGATGTCATAGTTTTGTGACTGTGGATGAAATATCTAAGAAAATGTGGTTACTTGAAAACAATGCAAAGGTGATATAGTCTCATTTAGAATCATGATATTTGTTCTACTATTTGAAGGGTATTGTTTTTATAAATAGCTTCATCCCAATGTTAATAGCCATAAAGGGGAAGTCTTTTTACCTGATTTTCAATAATCAAAGTAATTTACTAGCAGATAGTTGAGTAAACTTACCCATACATAAACAATATTATTATATGTTGTATATACTTTATAGTTTTTTTTGTTAAGAAAAACCATTAGTAGATTAAAAAAACAATGGGAGTTGTTGTCCAAGTAAACAAAGCGCCCTTTGACGGAGAAGGGAGTAACAATTTTTTTGTTTTGTTTTTGAAACCAATGGAGTAATTGGTGAATGGATTGGGATGATAAGACTAGCTCTTAACATAACAAGTAAATCTAAATAAATTACCTATGTTTGGCATGGGACTCAGTGTTAATGATACTATCATGTATGGTGATGGTCAAAGTCTTAGTTAATTGATAGGGTTTAAGTAGGATCTTTAGGGACATTTTTTTTCCTTGTATGTCCTTTGTGGCTCAATATTATCTTAAAAGTTTTAATATTGAATTAACTATTGAGATTTTGGTAATGTCTAATTTTGAGTTGTCTAGTTAGTGGCAATGAGAAGCTACCTCGTGGCGGTAGCCATGAGAGATAACCATGTGAGTAAGTGAAAGGAGGTTCTATTCCTTCGTGGGAAGATACTAACACACGTGAAAATCTACATTTGGTCATGATTCTACTTATGAAGATGCACTTAAACATATACGTAGAAAACTTAGGGAGAGAGTGCAAGCCCCAGTGACTAACAATTAGGATGTATCCTTCAATTTCTAACAAGCTTTAATGCGTAAAGAATTTTGATTATAAAACTAAAATTACATGTCACATCTAAATAAAACATTTGGTTGGAAGAAGATTAAAATTGGTTAACTAATATTATTTGCAGACCGAATTGCTTCTAAATCATAAAATGACTCATACATGTTTAATGATATCCCCTAGCCTTGGATTTTTTGAATTATACCTAGAATTGTGTAAATGTGACCATTCTTTTACCTTGTATGAATAAACTATATTTTAAGTGTGTATAGGTTTGTTCTTATGCTCTTATGTATTATGAAATTATTGTGACGTGTTAAGTTCAAACCAATTACCATTCATGTTTTAAACCTATGAATGTATTAATTATTTAATGTCATTTGTTGAGATGCTAAAGTGTTAGATCTAGGTGTTGGTTAGGTTTGGCCCATCTTAGTGCCTTGGTTTCTAGAATAAATCTATTTTATATGTTATTTCTATGCTCTCTCACTAGTTATCTGGATGATTGTGATTTTTTTGTTTTAGTTATAATTTGTTGTCCTTGTTTAAAATAAATGAATGATATTTACTTGTTTTTGACCCTTGATATATGATGAACAAGAAGCTTGGAGTGATTAGATGCATATTATCAATATGCTTGTATTTTTTGTAACCCCTTCTTATATTATAGTCATAGTATAATTCACAAATCTCATAAGTTATTGTTTTTTAGGTCTTATAAAAATATATTTGAAAGAGCATCTTGTATATCTAAACTATGTATAGAGACAATGTTACTGTTTCCTTTTCAACTTGAGGTTAATTATGAAAATAAGTATGTTAAATGATCATATGAACATTATGTGGTTGGTTTTGTGAATTCTAGTAATGAATAAGAAACAATAGAATAGAAAAAGTTATTCCAAAATAACTTTTTCCACTGTCATTATGGATTTGTATGGATTGAAAATGCACATATTTTAATTATGAATTATTCATGTTGATTATTATTTGAATCAAGTAAATGGTAATACGAATTGTAATGTGTAGATAAAATTTATGATCCTAATGTTAGTAAACTTAAATGGCTTTTCATTTAAGGTGTGAATATAAGGTTAAACTAACTTAATAGTTCAATGAGGGTTTTAGAAAATCATAAATGTGTTTTTATCCTTCTATTAATGTTCACTAGTTTTGTTGCAAGTATGAATGTCATATGTGTGTTGTTGAGTTTTGATTCTTAACATTATATTGAATATTGAGTTGTGGTGTGTGAAGCGATATTTTGTGCAAAATGGGTTTGTTATATGTGAACTAGTATAATGGTTAAGAAATGGTAAATTGAATGACTAATTTTAAATGTGATGTTCTTTCATTGTGATTGGTATCAATTGATTGTGTGTATAAAATGCACTTTTGTTTCAATCTTGACTCTTTACACTTATATAAAAAACTTTAGAAATGTTGTATGATATATGCTTTAAAAAAAAATTATCCATGTTTTTATTTGATTGGATTATTTGGGTTTTTTTTGAGTATGCCACATGGTATCAGAGTATAGTTTCAATACCGAGAACTCTGGCTAATATTTTATCTAGTGAACCTTTGTGTATGTATGATAAAGGTATTTCAAGATTCATGTTATGGAAAAACCGTGTCACCAACATGCTTCCATTCCATTATTGATTTATTCATCTTCTTTTGAGATATGAGTTTCTTCTTGTTTCAATGCCAATTATTCCTTTGTTGTACACCTTTGGGCATCCTGTGATGATCTAGGATGGTGATATTTGGAATTATGAGGTTTTGGGTGACATGGAGATGGTTTTGATTTTTTTGCACTGAGATGGTTATGGTTTGTAGTGTGGAGGTGGTTTTGGTATTGTGATGTTGTTGTTGAGTGGGTATTGTGATCCTAATGAAGGTTGGTGGTGTAGAGGTGTGATTCTTATGCATTCTTACTTAGTTATTTAACTCCCTCATCAACTTGGGCAGTTTGTGTAAACTACATGGTGCACATGTTGTTGAACTTGTCTTTGTGCGAGTATGGGGGAGTTGTAGGTGAGATTCTTCTTATTCTTTTGAGAAACTTATGGAGGTACTGTGATGGTGGCATGGTGAGTGGCTAGGATGGTTGGCTCTTTTGATTCTATGGAGATTTTGTGATGGTGTTACTTGACTTTGATTCATTCTACATTGATATATTTCTTGTTTAGGGTCTGTTTGGTGGAGATTTGGTGGGATATGTTGTTGGCTTTCTTTGATGGACATGATCAGGGTTATGTTGTTGGCTCTCCTTGGCAAACATAAGTTGTGATTCTGATGCTGTCTCTTCTTGTTGGATATAGGTGTGATTTCTATATTTTATTTTATTTGGGCATTTTATGTTATTTGCATGCTCTACTCATACAATGCAGGTGTAGGGTTCGAGGGAGTTTTTGAGCATTTGTCCATGCTTGTATTGGGTTACAACTATGAAGTGGAACTTAAATTAAGTTGAAAACCCACTAATCCTCTTTTCATGAGTGACGGCATGCGTATTAGATGTGTGTGCACCTTGATTGGCTATCTACGTAATGATCACTTTGTGGACAAAGTGCAATTCTTCTAATCCTTTGTCAGTTTTCTTGGAGTTAAGCCATTGTATTGTTTGAGTGCATATATTGATAAATAATGTGAGTATGTTTTGAGTTGATAAATTTTTTGGTGGTAATGGTTGCTTGTAAAGTGACAATTATCTATTATTAATTATTCCTTCTTGTTTGGGGATCTTTACTATTTTTTATCTTATTGCCATTACATTGCCTCCTTTTGGGCCAAACATTTGAGGCATGATGGGGGGCTTAGAGGAAGACATTGATAACATTTGCACCATTCTTGTTATGAACAAACTTTGGGGCTAGGATGGAAACTTGTGTAGGCAAGTTCTTAAGGCCATCCTTACCTATTTATTTTATTTTTAGAAGGTTTAAGAAGGAATTATCTCTGGAGATATGAGGAATTTTTGGAGGTCAAGGAGAATTGTGAAACTTGCTATTTTGATGAATACAACATGATTCTATTGTCATTGGATAATGTGCTATCTTCCTTCCCGCTCATGGTATCCTTTGTGCCATACAATTTTTTGGGTGTGGGTTATTGATGTGATTTTTTTTGTTTGTAAACATGTAACTCCTCTTTTAACAAGGGTTAGTGTGCATTAACTCACGTAATTTAATCATGTCTTGGATAAAGAAAGGTGTTATACCTTGTGATTATCAGATTGTATGTCGACCCTTGGAGAAAATACTTGTACTATGACATTATCTTAGGACTAAGAATTGAATCAACATGAGATACATTGCTTGAAACTAAATTGCATTCACAACTAGTTTCATGATATTGTGAACATTCTAACTCTTTGAATATGCTTAGCATGCTTAATATTAGAAATGACTCCTAAGTGATTAAAAAATGTTGTATGTTGAAATGTAAATACTTGTTTTAGCATCAAAATTGGTATTGATGTTGTGAAAATTGAATGTAAATGGTATGTTGTGGAATTGTTGTTATATAAGAATGTGAGTGTGAAAAAACATTGATTAATGTAATTATAATTTTAATTTCATGAAACTCGGCTCTTTTATCCTCTATTGAAATGATAAGATGAATGAAAGTATTGTTAAATGTAATAATTAGTAAAGTATATATATATATATATATATATATATATATATATATATATATATATATATGTATGTATGTATGTATGTATGTATGTATGTATGTACATACATACATACAGACGTACGTATGCACCTACATACATACATAGTGTAAGTTTTTCCTTTCTAATGCATAAGAAACTTAGTGTAGTGGTAAGACACGATTTATTCTTATAAGTTACTCGGTCGTAATGTTTTAAAACATTTTGTCTTAGTAAATTAGTTTATTTTGAATATGTACACTTGGACTTGTTATTATTGATTGTCGCATTGAGGACAATGATCTTATAAAAGGGATGATGTAATACTTGTAAAACATTTTCTTAATCATCTTGATCATTTAATTGGGTTGGGCATGAAGGTAAACCCAAAATTAAGCTTTCACCCACAAAAAACTTAGAGTGCAAGTCAAGAAAAAATACCTTTCTACATGTTCATTTAAGGCCTAAAACGTATGGGTTAGGGGGATTTTGTAAGAGGGTTTTGAATTTTTGGGTTGTAAAGGATTCCATTAATGACCTTGAAAAACATGTAGTCAATAAGCCCATACCTTTGTAAGATACATGTAAGGAGATTTTCTTGTGCAAACAATCACCAATACGGGTGTGTAAGAAAAGTAATGGTTTTGTAAGAAAGTTGATAAGATTGAAAAGTAATCATTTTCCACTACTCACTCTAACAAAGTCTATTTCATTTCTATTATTTACATAATGGTCTTTTCCTTGAATAGGCTCATTCTTTAAAAATAAAACTAGTTTAAATATATAGGTTTAATAAATTAAACATATATTATATTAAACTAACTATTAAATATAACTGTTATTTTCCTAACACATTTCTCTTTATTATATATAGTTTAAACTATTGGTAGAAAACACAAATTGAATGAGAACTAAAACATGCTTAGTCTGAGTTGATTACAAATTGTTGATAAATGAGGACACCCTTGTCATTACTTCAAGAAACAAGTATGAGTTTGGACACATACAAGTTCATACATACATACCTATAGTGGGAGTGGCCTCACCATACTTGCTCACCACAAAACAAACTCATTGATTAATAATTTTTTAATGGGTAAAAATACATTGTTTAATAATAAATATTGATAAGTAATAGGTTGAGATACACACTCTAGTCCACACTTTCATACAAGGTGAAAAGGGACACCTCACTCTTCAAATTCGTAGTGTGATTGACTACATTACATCCTTATGTAGGATTGACCACCCTTGAATCATTGATCCTCTTGTTGGATCAAGTCTTGTCAAGTAGTTTAAAACCATTTCTAGTAAGACTACGTCCTCATTACACATTCATAGTGGGTGTCGACCACCTCACTAATAATCTTGTGTGAAATGAATATTATTGATCACTGTCATTGATCACTAGCTTGAGTATGGTGATCAGTGTCATTGATTAACACCTTTGGCTTTAGCCTTTGTGTCTTAGCTTGTCACTAAAGTAATAAACCAATATTTGAATTAGAAATGAACTAGATAATGGGTATCAGCCTCCATATTCCTATTATATTTCAACCTCATTTGGAATGTGGTTCACTTAGCTAGATCAAATCGGTGTTTATGTGGACCAAAAATTATTGAATTAAATTCTTTGACAGTTTTAGCATAATGTTTGTTTCTTCCATAAACTTTCCCCCCTCAATTAAAATTAGTTGTGTAGATGACTTTTTAATTCATTTTTGTGGATTTTTTCTATTAAATATTATGAACCATAAGATTTTAAGTGAAATCATTCTGCCAGATGGTTTACAATGTGATATTACAGATATTGATTTTTTTTACTTAAAGTTGCCTCCCAGTTTAAAAGTTACAAAATTAACACCTCTTAGACTAACTTATAATTTCTTTAATAATTTTATAAAATAAATCAAAGCTCAACCCTAAAAATATAATTACTTTATAAAACACATAAGTATATGTAGCTTTATTGATGTACAATGCATAATCGATTAGATTTGCATTGCCTTACATGTGTGCTTCTTTTTATATTGGAAGATTTTATTTTTTGTATTAAATATTTAAATATTTAAGTCTTTGATATCTCTTTGTCTTCACATCTTTCCTACATTGCTCTTTTACCACAAATTCATTTTACGCTTTTGCAATCTTGCACCTAGATTTGTTTAGCAATCATGCATTTTTTCCACAGATATTTCATTCTAGTACCATATCAAACCTCAAGATGATATTTAAATAAAATCTATAGAGTTTCTTTTACCTTTCCAATAAAACAAAAATGACCTCACTCTAATAATTGATGTAAAAGATACATTTATTTTACCAAAAGTTATATCTACTAGAATTTAGTGACAACTTTGAAATGTCTTATTTCTTCCTCTGTAAAGTACCTTTGAATCTGTCATAGACTAAAAAATCTTTTGGTCTTTAGCAATAATGAATGAGCAACTACCAATTTTTTTTACAAACTCCCTTTCTTTCTAATGTAAACTCTTCTAAACGCAAACCTAAATTAATGGTCATTAAATTAGTCTATATATAAAGTAACAAAGAATTCATTAAGTAGGAAATTACATAGTGAAACTGTTTGTTGATCAATATTAAAATCACATAGACTCTCTTTGGCTCTCAAATATCTTGATTCAATTCGCTCTAATATCAATTTGAATTTTGGTCACAAATTAACATAAACAATTCACTACCCTATTGAAATGAGCAATGCATCAACACATCTCTTTATATATATATATATATATAGAGAGAGAGAGAGAGAGAGAGAGAGAGAGATGATAGGTATGATTCTCTCTCTCTCTCTCTCTCTATATATATATATATATATATATATAGAGAGAGAGAGAGAGAGAGAGAGAGAGAATCATACCTATCATCTTCTATTATTCACTCTTAACA